>VDFB02049217.1:94988561-95004055 GCA_007258455.2 Sequoia sempervirens | reverse complement strand
TATAGTTTAATATTGGTACTCAAAATTTTTTTCATTAGATCTCATACATTATAAGTCATGATGTGGATTGCTATTGTAACTTTTTTGTGATTGAACAATTTGTTGTTTTATTTTCAGATGTTGGTTGTGGAAACACCTCCAAATGTTACAAGGGAAATGGATATTAGTGTTTCATCCACTATACAATCCTCCATGGATCTGATAGAGGAGGTATGAGGCAAATTACTAAATTTCAATTTACATTCGTTGTTATAGATGTCAGTTCTAGAGAAAAATAAAACCATTATTGATTCACAGTTTAATTCCTATTTGGATGTTTTATACAGGGCTTGAGCATGCCTGAGCATTGACTTGAAAATATTTCCATCGTGGAGAGTGATCATGAGATGGCAATAAGTGATTATTTTGTTAAATATATCATTTTTTATAATGTAATTTCTATATATTAATGTCTTTACTTCTTATTGTAATAGTTAAAACTTCACCAGGAGCTAAACTGGAGCAGGAGCAACAGGAGCACTCCTCGAGCACAACAAAAATGATTGATGGAATTATCGCCATCGGATCACCAAACAAAGGGAAAGAATTTATTTCCAGAGCATGGAGAGAAATGAATTTTGATTCCAGAGCCCTTTGTTGTATGCCTCGACATGGCAATTTTGTACATATCTTGTATTGGATATATTTGACATTGTATGCCTATATGGCATTCTCACAAGCCTATATGGCTATTTTGTAACTATATTTTATACTTATATCGACATATATTGATGTATGCGTATATGGCTATTTGGTTAATGCAAATCTTTTTTATCGATTGTGTCCATATTTGCTCTTTTTGACAATGCCAAAAGCATGGTTGCATACAGATTAGGCAAAAGACTTTTCCTTTTAGATTCGCAATGCATGGAAATTTCAAAAAGTATCCTTGATATTAAAAAAATATATGTGTTTATACCATAGCAGCAAAAATATTTTGGGAAAAAAATCGGCAAACCAAAAGTATAAGATTTTTTGAAAAAATCAGGAAAAAGTCTAGAAAAAATCAGAAAAAAAATCAGATTTAAAAAAAAAGGTGTAAAAAAGTAGAACAAGAGATTAATTTTTTTTTTTAAAAAAATTAAAGGCATTTCCATACCATAGAGATATAGAGAGCAAATAAAATAAAGAGTTTAACTAATAAATTGTAAAAAATAGATTTTTGTAGTTTATATTCATATCGTTGATTACATTGCATTGCACATATTTCAAACTCAAAGCATTGCTTCACATTGCATAACTAATAACTAGATGCTAATAGATGGAAAAATTTGAATTACAATATAGTTTTTACAAAGTCAACCTAAGCAGTTATGCAATTACTTTGCATTGCTAACTAATAACTAGGAGCAGCTCCCAATTACATTTGCTTGTCATGGCATTCTATGAGACCACATTTCTTTGAGGCATTTTTTCAAACAATTCACTAACTTGTCTATACTACCACATTTTTGATAGATGTCTACCAAAGCATTTTGTCAAATAGTTCACTGCCTTGTTGCTATGGTTGAAAGCCTAAAACAAGTGCTTTTGAACAAGCTATGGATGCTTGGAAAAAATCTATCAAAAGCATAATAGTAAGCAATATCATAGACAAGGTGGTGAACTCTTTGAAAAAATGCCTCAAAGAAATGAGGTCTCATGGTGATGGAATGCCATGATAATCAAATGTTGATTATCATGGCATTCCATCACCATGAGACCTCATTTCTTTGAGGCATTTTTTCAAAGAGTTCACTTCCCCTTGTCTACTCACTAACATATTTTTCATACATGTCTATCAAAGCATTTTATCAAATGGTTCATTGCCTTGCTGCTATGGATTGTCATGGAATTCCATCACCATGAGACCACATTTCTTTGAGGCATTTTTTCAAATAGTTCACTGCCTTGTCTATGCTACCACATTTTTCATACATGTTTACCAAAGCATTTTATCTAACACTTCAACTCCTTGCTGCTATGGCTAAAAGCCTAAAATAGGTGCGTCCAAACAAGCTATGGATGCTTGGAATTTTTTTTATCAAAGCATAATAATAAGCAATAGCATAGACAAGGTCTTGAATTGTTTGAATAAAGCCTCAAGAAATGTGGTCTCAGCGGCGATTGGAATGCCATGACAATCCATAGAATTTGCTTGTCATGGCATTTGTCATGCCATTCATCACCATGAGACCACACATTTCTTTTAGAGGCATTTTTTTCAAAATAGTTCACTACCTTGTCTATGCTACCACATTTTTCATACATGTTTACCAAAAGCATTTTATCAAAGCGGTTCACCTCCTTTCTGCTATGGCTAAAATCCTAAAATAGGTGCTTCCAAACAAGCTATGGATGCTTGGAAAAAATCTATCAAAACATAATAATAAGCAATAGCATAGACAAGGCAACAAACTGTTTGAAAAAAAGCCTCAAAGAAATGTGGTCTCAATGGTGGTGGAATTCCATGACAATCCATAGCAATTTTCTTGTCATGGCATTCATCATTCCATTCCATCACCATGAAACCACATTTCTTTGAGGCATTTTTTCAAACAGTTCACTGCCTTCTCTATGCTACCACATTTTTCATACATGTCGACCAAAGCATTTTATCAAACAATTCACTACCTTGCTGCTATGGCTAAAATCCTTAAAAAAGTACTTTCGAACAAGCTATGGATGCTTGGAAAAAATATATCAAAGCATAATAGTAAGCAACAAGCTATGGTCTCATGGTTTTTTTTCACACGAAAATTAGTGTGATTTTATTCACATTTTTTTGTAGGTTATAAACACTCTTTTTTTTGGAAATTTTGTTGTTTTAAATGACATTCAAGTTTATGGTGGTTTTGTTGTTTATATGATGATATGTGATATTCTAATCCTAATTCATGCTTCTAGGTTGCATAGATATATATTTTGTTTTTACATGTTTTTTGTACCAACGAACCCAAAACGAACTGAACCCCCCTCCAATTTTTTTTGGCCAAACTGGTGAACCGAACCCCCAAACTTGAACCTCAAAACCTATTCCAACACTCTTCATTTTTCCTGCACAAACTTAATTGACCACCAAATTATGTTACCCCTTGACTTTACCCACATTTACTCCCTCAAACCTCTCTTTTTCATTCAAAACCCCTATTTTCCCAACTAGGGCATGTCATGCCATAACATACTTTTGACCTCCCCTATCCTTGTAGACCTTTTGAACACATCAAACTCCACAATCTCACCATATTTCCAACCTATTCTAACTTATTTTCAAGCAATTTCTTTTTTTCACCTCTTCTAGCCTTGCTTTTAAGGGGACTCAATTTTGAATTTTCAACAGAGGTAGCGTTAGTAATCTCTTCCAATTCCCTTACTAATGCTATTTTCTTATTCCTACTCCCTATCCTACTTACATCAAGCCCATATCACCGAGACATAGCCTGAAGAATAGGTGGAATGGCATATTTCAACATACTACACTTAAACCCTTAAGGGATCGATCCAGTTGAACGTAGCTCAGAGCGATTCTGCGTGTTTGGGTGAGAAAGAGGTCCATGCCTATTGTGAAAATGCCTATTCGAACACGTTGGAACAGTCTGTTTGGTCACACAAGTTGCAGAACGAAAGTTGCACCACTTTGCAACTTTCCACTGCTTCCATTTCACACTTTTTCCATCAACTGAAATCTAGACACCACGGGAAAACCACTCTGAGATAATGAAAATTGAGAGAGGTTATTATAGAGGGGACCACCGTGATTCCATGGGATTAGATGATAAGTTTCTAAGCATCATGGTGTCCGAGTAACCTCATGCTAAAGTTTGCATCCATTTTTCCCTTTGGACCCTTAAGGGATCAATTTTGTTGAACATAGCTCAGAGCGATTCTGCATATTTGGGTGTGAAAGAGGACCATGCCTAGTGTAAACATGCCTATTCGGACACGTTGGAATAGTTTTTTTGGTCACACAAGTTACAGAATGAAAGTTGCATGACTTTGCAACTTTCCACTACTTCCATTTGACACTTTTTTCATCAACTGAAACTTACACACCATGGGAAAACCACTCTGAGATAACAAAAACTGAGAGAGGTTATTGTAGAGGGGCCCAAAGTGATCCCATAGGATTAAACGAGAAGTTTCTAAGCATCACAGTGTCCAAGTAACCTCATGCTAAAGTTTGCAGCCATTTTTCCCTTTGGACCCTTAAAGGATCGATATGGTTGAACATAGTTTAGAGTGATTCCATGTGTTTGGGTGCAAAAGAGGACCATGCCTAGCATAAAAATGCCTATTTGGACGCATTGGAACAGTCTGTTTGGTCACACAAGTTGCAAAATAAAATTTGCACCACTTTGCAACTTTCCACTACTTCCATTTGACACTTTTTCCATCAACTGAAATCTGGACACTATGGGAAAACCACTCTGAGATAACAAAAACTAAGAGAGGTTATTGTAAAGGGTCCCAATGCAATCCTATAGGATTAGATGAGAAGTTTCTAAGAATCACGGTGTTCGAGTAACCTCATTCTGAAGTTTGTAGCCATTTTGTCGTTTGGACCCTTAAGGGATCAATCGGGTTGAACGTAGCTCAGAGCGATTCCGCATGTTTGGGTGAAAAATAGGACCATGGCTAGCGTAAAAATTCCTATTTGGACACATTGGAATAGTCTGTTTGGTCACACGAGTTGCAGAACGAAAGTTGCACCACTTTGCAACTTTCCATTGCTTCCATTTGAAAATTTTTCCATCAACTGAAATCTAGACACCATAGGAAAACCACTCCAAGATAAAAAAAAAACCAAGAGAGGTTATTGTAGAGGGGCCCAACACAATCCCATAGGATTAGACGAGAAGTTTCTAAGTGTCACGGTGTCCGAGTAACCTCATGCTGAAGTTTGTAGCCATTTTTCCCTTTGGACCCTTGAGGGATCGATCTGGTTGAACGTAGCTCAGAGTGATTCCACATGCTTGGGTGTGAAAGAGGACCATGCCTAGCATAAAATTTCCTATTCAGATGCATTGGAACAGTCCGTTTGGTCACACAAGTTGTAGAATGAAAGTTGCACCACTTTGTAACTTTCCACTACTTCCATTTCACACTTTTTTCATCAACTAAAAATTGGACACCACGGGAAAACCACTGTGAGATAACAAAAACTGAGAGAGGTTATTGTAGAGGGGACCAACATGATCCTATTGGATTAGGGGAGAATTTTCTAAGCATCACGGTGTCTGAGTAACATCATACTAAATTTTGCAGCCATTTTTCTCTTTGGACCCTTAAGGGATCGATCCGGTTGAACGTACCTCAAAGCGATTTTGTGTGTTTGGATGTGAAAGAGGACCATTCCTAGCATAAAAATTCCTATTCCAATGTGTTGGAACAGTCTGTTTTGTCACACGAGCTATAGAACGAAAGTTGCACCACTTTGCAACTTTCCACTGCTTCCATTTAACACTTTTTTCATCAACTAAAAATTGGACACCACAGGAAAACCACTCTGAGAGAGGTTATTGTAAAGGGGCCCAACGTGATCCCATCAGATCAGATGAGAAGTTTCTAAGCATCACATTTTCTGAGGAACCTCATGCTAAAGTTTGCAACCATTTTTCCCTTTGGACCCTTAAGGGATCGATCCGGTTGAACATAGCTCAGAGTGATTCCACATGTTTGGGTGTGAAAGAGAACTATTAATAGCATAAAAATTCCTATTCAGATACATTGGAACAGTTTGTTTGGTCACACGAGGAGTTCTACCGGAGATAGAAAGTTGCACCACTTTGTAACTTTCCATTGCTTCCATTTGACACTTTTCATCAACTAAAATTGGACACCCGCAGAAAACCACTCACGAGAAGAAAACCAAGAGAGGTTGTAGTAGAGGTCCCAACATGATCCCATCAAATCGGGCGAGAAGGTTCCTAAGCATCCGGTGTACGAGTAACCTCATGCTGAAGTTTGCAACCATTTTTCCCTTTGGACCCTTAAGGGATCGATCCGGTTGAACAAAGGGTCTATACTCTAAACTTATCAAAACCTTACCAACTCTTGGGGAAGAAATTCTAAGGTGTCAAAACTTCAAAATCCACAATCAGATCTCAGTTATACCACTATACAATGGGTAAACCACAAAACCCTCTATTGTAGCCTAAACCCTAGGGGTTTATTGAAAATGATACTTCCAAAGCTAACCACAACCTAAAAATTACTCAAACAAGTTTGTGATACCCTACACAAGCTCAAAAAATCATAAAATAATTCTCTCCTACACAAAAACATAATTTAACTCTTCAAAACCACCATTTTTCTTAAAGAAAACTCACTTTTACACACATGGGTTTCACACCCATCTCACTTTCAGACCTCCCCAACACTAACACATCATTCCCACACCTTAATAATGCTAGTTTAGACCCATTCCTCAAGTTATAGAGGCTACAGAAAGAGGAATGAGTCAAAAAGCCATTTTTATTAACTCAAAACCTTCAAATGTACAAGTTTGGGCCAATTTTAGTAAATTGATGATATTCTACTCCTTATTTTCCTTGATGAACAAAACCTACTGAATGGTGCTCCTGCACCAATCATACATTGAGCTTCTTGTCCCTCCTAAATTTTGGACCACATCCATTACCTCCACATAAAACTTAGCATCCTTGGTCTTCTTGGTTCCCATTCCTTGATATGGTTACACAAAAGAAAATGAAGCAAAGTAATCATCTCCTTCTCCACTCGCTGGAAGAATGCATGCTTAATGTTTTGATACATGATATCAACTCTCTCATCTACTCTCATGGTTGAATACCGAAATATAGTATGGTGGGCCTCTAGAGTTCTAGTTATCTTTCTTCCTCTTCCACCAAATGTTGGCTCAATCCACATGTCTGCCAACCTAATTGACTTTATTTTTTAAAGATGAAGTTTCTCGTGAGTCACCAATGTTTCTCTATCTACCTTTTCAGACTCTTTCATTGCTATAGATTGTCTCTAGTATTTAATCATTTCTACCACATGTGGTTGATGTTCTTTGAATCCTTGCATCTAAAGGAAATTTCCTCAACATAAATACTCTCTCAAGGTTAACAATCATACATTGACCTTTTTTCCCATCTTAAAATTTGGACCACGTCCATTACCTCCACATAAAACTCAACATCCTTGGTCTTATTGGTTCCCATGCCTTGATATGGTTATGCAAATGAAAACGAGGCAAAGTAATCACCTCCTTCTCCACTGGTCGAAAGAATGCATGCTTAATGTTTTGATACATGATATTAGCTCTCTCATCTACTCTCATGGTTGAATACCGAAATCTAGTATGGTGGGCCTCCAGAGTTCTAGTCATCTTTCTTCCTCTTCCACCAAATGCTCGCTTGATCCACACATATGCCAACCTAATTGGCTTTGTTTTTTGAAAGTTGAAGTTTCTCCTGAGTCACCAATGTAGCTCTCTCTGCCTTTTCAAACTCTTTCATTGCTACAAATCATCTTTTGGATTTAATCATCTATACCACATGGTTGATGTGCTTTGAATCATCAGTAATAGTCTTTAAAATTGACTGCTAGTACAAGTTCATTATGCTTTCATAATACTTTATAACCATGGAGTTCAGCCATTCCTTGATGCCATCAAGTGAAGATTGAGGAATGGCGTCAATGCGGAGTACATCCCGCTTGAATTATTTGAAAGCAATAGCCATATCAAATTCCTTTTGCCCAAGTCCTACTGTCTCAAGGTTAACAATCTCAATCTCACTAAGAGCGATTACTACTAAGAAAGGTAATTCCACCAACTCTACCAAATAGTTTACCATAAGAATAATAAAAGAAGAGGCTTTGAAAGGAACTCCATGAAAACCAAGCTCTCTAAATGGTACATATAAAATTCTAGTTCAAAATATTTTAGACAAGGCTGCTCCCTTAGCTCTATTACTCGGTTGACAAAACCTTGAAACTCTATATTGATTTTATTTTTCCTGTCCCTCTCTTGTTTTTCTTCCTCAATTTCATCAAGATCATACATTGACCTTCTTGACCCTCCTAAATTTTGGACCACATCCATTACCACCACATAAAACTAGACATCCTTGGTCTTCTTGGTTTCCATGCCTTGATTTGTTTATGCAAATGAAAATGAAGCAAAGTAATCATCTCCTTCTCCGTTGGTTGGAAGAATGCATGCCATGGAAGAATATTTGGCCATCCTCTATTTGACATAATTTTTTTGATAAGAACTCTCTTGAAGATTTTGGTGGGGCTTCTATGCCACAATCCTGCAAAACATCATTAGTATGCAAATCTAAACATATAGAACGATAAACATCATAATGGTTAGCGAATTCAATATGTAGTCTACAACAACAAGTAGTGCGGGTGTGATTTATCTTGACATAAAAAGGTTTAAGCATTTCAAAAAATATTTGAGAAATACTAATTTGAGGATAAGCATTTTGAAATTTATGAAAAAATTGGGTTTGAGTCGTATCCAAAAAAATTCTTTGGATGTGGCTCATGGTTCCGACTACTGATTCTCCTTCTTATGACATCCCTTTGATTTGGAGATGGCCTTATATTATTCTTCCAATAATCTTCAATTAGTGTTCTCCATGCTTCAACAACTTTTTATCTTTATGTGGCAATCTTCCCAAGAATTCCCATAATTCATTTAAATCAGTGCCCTCAATTCTTTGCCGCCTTTGAATGACTTTTGATAAAGTTTTTCTACTAATTCCCATTTGTTCACTTGTCTTTTTAATGAGACAAGATCTCTTTGTTTGATAGCTTACCAAAGTCAATGTAATGACACGTCAGGTGACATTACTATCCTTTGAGCATGAAGTCTTACCCACACTCTCATAAGCATCCATTAGATTCTTCACAATAGTGTTTTCACTTGATGCATTCGATGTTCTCAACCGAAGAGTCTTCATGATGTTTCTATACTTTAAACCCCGCATCATTTGAACAAATATTTGACATCTTCCAGTCTCATTTTTCCTTTCAAACAACATTTTCCATATCTTATCAGCATATCTTCTACAAGTGTGTTCTATAATCTTACCTTCCTTGTGCTGCAAAATATCCTCATCAATATTAATCAAAAACTTTGGCTTTCTACACAAAATTCTAGGTGGTGTTCTCTTAGGTACATACATCTCAACATTAGCAATTTCATCAATATTTAATTGAGGTGGGCTAGATTGCGTACCTTCAACCGAGGGTGGAATAGAATACATACCTTGAGGTTCACATGGGGATGATGGCATACCTTGTTTGTAAAATTTGAGTGATGATGTACTCTCAACTTTAAATGT
Organism: Sequoia sempervirens; assembly: GCA_007258455.2. Taxonomy (NCBI): domain Eukaryota; kingdom Viridiplantae; phylum Streptophyta; class Pinopsida; order Cupressales; family Cupressaceae; genus Sequoia; species Sequoia sempervirens. Next base: position 94,994,717 of record VDFB02049217.1, on the reverse strand, counting down.
GGTGGATGGTGTCCAACCATACTCACTTGTGGTAGATGGTGTCCCTCCATATTCGCTTGTGCTTAATGGTGTCCCTTCGTATTCACTTGCGGTAGAGGGTGTGTCTCCAACTATGGTATCTTCATCTCCCCTAGGATGACTCTTTCACATTCGTGCCCTTTGTGCTGCCAATTTCATTTCTCTTTTTGACGGTTGAGGTTCCATTTCAACTGGCTTGTTTTCATCAATCATTCCCAATTTCTTCTTTTCACAATATTCCCTCATCCATTTTTTCTCTTTATCTCTGAAGGCTTGGAGGTAATCATCTATGAGTTTTTTCCTTTTAACAGTTCATTTCTTCGGCATGACGAATAATTTTACCTATGCAAAAAGTGCTAAATCAAGTCAAATTAACTAATAGTGAAGGGTTGTAAAAGTCTATTAAAGAGGGAGACCAACGGTCACCTCTTTCAAATGCTAGTTTTCAAAGTTGAAGTTGTTTTTTTTAAGAGGGAAACTTTATAAAAGGCCATGATAAACTTGAATGGAGGATGATCTTCGATTGGGCATCAAACCAAATGAGGAAATGTTGAGTTTTCCTTAACAAAATTGAGCTTTTGGTGACTGAAATTGAGTTTCTGAGTTGCGCAGCATTATTTTATGTTAGATTGAGCATGAAAAAGGTATATTAGGCTTGTTTCAATAGTTTTCAAGTTTTGGAGTGTTTGGAAAGTGCTACTTTCAATAAAACATATAGTTTCTAAGCCTAGGAAGAGGGTTTTATGGTTTGGGTGGTAAATGATTGAATCTCTGCAATCTAATGCTATAATTTAAAGTTTTCATAGATATAAAGTGCTTCCCCAAGGTTTCAAGAGATTTGGACACATTTTAAAGGTGGTCCCTTTGTAAAAGTAGGCTGATTTGGGCCCTTAAAAGCATAGAAAACTTAATAATTTGTGCAGTTTGGTACAAAACAAGCATTGGTGATTGTTGGATATGTTGAAAGGCTTTGTAATGGGAAAAATAAAGGTGTCTAAATGGTCCTAGGTCTATAGAAAAACAAATCACTGTGGTGGTAGGTCTTAACTTGGACTTCAACCTATTTTGAGACTTCTTTGGTTGTTTTGGTGAATGAAAAACTCCATTCTTCATGATAAGCCTGTATAGACCAGCAAGGTATGAGTTTTACTTTAATTTAAAGATGGAGCCTTTCCTCCTACTATGGTGACCTATGATTCGAAGGAAAGGCCTGTAATATGTTTTTTTCAAGTTTCATGTTTCTTTTAATAGTGGTAAGGCATCTATAGCGATGGTGATGTTATCTTAGGCTGAGAATGCGATTTTTTGGCATGAAAAGGAGGAACCAAAGTGGTGTTTTTGAGATCTAATGAGGCTAAAGGCCTAGTGAAGGTTTATTTTGTTTGTACAGACCCTGAAAAACTTGTTTGATGCTTTGGTGAGGCTTGGAAGGCCTTGGAGTTGTGAGAGATAGAAAAGCCTAGATATTTATGAGCAAATTGAGGGTTTTTGTATTGGAAACCTATTTGAGCATGCATTAGGAGTATATTCCAATTTTTTAGAGACATGTATGGAAAATTTGGTAGCATAGACAAGGAAATCAACTAGTTTGTATAACAATTTGACAAAATACCTCAATGAAAGCTTTGGAAGCATACTTAAAGAAAGTCAATTGTTAAATTTAACAAAATGCCTCAAAGAGATGTGGTTTAAAAATGTAATAGGAAAGTGTATAGAATTGTGTGATTTAAAATGTCCATTGACAACCTAAGGTTGTAACATGACAAACAAACAATTTGATCAACATGGAATAAGCAAAACAACAAAAATGAAAGCAAGCCATAATAGAAGGAAAGAAAATGTACAAAGACTTCACATACCTAAAAAACCAAAGTTTCAAATGGAGGAGTTCTACCAAATTATGTAGCCTTTGCTTCTTCTTTCCTCAAATTCCTCAAAAAATTGACTTTTTCAAAAGCTTGTTCCCCTCCAAACTTCAATTGTATATTAGTTATCACTATAATTCAAACTTGAATTCATATTATATTCCTTTCAACGTGAAAACTCTGTTATTTCATGCAAAGGTGATGGAAATATCATGAAAAAGGTGGTGGAATCTAAAAATCATGCATGCAAACTTCACTCAATCACTAAAAAGCTACTTTTTGTCAGAGCATGCATAGAACTAGGAGAATATGCAGAATGTGGGCTGACATCACGAGTATATTGTGTTTTTTAACCATTTTTAGTGCAATAAAAAATGTGCTCGCGTTATAACGTGAGTGCATTATTTCTTGCTAAACAACCATCTCTTTATTTATTCATAACGCGCTCGCATTATAATAAAGTTAGTTTTTTTTAAAGATTTATAGGGTAGACCCACTCCAACCCACTCCCACCCTATCTCCCACACTATTTCACCCTCTCCCACCCTATCACCCACTCAACCACTCTCTCCCACTCTCTGACTCTCTCCAACACTCTCTCACCCTATCTGATGCTCTCTGACTCTCTCTGACCCTAGCCCACCCTCTCCCACCCTCTCCAACCCTCTCCTACTTTATCCAACCCTCTCCAACCCTCTCCCACTCTCTCCAACCCTCTCCCACCCTCTCCAACACTCTCATATTCTCTCCCACACTCTCCCACTCTCTCCAACCCTCTCCCACCCTCTCCGACATTCTCGGATTCTCTCCCACACTCTCCCACTCTCTCCAATGATCTCTCCCACTCTCCCAGTCTCTCCAACTCTCTCCCACCCTCTGCCATGCTCTCTAACTCTCTCCAACTCTCTCTCATCCTCCCCCACTCTCTCCCACTCTCTCCCACCCTCTCCCAACCTCTCCCACCCTCTCCCACCTCCTACCCACTCTCCAAATATCTCCCACCCTCTCTTCCACCCTCTCCCACCCTCTCCCTCTCTCTCTCCACCCTCTCCAACCATCTCTCCCACTCTCCCACCCTCTCTCTCCCACCTCCAACTCTCTCTCCTCCAACTCCCTCCCCCAATCCTCTCCCCACCCTCTCTCCAACCCCTCCTCTAACCTCTCCCACCCTCTCCCACTTCTGTACCCACTCTCTCCCACCCTCTCCCGCACCCTCTCCCACTCTCTTAAACTCTCTCCCACATTCTCCAACTCTCTGTAACTCTCTCCCTCTCTCTCCCACTCTATTCCACTCTCTCCCCTCCTCTCTCCAACCCTCTCAAACTCTCTCCCACTCTCCCCACCCTCCCCATCTCTATCATCTCCCACTCTCACCCCACTCTCCCACACTCTCTCCCACTTCTCCCAACCTCTCCCATGCTCTCTCACACTTTTCTTTTCAACCCTTTTCCCACCCTCTCCCACACTCTCCTACCCATCTCCCACCCTCTCTCCCACCATATCCCACCACCCTCTCCCACTCTCCCACTCTCCCCACCCTCTCTCTCCCACTCTCCAACTCTCCAACTCTCTCCCACACTCTCTACCTCTTCTCCCCACTCTCTCTCCCACACTCTCACACTCCTCTCCCACCTCACACCCCTCCTACAACCCCATTCCCCACTCACCCACTCACCACACTCTCTCCCACTCTCCCACACTCTCCCAGACTCTTTGGACACCCTTTCCCCCACCCTCTCCCACCCTCTCCCACACTCTCCCACTCTCTCCCACCATCTCCCACCCTCTCTCCCACCCTCTCGCATGGTCTTCGACTCTCCAATTCTCTCTAAATCTCTTTGACTCTCCCACACTCTCCCACCCTCTCTCCCACCCTCTCCCACCTGTTATGCCTTGCATAACCACCCCATTTTAAATTTGATTAAAATGGGACCCCTTCCCCCCCTATTTTGCTCTAAATTCTGACATCTTTTGGGCCTATGGATTTTATTGCTTTCAAGGTCCTTATTTGTTCATCTCGCCCATCCAAGTCATTCCCCTAGGTTGCATGTCAAAAATTAAAATTTTAAGGCAAATTTCGAATTTTCACCCTGTTTCGAGATTTTTTTACCCATCCAAATTTTCCCAGATTCCATTGTAAAGCTGGCAGAGTAATTTCAACATTGGAAATTTGGAGTTTTGGGATCTTCGCAGAATTCTACCTAGGCTGGATTTTTCTGGATTCTGCTTCACCGTCAGGTTTCTGAATTTCAGGTCGCTGAGACTTATCATTCGCTGTGAGTTTCTTAACTCTCTTCGCACAGGTGGATCGCTCACTGATGTGTGTTCCCGAATGGTTTCCATGCCTTGCCTTGTTTGTCAATACCTTAGTTTGATTCAGGTGGGGTTTTACGAAGCCCAGTTCAATTTGACGTGCTCTTAGTTGGTTGGTGAGTTTTGCCTTTATTGTATTAATCAAAGCTTGCATAGGAATGGTCCATTATTCATTGCAAACCCACTGCAAACCTTGTCAGGTGTATCTGAGTTCCATATAGGTAATCTGAGGTTACCCCTATTGTTAACAGAGGAGGCCTTAGCAGTTGATTCTAGGGCATTGCTAGTTTGTCGTGCACTTTCGTTATTTGACTCCTCAAGTAGTTTGGATCCAAAGGGATAAATAGAAATCATGAATTAGATTCGAGTTGACCTCAAGAGATCCAGAGTTCATCAAGTTTTGATCACTTCATGAAAAGTCAAGCGTGATGAAGGTTTTTCAAGATTTCAGAGACTCCGCAGAATTTCCATGTCTCCAGATTTTCTCGGATTCCTTCATCTTCCCAAAAATGTGCTCTGAGTTTAGAGTTTTGGGTCATCCGCAGAATTCTGATACGGCCATATTTTTCTAGATTTTCTGCCAAGCTTTGAGTGACTTGAAATTGTTGACACAGGAATGATTTAGGTGATGAATGTTGGATATTCCATGCTTATTTTGATGGATTTCACAATGTTATATGCATTCCTTCTTCATTTGAATGATCTATTGGTGAGCCTTATGCTTGCTTCAGGATTCTCCATTCTCGTTGGATTTTCCCAGTTTCCTTCAATTTTTCGAAGTGCGAAGTTCTGAGTCATTTGCGGAATTCTTGTCTGGCTGGATTTTTCTAAATTCTCTACTATGCTTTGTGGAATTTAAGAAATTGGATAAAATTGATAAAATTAATGATGAATGCTTAACAATATCTTACTTTAGCTTGATTAATTTCACGGTTGTATGATGCTTGTGTTCATTTTGATGATCCACTGTTGAGATTGGTTCTTCATCAGGAGAATCCGCCTAGTTCAGAATTTTTCAAAATTCTTTCTAGATTGTTTTTCCCCCATTAACTTGAAATCCCAAACTTCACAATGTTGATGCTTAATCACTAATTTAATTTATTTTTATCATTATTTTAAGCTAACACTTGGATGAAAATTTTGTCAACATTTGGATTCTCACATTGGTGTTTGATGAATGTAGGTTGATTCTAGCAAGACGACACTGGCTGGAGAGGCTAAAGGACACAAAGGGGATCATCCATCTCTAAAGAAAGAAAGAAAAAATGAAGCTGGACAAAAAGAGTAGGATTCCTAAGGGAAAGGTGACATCAGTCTGGTTCGAGGTTTCATATACAAATATGAACACCCTGCTACAAAGGACTACTAGGCACCAGCTGCATGGAGCAATGACCTATAATGCAATCATTAATGAATATCAATCCAACAAGGGAGACTGGGACAATACGATGGGGCGGTTGAAGAATAATATTAATGCTATTGAATGGTGAACTAAGGTTTCACCTATGCCTCTTGTGAATAGCTTTCAGAGGATGTTCTTAATGATGAAGGCCAGAATGGAACAAGGTATGGGCGAAGTGGGGGAGGCAGTTAATGCAAAGTTGCATCGAAAGTCATGCTTCCTCATTGTTTCGCTTTGCCTCTTCTTCACGTGTTTTGGTCCAAGTTATGTGGCAGATCATGGGCCAATCTGGTTGGTGCCCGTGCATTTAATTCATGTTTGAATTTGTTTCAAATTCTTCTGGGGCCAACTTGTTATGTGACCAACTTATTGTAAACCCTAACTGGGCCAACACAGCTGGCGGGTTTTATAAATATGGCGTTTTGCCTCTTTTGTAAGGGTTGGAGAGTAGAGGCAGAAAGGTAGAGGATGGGATATCGAAAAAGAAAGTTAGGGTTTTTTTAGTAAGTTAGACATTTTTTTGTAGTTTAGCAGGAGGAGGAGGTGATGTATCTTCCT
>VDFB02049217.1:94844578-94988461 GCA_007258455.2 Sequoia sempervirens | reverse complement strand
GGTGGGTTTTATAAATATGGTGTTTTGCCTCTTTTGTAAGGGCTGGAGAGTAGAGGTAGAAAGGTAGAGGATGGGATATCAAAAAAGCAAGTTAGGGTTTTTTTTAGTAAGTTAGACATTTTTTTCTAGTTTAGTAGGAGGAGGTGATGTATCTTCCTAATTTTCTTAGCATAGATGGAGATAATTTGAAGACATGGGTTTTTGTACACTGGTGACCTTGCCAGATTTGTAAATGTTGCTTATCTTTTTCATTGACAGTAGGAGCAGCCAGACTTATACCTACTTTATATTATGCTCTAGAATGGTATTTATTTTGGGTTAATCATTTGATTTGAAAAGCTTTCAAGGAATGAAATTTTATCTTATGTTTTGTTTCAATGATGATTTTCAATCTATTGTTAAAATTTGCACTGTGAATGAATGAAACTTTGTATCAATTATAGGTTAGTTTTATTTTGTAGTTCTAGTTTAGGAATTCCTTGGAAGATAACAAGTCTGATTAGTTGAATGAATCAACATTCTTTTCAATTTGAAAACCTTGATCTATATTTTTCTATTACTTTAAAACCCCCGGTTAAAGTAGGTTTCGATAGATGTTTGATCTTGCAACAATACAAAAGCTCAAAACCAGTAGGCCCCTTGAATATTATAGCCATATTGACCACTTCATGAAATAGTAACATTGTGAACCAACATCAAGGACCTTGGAAGGTGATCAGTCTAATTACTGATTGTCTCTTTCAGGAGAGGTGAGATACTTTTACTTTTATCTTACCTGCATGTCGTGGGTCAACTTGGCACATCGATACCAACCTCTCCCACCCTCCACAGGTTCTGCGACTTTACCGATTCTTTTTCTTACCTCTTTTCATGTCTTGACTTGATATGAGATTTTGATGACTGATGATTTCTGATCTCGACTGCCGATCTGTCGATTTTTCGGATTTTCGATCTTGATTTTTTTTGATGATTTTGATTGATTGATGCCTGATCTGCGCCTGATTTTGGATTTTGATTTGATGCCTGCTGATTGATTTTTTGATGCCGATTTGATTTGATTGATCTGATTGAACTGATTTGATTTTCGATCTGAGATTTTTTGATTGATTTTGATTTTGATTTTGATTTTGATTTGATTTTTGATTGATTTTGATTTTGCCGGATTTTGATGCCGATTGATCTTTGATTGATTTCTGATTGATTTTGATGATTGATTTTGATTTTGATTTTGATGATTTCGATTTTTGATTTTTGATTGATTGACTTGATTTGATCGATGATTTGATTTTGCTTGATTTTGATTTTGATTTTGATTTTTTTGATTTTGATTTTGCCGATCCTGCTGCGCCTGATGCTGATTGCCTGATTTTTTGAAGCGGATTTAAACTTTGACCCTGATCCGATCTTCGATCTTCTGCCTGATCTGATCCTGCCTGATTTGATTTTGATTTTCTGATGGATTTCTGACCCCTTTCGATTTTTTGATTTTTCGGATTTCGAGATTAATCACATTAGGCATCACACATACATGACACACACTAGCATATACATACAAATATATGAACAAACATTCAATAAAGTGGCATTTAACTAAAGTAAGACATAACGTGGGTGTGCTATGTGTTGCTAGACATGTTCCCTAGAGAAGCAAAAAATGTCAAAACTAGCACATAATGTGAGTGCGTTATAATGCACTCGTGTTATAATGTACACACGTTATATTTTAATTTGGGAATTCTTGAGCCTTAGGTTTGGTATTTTCCTTGGAATACCAACCCAAAGGCTTGGAGGGAATTCCCAATGACCAGAGACGTGTTTTTTGCAAATTCTACAATTTTTCACATAATTAGGTTTGTGCTCACTGTTAAGATTGCATCTAGTTCAATATCGACCAAATTGAACACATGGGTAATGTTAAGTTCTTTCTTAGCTTTCCAACGATGTAATTTTTTTCACTTCCTCACAATGTTAGGCCTTTCATCCATAATTTCTTTTGTTTGTAAGTCTTTTTTTTGTCAAAAAGCAGTGTTTGGTGTTTTTTTCATTATAAATTAACCGTTCATCAAAATTTCAAATAAATTACATTTTTAGAAACTAGACTGCATTCTAAAAATTTTAAAAATTAAAAATTAAAAAAAATATATTACTTTCCAAAATTTGTAGGCGGAGCATGGCAAGGCGCTCCACTTAGAAAAATTGGGGTAAAAATCCCAAATATTCATTAAAAATTCATCGTAAAAATTCAGCATCAACCGTTAGCTACTTGACTATAGTGATTTTAAAATACTACAAAAAAGTTCATCGTAAGAATAAGTATTAAGAAGTTGTTATGTTATGTTTTTTGACAAAACAATAGTAATTTATGTGCATCCCTCTTTTGAACCCCCTTAATTCAACCATTTTGTAAAAAATAAATTAGTAGTTTAGAAAGTAGACTTGAGAATTTCTGATCCTTTGTTTTTGTTCCATCTCAAAAATTTTATGTAGCTATCCTCAATTCTCAATGCCCAAGGCTCTAAGATTTCTTTTTGATTTAGGAAAAAGTGGGCCACTCTCTTAAGCCCCCTTTTGGGAACCATCTTGTGCACTCTACCCCTCTATTATGAAAAACTGTATTTTATGGGTACATGTATATATTATTATATATATACATATATATACATATATACATATATATACATATATATATATATATACATATATATACATATATATATATACATATATACATATATATATACTTATATATATATACATATATATATATACAGATATTTGCATATCCTTTTAACAAAATTTTTGGGATTCATATATTTTTATATATATGTTGAATCAAAAATTGTATGGGTGAATATTTTTTCCTCTGAAAATATTAGTTTTTTTAAAAAAATTACTTGGAAAATCTTTGGGGAGGGACGGCCTTGGTCGTACCCCCCTCATACCCCTCTCCACAGCCTTAATGACTGCCCACATCAGCCTTGAAGACTATTGTGTGCAACAGTCATAAGGACTGTTGTGCGCAACAGTCATCAAGACTGTTGTGCACAGTTCCTACATCCAGACGACTGTGGCCTGGTAGTGGCCGAACAACCCTTTTAAATTCACCATTTTTTAATGTTTAGTTTGTTTTTTATTTTATATTCGCGGTTTCATTTAATATTATATATATATGAGTATATCATGTCTTGACATTGGGGGTAACCCAGGAATTAAGTATATAAAATAAAGGAATATTTATGTATTTATATGTTTTTTATTTTATATATATACAAAACTTAAATATATAGATATACTGATTTCATTATTAGTATGAAAATTATAACTGTGATTGTTAAGGAAAAAGGAAAAATTATATTTATAAATTAGAATTTTTATTGAAATTTTATTGCAAAATTAGATAAAGGAAAAAGGAGGTTTAGTAATGGATTAAAACAAATTATTTAACTTTGTGTGAAAATTAGTATGTATTCCATTTTCTAAATCAGCTTGACTTCTTTATTTCCTTGGATCATCGTTTTGGCTTTTATGATGTGGGAACCCAGATGATTTTACGAACTGTTTATGGATGTTGTGATCCTTAGAATTCCAGAGGCTTAATTTTATTGTTGGTCAATTATTCTTATGTGCTCTTGATGTAGCAAGATATTAGTATCATGATTTTAATAGGGTTGTACAAGTTTTGTTGAGACTCTGATTATGTGTTTTTAGTGAGATGGATAATGCCTCACATGCCATTTGCTGAGATTTAGTGCTTTGTTCTTTGTGGTACAACCCTTGCTTTTAAGTATGTTTTGGGGTCTCCAGGGAGAGTAGATCTTTGTGGCGGTCGATGCCTCAAAAGGAGGAAGGGCTCAGGATAACCCACGTAAGATTTAGCTTAACAAGTGAAAACCTAATAATAAAACTTAGGGGGATGGGTAGTAAAAACATAATAAGATAATCTTGGATACCTTGTCTATCCATTAGGGCTATCATAGACTAATGGTAGACTGAGAAGGCCATGGTTGGAAAAGTCGTTACCTCATCCTCTAGAGAGGTTAACGGCTCCACATGAGTCACCCTATGGGGCCGGCGCCTCAACTAGGAGGAGGGGTCAGGATAACCATAGATGGGGGCCAATGCCTCATGTTGGAGGAAGGGCTAGGATAACCCATGTAGGCTATGTGATGACACTCTCCACTAGTTTCCCTTATGCTTGGTTTCTTGGTTGCCTCTGGAAGTGTGTTATGATTATTGTCTTGGATTTACTTAGCAAGTGGTTATGGTTGTTGCCTTTGACTTATATTTAATGTGTTATATGGCTTTGAGTTTATTGTGATTGAATCTTGGTCGTTGTCGTTTATGATCTATGTTATCCTCTGATGTTGTTATTGGAGTTATTGTATTATGATTTTCTTATTGGAGTTAGTCTTATGGAATTCATGGTCGTGGTTACCTCCTTGTCACCTCTGAGCATGGTGGGTGGGTTTTTCTAAAACCCACATGGTCGAGTGGAACATGCTCCGCACTCGTTGGGTTCCCCATCAACGTTCGTTCTTCGAAACATTCTTCAAATGGAGGTTGTACCAGATATTCATCTTGTATTTCAAACATTGTTTGTATTATGTATATATCCCACATGTATGGGAGGTTTTATTGTATTTCATGTATTGTGAACTTGTAATGTATTAAAAGATGATGTATTGTTAGTGCACCCTTGTAACCATTCATGATTTATGAGATTTATTATGGTTCGTATCTTGTGATGTATTTACACTTATGCTTATGGATATATGTATGTTATCTTTTGAAAAATGGATATTGTAATGTTTATTATAGATGTAAGATTAGATAAGTTATTTAGCTTTATCTATAATCTTTCATTATGAGTTTGTTTATGCGATGTGACCTCGTGTGCCCCAAAGGACTCGATGTTATGATGTTAATGTGTTATGTAATTTTGTTTGATGGTTCATAATTATGTGTACTTTGTATTATTTTTTTTAAAAAAAGTGTAAATTGTTTTGTCCTTTGGGGTTTGCACGACGGGCGTTATAGTTATTTCTAAATCCTCTCAGCTGCAAAACTTCTACCTTTCTCTTTTACCCCAAAATAAATTTAAGAGAGCTTTAGAGTTTTTTTTTTTCCTCAATATCCAAGGAGACAGGTGGTAACTTCTAAAATATTTCCTGTCCTTGAGAGTACACCTGGAAAAATGTTTTACCCCGTTTAACCATGTGTTTGGTATTTTTTTTTTGTTTAGAAAAAAATATAAACCTACCACCACCATGCTTTTCAATTTAATATTTTTTTTCATTTGTTATGGTTAATTTCACCTTCTTCTTTTTTAATATTTTATCAGGTAAATATAACATCACATTATTAAATTAAATTAACCATTTCATTCTCAAGAATGCTTTTAAATATAAATATATATATATATATATATATATATATATATATATATATATATATATATATTTTAAAAAATTTATCAAATGAAGTAAATAAATCCTTGATAACAATCAAATAAATAATATTATTTAATTAAATAAACAATATTGTTTAATTGCTAACTGAAATTTTAACAAAGTTGCAAGTAAAATATTATTTTATTTATAATTAAGAAAATCAACAATTAAAATAATATTCTTTTAAATCTACAAACATAATTTAAAATTTTCAAACTAATTTAATATTTAATTAAATTCTTGGTAATCACTTTACTAATTAAATTTAATGCTTAATTAAATTAATTTCAACAATAATAGTGACCATTATTAAATTAAATTAACTAATTAACAATTATGATAACGCATCAGAATCAAACAATTAACACATTAAAAATCAACACTTAAAACGAATGACATAAAACAAAATGATACCAAACAAAACAGAATACTGACAAACAACGTCATCAAACAACAAAGTCACAAACAAACACTTACTCAAATGCCTAGAAAGGCCAATACAGAGGGGTGCTACACAATAACTCACAAAATATTCCACAAAGTGGTAAAATGGAATTCTTTGATCAAATTAATTTGATTAATTATTTGGAAGAAGAAATCATGAAGGTGAGGATCAACCTATCTTTATCAGAATTACTCAAAATGCTTATAATCAAAAAATATTTCTTGAATAAATTGGAAGAATTTACCAAAGAAATCATAGTCAGTAAAGAGACATAGGTGAAAGACAATCTTGTTAATGAAAAAGACAAAAAAATGGTTCCTATGGTGGATACACATGTAGCCTTTTATAAAGGAAAGATAGAATCCCCACTATTTTTGTTAACACTACAAATTTTTGGTAAAAATATCCATAACTACTTGGTAGATTTAGGATCATCCACTAATGTGAGGCCTTTGTTCATATGTTAGACTCTAGGCTTAACCATGGCTAATTCCTGAAAGAAAGTCACTCAACTAGATAAAACAGAGGTAAGTGTAGTTGGAGAGTTAAGCAACATCCATATGCAGTTAGTGTCAGAACCTAGGATTGAGTATTATATTGATATCCAAGTAGTCAAGATACCATACACTTACAAAATGTTGAGTAAAGATTGGTCAAATACTTTGAACTGATATATGGGCACTAACTTTTCACATATGTGGCTACCCTGGAAAGGAGTCCCTGGTGCATGGGCACCTAGTATTAATAATGTAAAAGGAGGGTGAATGCTAAATTTTTGTGATGTTGAGTCAATTTTTTTTGTAATAAGGTATATTTAGACCATGGTTCATTTTTTTGGTCATGTGGGGTCGGTCTTGTGAGAAGTTGTCAATTTTTGCAAAAAGCTGCAAAGTTGCTCAAACAACTTTTGCATTTTTGGTCTTTTGTGGAAGTTGAATGGTCAGATATTTGAAAATTAGTTTGGAACCATTATAATATGCTTGGAAATGTTTAAATATTTCCTTGTGTGGTCAAGGAAACCTTTTGGTGTTATTTTTGGAGATCAAACAATAAAGGCATACTCTGTTTTCTTATGTTTTCATTGTTTTATTACTGCTATAGAAGTTAGTACGGCCCTGTACAACCTACAAATGATCTAAAGTGCATTGGAATTGATGAATATTTGAATCTAATATCATTTGGTTTTGATTTCATTTGTTTTCATTAAGGTTGAAGTGAATTAGAGCCTTTTTACTGCAAACAACCAGGAAACCCTAGGTTAAGAGGGTTTGATTGAAAAAAATGAGTTTCTGATCCATTCCATTAGTGGAAAAACCTGATAGTCAGTGGAATGGAAGTAGATGGGATTTTTTTCATGTTTGTAGGGTTTCAAAGAGTAGGGTATGGAGTTAGTGACAAGTTTGATGCAACCCTAGCCTAATATCACCATGTATTAGGCGTAGGAGGATAGGTAGACTTAGGGTTTTGTAGATAGATGATTTGGTGATGATTCGAGTTGATAAATTTGCATATAAAGACCCCATGTGACATGTTTGATGCCTTGGATTTAATATCAAAATTTAGAAGATTTAAAACCTCATTGTTGCTTTGTAAAACAAGCCTAATTAGGCTTATTTGCAACGTATCAATCCAAATTGGAGGGTGTTGTTACAAAACAACCATATATGAAAATTTGATATGTATTCAAGAGGCATAAAGGGTATCTTGAATGGTATTCAATTTCTAGGTTTGAAGTATTCTATGAAAGTTATGATGAAAAACCTTTGTTTGGAGTACTACTAGGGGAATTGAAGGATTTGGGAGAAAACCACCAAATTAGGGTTTTAGAATTGTAAAGTTGGTTGAATTGAGTTTGTGTTGATACCTGCACCCTACTCTGCATCAAATTGGTATTATATCATAAGTTTTGGTCTATAAATGGAAAAGGTTGAAGTTTGAAAGAAGCAAAAATTCCTCCTAAAAGTAATCCAATGACTAGAGAAGTGAGAGTTAAAAGAAAAGCATGCCAAGGAGTTGAGACAAGTAAAGGAGTCTCAAGAAGCTTTCTTAGATAGACTTGCAACACTTGAATCAAACCAAAGGAGAGTTATGGTCACCGGAGACCAAAGTGACCAAGAGGAAGAGGAAGAGGGTGAGGATGAAAACCCTCAAAGAGGAGTCCAAGATGAGGAAGAGTTGGACCCTAATGAATTGAGAATGGTTAAGATGTTGAAGGCTGTCAAGGGAGATTCTCCTAAGGTGAAGATGGAATTTCCCATGTATGGTGGGAAATTGGATAGTGAAGAGGTGCTAGGTTGGATTGATGCACTTGATAACTATTTTGAGTATGAAGATGTAGCAAATGACCAAAGGGTGAAATTTTCTAAAACAAAATTGAAAGAACCTACCTTAACTTGGTGGAATTATGTGCAAGAAGAGAGGTTGAAGAATGGCAAGAAAAAAATCAATTCTTGGGACAAAATAGTTTCTAAAATCAAGAGTCAATTTCTACTTGGTGATTATGCAATTCAAACATTTAGAAGGTTAGAAAATTGCAAACAAAAGGAGATGGATGTCATGGATTATACTGAGGAGTTTCACAAGCTTAGTATAAGGATAGGTCATGTTGAGGATGAGGTGGAGAAAGTAGCAAGGTACATAAATGGGTTGAGGTTCAACATACAAGATGAGTTAAGTCTTACCACCCCTAGAACGGTGGAAGAATACTTTCAATTGGATGTTAGGGAAAAATAAAAGTTGAAGAGAAGGTACGAGAAACAAAGTGGAGGAAAAATAAATAACTTCAGGGGTAGAGGAACATTTGGAGGAAGAGAACAATCTCAAAAAACATAAGGAGACACAAGTAGTCATCAAGAACAGAGCTTTGAATCAAGAGGCAGTTTCAGAGGTAGGAGATCAAATAGTAGAGGCAGATTTGGAGGTCAAGGAAGAGGATCAAATATACTCTCAAGAAGGTGTTATCAGTGTAACAAGATTGGCCATCAAGCTTGGTAGTGCCCAAATAAGCAACCTTCAACTTCATGTGGTGGAGAAAGGAGAAGCCAATTGGTGGAAGAAGAAGATAATGAGAGTGTAAAATCTCCATCTAAGCATGCCACTCTAGAAATAGGTGAATATATGATGGTGAGAAGAACATTAATCAAAGTGCCTATGGTGAAAGAGCCTCCACAAAGAAAATCTCTATTTAGAACCACCTACAAATCTCAAGGTAAAGTTTGTAAAGTTGTTGAATTAGGTTCCATAGATAATTCAGTTTCTCTAGAGATGGTAGAAAAGTTGAAACTGAAAAGAATCCCACATACCACTCCTTACAAGGTCTCTTGGTTGAACAAGGGACAACAAGTCCTAGTTAATGAGAAAACTTGGGTGGAATTTAACATAGGAGGGTATAAGGATAAAATATTGTGTGACATCATCCCAATGGATCTTTTTCATCTACTTTTAGGGAGACCCTGACAATATGACAAAAAAGCTAACACATGATGGATGAAAAATTACCTATGTGATAGAAAAAGATGGGATATCATTCACTCTTACTCCATTGCAAGATGAGGGTCTAGATACACAAGTTGGGTCTAGTGTAATGCTGGTAGGAGAAAAGGAGTTTTTGAAAACCATGAAAGAAGAGTGTGGACAAGGTTATTCCATTGTAATTAGACCAAAATCCTTCATGACAACAACAAAGGTTGAGGATGTTCCAAAAGAGGTCCAATCCTTCTTGAACAAATACAAAGACATTGTGGTAGATGAACTTCCTAGCTCTTTGCCACCAATAAGAGATGTGAGTCACAATATAGATTTCATACCAGGGGAGAACCTACATAACAAAGCTTCATATAAAATGACTCCAAAATAGTTTGAAGAGATTAGGAGACAAATTCAAGAGCTATTTGACAAACGTCTAATAAGGGAGAGTCTTAGCCCATGTGTTGTTCCTGCCATTTTGGCACCAAAGAAGGGAGGAGATTAGAGAATGTGCATCGACTCAAGGGAAATTAACAAGATTACCATAAGGTATAGGTTATCCATACCAAGAATGGAAGATTTGATGGATTTTTTAGGAGGGGATTGTTATTTTTCTAATATTGACCTCAAAAGTGGCTACCATCAAATCAAAATTAGAGAGGGGGATGAATGGAAAACTGCCTTCAAAAAAATGAGGGGTTATATGAATGGATTTTCATGCCATTTGGGCTTTCAAATGCACCAAGCACTTTTATAAGATTAATGAATGAAGTTTTGAAACCCTTCATAGGTAAGTTTATGGTTGTCTATTTGGATGATATTCTTGTTTTTAGTAACACTAAAGAGGAACACTTGCAACATTTAGACTTGGTTTTGAAAAGGTTGAATGAAGAAAAGCTGATGATCAATTTGAAGAAGTGTGAATTCATGAAGGAAGAGTTAGTCTATCTTGCCTTTGTGATCTCAAAAGGTTCTTTGAAGATGGATCCTAGCAAGGTGGAAGCAATTCTCAATTGGCCTACTCCAACATCAATAAGTGAGGTAAGAAGTTTACATGGCCTAGCCAGTTTTTATAGAAAATTTGTGAAGAATTTTGGCCATATATGCTCTCCAATTATTGACACAATCAAAGGGGATAAAAGGAAAAGGTTTGTATGGTCTAATGAGGCAGTAAAAATCTTTCAATATCTTATAAAAAGGGTAGCACAATAACCTATATTAGCATTTCCAAACTTTAACAATTTTTTCACAATTGAATGTGATGGAAGTGGGTATGCAATTGGGGCATTCTTGAGCCAAGAGGGAAGGCATGTTTCTTTCTTCAGTGAGAAGCTCAATGAGGCAAAGAAAAAGTATTCCTATTATGACTTGGAGTTATATGCTATGGTACAATCATTGAATAAGTGGAGACACTATCTCCTTCCTAAGGAATTTATTGTTTTTAGTGACAATCATGCTTTGTAATTCTTAAACAACCAAGAAAAAATCACCCACAGACATGTGAAGTGGGTGGAGTATCTACAAAGCTTTACCTTTACCATCAAACACAAAAAGGGGCAGTAAAACAAGGTGGCAGATGCTTTGAGTAGAAGAACATTTTTTGTCCAAGAAGTTCAACTCCAAAGTGTTGGGATTGATGCTTTGAAAGGCATGTATGTAGATGATGATGATTTCAAATAGATTTATGCTTCTTGTAGTTAGTTCAATGGCACTTTCATGAAGACAATTCTGATTTCTTGATTCAAGAAGGTTTATTCTTTAAATTGGTTCAACTTTGTATTCCCAAATGCTCTATGAGGACTAATCTGATTAAGGAGAAGCATTGTGGTAGCTAAAGGAGTCGCTTTGGTGTGGATAAAACTTTGGAACATTTAAGAAGACATTATTATTGGCCAAAGATGCAAAGTGATGTCAAAAAATTTGTGGAAAGGTGTGTTGTTTGTCAAAGGGCCAAGGTTTGTAGTACAAATGCAGGTCTTTATCAACCATTTCCAATCCCAAATAGGCCATGGGAGTCCATCAACATGGATTTTTTGTTGGGGTTGCCCAAAACTCAAAGAGGATTTGATAGTGTGTTTGTTGTTGTAGACTAATTTAGTAAAATGGCACATTTTATACCATGCAAAAGTACAAATGATGCCTCATACATTGCAAGGTTGTTTTTCAAGGAGGTGGTTAGGATCCATGGATTGCCATTAACCATTTTTTTAGACAAGGATAGTAAATTTGTGGGTCACTTTTGGAGAACCCTTTGGAAGAAGTTAGGTAAAAATTTGACCTTTAGCTCTACCTATCATCCCTAGCAGATTGAAGTAGTCAATAGAAGTCTTAGAAATCTCTTTAGATGCTTGACAAAATAAAATTCAACACAATGGGATCTGATCCTTCCCCAAGCTAGGTTTGCATATAATGACTGTATGAACCAAAGTGTTGGTAAAATACCATTTGAGATTCTATATGGATTGTAGCCTAGGGGATTGTTTTTACTTGAAGATTTGAGTGGCATGGAGAGAAGGAGTGCTGAAGGAGAAGAGTTTGTAGTTTCCATGAGAGAAATACATTAGCAAGTCAGAGAAAACCTTCAAAAGAGTGTTGATAAATACAAACATGTAGACTTGAAAAGGAGAGAGGTTCATTTCAAAGTGGGGGACTTGGTCTTTTAGCTCATTTGAGGAAGGAAATGATACCTAAAGGGAAGTATTCAAAGCTACAAATGAAGAAGATAGGGCCATGTAGGGTGGTCCACAAATTTGGAGCAAATTCCTATGAGATAGAACTCCCTCCTAGAGTTGCTATCTCTCCAATTTTTAATGTTTCTAACCTATACCCTTTTAAAGGGGCTATGATTAGAGGTACAGGTGTAGGTACATCAGAGGTTCCAGATGAAGGTTGGATCAAAGACTTACCACCAAGTCAACAATTAAATCTAGAGTGCATTGTGGATACAAAATAATCCAAAAGAACAAGGCACAAGGTGTACTATGAGTACCTAGTGAAGTTGCAAGGAATTTCTATGGAGGATGCCACCTGAATGACATATGAAGACATCAAGAAGCATGGTGCAATAGTTCAAGATCTGCTCTCAAGTGGAACTTGAGATTTTTTTCTCCCTGAGAGTATGGTGCAAGGGCACCTAGTTTTAATAATGTAAAAGGGGGGTGAATGTTAAGTTTTTGTGATGTTGAGTCAATTTATTTTTAATCAGGTCTATTTAGACTATGGTTCATGTTTTTGGTCATGTGGGGCCAGTCTTGTGAGAATTTGTCAAGTTTTGCAAAAAGTTACAAAGTTGCTCAAGCAACTTTTGCATTTTGGGTCTTTTGTGGTAGTTGAACAGTTAGATATTTGAAAAGTAGTTTGGAACTATTAGATTATAATTGGAAATGTTTAAATAGTACCTTGTGTGGTCGAGGCAACCTTCTAGTGTTATTTTTGGAGATCAAATAATAAAGACATACTATGTTTTCCTGTTCTTTCATTGTTTTATTATTGCTACAAATGTTAGTACGGCCTTGTATAGGATTGAAAATAAAATAAATTACATTGTAATTGATGAAGGGTTTAATCTATTGTCATTTGGTTTTGATTTCATCTATTTTCATTAAGGTTGAAGTGAATTAGAGCCTTTTTACTGCAAACAGCCAAGAAACCCTAGTTTAAGAGGGTTTGATTGAAAAAAAATGTGTTTCTGATCCATTCCAATGGTGGAAAAACTTGATAGTCAGTGGAATGGAATTAGATAGGATTTTTTCATGTTTTTTAGGGTTTGCAAGAGCAAGGGATGGAGTTAGGACCAAGTTTGATGCAGCCCTAGCCTAATATCACCATGTATTAGGCTTATGAGGAGAGGTAGACTTAGGGTTTTGTAGATAGATGATTTGGTGATGATTTCGGTTGATAAAATCTGCATATACAGACCCCATGTGACATTTTTGATGCCCTAGATTGAATATTGGAAGTTGGAAGATTGAAAACCTCATTGTTGTTTTGTAAAACAAGCTTAATTAGGCCTATTTGCAACGTAGCAATCCAAATTGGAGGGTGTTGTTACAAAACAACCATATCTACAAAGTTGATATGTCTTCAAGAGGCATACAAGGTATCTTGAATGGTATTTAGTTTATGGGTTTGAAGTCTTCTTTGAAAGTTATGATGAAAACCTCTGTTTGTTGTACTACTAGGGGAATTGAAGAATTTGGGAGAAAACCACCAAGTTAGGGTTTTAGAATTGTAAAGTTTGTTGAATTGAGTTTTTGTTGATACCTCCACCTTGCTCTACATCATTCCCTAATCAAATTAGGATAGAGAGAGAACCACATATGAAACACATGATCACAAATTACAACTAGAAAAATGAAGTTCTATACATAGATGTAGAACCTAGCGTGTATGGAATTAAAAGTTTTAGAGTTAAAATAGAGGAAGTTTTCATCTATAATGTAGAAAAGCATAATCAAATAACTTCAGGGATGGACATTCTAGTTGAATCTGATTATGATTCTTTTGAAGGAGAAGATAGCTGCTTAGACAAATTTTGGAAGAATATTTCTAGGGAAGCTCGTAAGAGTAGGAAAACTAAAGATTCACTAAGAAATTTGTTGTTACAAGGTTGGTGCACGTTACACAATTCTGCACATTTAGAGGACAATTATGTGATGTGATTAGAATTATCCACATAATTGGAGATCAACACTATCGAGAAAATATAACTCTTAACAGGTTTAATCCTAAAAAACTTGAAGATAAAACACATGTGTTGTAGATGAAAATATTAATTTATCAATTCTTTAGAACACTAAACTCAAAGCTGTTGAGGATCAAACTTGGACCATTAGGTTTGATGGGTTAAAATTTAAACAAGGAATCATAGTTGGGGTTAAGGTTAGTCCCCAAGGTAAGTCACTTCTTGTTGCATATAGACTACAATTTCAATGTACTAATAATGTGGTAGAATATGAGGCCCTCATCCATGGTGTGATGCTTGCAATCAAGAAGAAGGTTAAAATTCTTAAGGTTTTCAGTGATTTGGAGCTGGTGGTCAAACAAGTTAATAAATAGTATTTTTTCATTACAATTTTTTTTTTGGCTATCAGCACCGAGTGCAAGACCTAATAGAAGACTTTAATGCTTTTAACATTACTCATATCCCACGAAGGTTCAACTAGCGAGCAGATGCTTTGGCTACTGCTACCAGTACTCTAGAACCATTGGATGATTCTTATTTGAGAATGTTTAATTTCAAGTTGGTACAATTGCCATTGATTCCAGATAATGTTACCAATCTATAGGTATTTGAAGATGACCGTCACATTTTGGAGTTTATCACCAATTCTGGAATCTTTGAGGCTCAAATAATTAAGGAAGTAGATCACCCAGATGGTGAAATTTAAGATGAAGAGCTAGCTCAAGAAAAATATAACAATATTTTGAAAGGAATCGTTGAGTTAGAAAGGTTTTTTGATGCGGATAAGATAATTTGATAGAAAAACCTACCTAGAATTGACAGGGGATAGTTTGAATTGTATAATATGAATACTAAGGATGACTTGAAGAATGTGTTTATAGGAAAGGTATGTACTGAGGAAGAATGAAGAAATATTTCTTAGGAATTGAGGGATTACTAGAATTTTATAGCATGGACATATGGAGTTTTAAAGACATATGAAACTTCCATTATTACTCATACAATCCTGCTAAAGCCTGATGCAAAACTTCTCTAGAAAAAAATGTCCTATGAATGCACTTCTTGAACCCCTAATTCAAAAAGAAGTACAAAAGCTCCTCTCAACCAGAATCATTTTTCCCATCAAGCATTCTACTTGGGTGGCTAATTTAGTTCTTGTCAGAAAGAAGAATGGGGATATTCAACTATGTGTGGATTTTTGAAATCCTAATAAGGTTTTTGAAAAGGACAATTATCCCCTACCCTTATTAGACAAAGTACTACAAATAGTTAATGGCTCATAGATGATGTCCTTCCTAGATAGATTCTCTAGGTATAACCAAATAATGGTCTCAAAGGAGGATAGGATGAAGAAAACATTCACCACAAAGTGGGGAAGTTTTTCTTACAAAAGGATGCTATTTGGACTAATAAATGTTGGAGCCACATTCTAAAGAGCTATGGATTATGCCTTTTGAGACTTGGTAGGTAAGTTTATTATTATATATGGATCACATTATGGTATTTATTAAGAACAAAGGATATCATGTTCATGATCTCAGAGCAATACTACAAAAATGTAAAACATATAGAGTTTCACTAAATCCTAAGAAGTGCATTTTTGGGGTGACTGAAGGAAAATTGCTTGGGCACATTATCTCTAAAAGAGGTATTTCAACATATCTAGATCAAGTAAGTGCCTTACTCAAACTATAACCCTCGAGAAGTAAGAAAGAATTAAAGTCCTACTTGGGAAATATTAATTTTTTTTAGAAGTTTATAACAGGATTTTCCAAGATAGTGAATCCTCTCAATAACATGTTGAAGAAAGATGCTAAAATTGAGTGGACAAATGAGACAAAGCTTGCCTTCGACAACACACAATCTAAAATTGTAGAAGAACGGTGCTAGTAAGCCCAAATTATGTTAAACCATTTTATATTTACTCCTTTTATTTTGGTCATACATGTACAACTATACTAACACAAAGAGGTGAGAACAAAGAAGAAAAACTAATTTCTTTCATGAGTGCTCCCTTTAAAGAGGTGGAGCTAAGATACATGGATATTAAGAAACAATATTTTGTGTTGCTCAAGGAAATGAGGAAGTTCCAACACTACATTCTTAGGAGTATAGTTAAGATGATTTTGCTTGACATTGCAATAAAGATGTTGACACAAAGTGAACTCAAAGAAAAGAGAGCTAAATGGGTCACGATTTTACAAGAGTTTGATTTATAAATCATACCCATGAAACTAGTTTGTGGGAAAGCCTTAGTTAAATCCATCATTGAGATTGATCCATAGTTTTCTAGCCAACAATATACATTAGATGTAGAAGACCAAGATGACTGGTACTCAAATATATGGTACTATTTGGTCAGTAATAACTATACAAACCACATGCAAATAAATCAAAGAAGAGCCTTGAAGATTAAGGCCTAGAGCTACATGATTAAAGGAGGGGTTATGTTCAAGAGAAATCATGAAGGAATTTATTTGAGAAGTTTGAATAATATAGAAGTGAGTGAAGTGTTATAGGAACTACATGATAGGTTTGGTAGAACTCACGGGTGCCCTTGGCCACTACACACCTCATTTTGAGAGCCGACTACTACTTGCTAACTATTTTCAAAGACACATATGAGCACGCAAAGCACTATTATACATACCAAACTATCACAAAAAAAGGGAGATTCAATGCATAGCCATTACAAATCATGATGGAAATGTGCCCTTTTTCACAATGGGGGTTAGACTTCATTGGGAAAATTAACCCATCATCATCTGCAAGCCACATGTATGTGCTAAATGCCACTAATTAGTGTACCAAGTGGACGGAAGTGTGCCATCGCAAACAATGCACCACAAAAGTGGTAATTAAATTCTTAGAAGAAAGCGCCATTACCAAGTTTGGAGTACTGTATGCTTGGTATGTGATAATGGCCTTGCTTTTTCTTCATTAAAATTTTCTAAATAGGAAATTGAATACTGTATAATGTTGAGATTTTTATCTAATTATTACCCACAGGGAAATGGATTAGCAAAATCATCAAATAAGAACTTGTTGGACATAATTAGAAGACTAATTGAAAAGAACCCTAGGGAATGGCATTCCCTATTGAAGTTTTCCCTTTGGGTTGACTAGACCAAGATAAAATCTACATTGGGGAATTCCCCTTACCACTTAGTTTATGGAGTAGATCCTATATTACCCATAAATTGGAAGATCTCTACTTGGAAATTTTCTCAAGAATATATTGGATTAGATGACCAAAGTGAAGCTTAGTTGCTACAATTGATGCATTTAGATGAAAATCATACTAGGGCAATAGATCATTTTGCTAGACATCAGTCTATGGTAAAACATTGGTTTGACAAAAGGGCTAGAATGAAATATTTTAGAATATCTGACCTTGTCCTACTTTGGGACAAATCCCATGAACATAAGGGTGAGAATGGTAAGTTTGACAAGTTATGGACTAGTCCTTACCAGGCATCTGAAATTTTAGGTGACAAAACTTATAGGCTCAAAACTCTAATCGGAGAAGCTTTTTTGTTTCTTGTCAATAGGAAATTCTTGAAACATTATTTTCAAGCCTAGTGTTGGTCAACGATTTTCATTGTATATATGTAAATAGTTTTTTTTGGGTTTTTTCTCTATTCTTTTTCTTTTGCTTTCTTTCAAGTTTTTTAGAATCTTCAACAAACTCCTTTACCTTTTTCATTTAAGGAATATTATCCTTTGAGTTTTGACCTTCTTCAAATCCAAGACCACCCTTACCTTTTACAAATATTTGATTACTAATTATCTCACCAAGAATGTTAGAACTTTCTTGATATTTAGAACTTTGTCTATATAATCCTTTTCTTTCTATAATTCTTTCCTTAGGGAAACAATTTCTTCTTCATGTTTGGAACATTCCACTATTTTGTCATTCAACTTATTGTTCAGGCAATCTGCAACCCTTTTTAGCTTATTCAACTTGAACTTTCAAACTGATAAATGTCTCTTTTGATTCTTTGAGTTTGATCTTCAATTCTCCACTTTCTCTTATTGCAATATCTAGATCTTCCAAGGTTGAAATAATTTATCCTTCAAATTCCACTTCACAATCTTCTACATTAATGTCTCCATATCTTCATGCTTCTTAACTTTTGAAGGATTCTTCTCATTTGACTTTGCTTCAGCACTCATTACATTCACTCGGGACCTACCTTATATGTTAGGCTATGTGATTGTAATCATGGTAATAGTTAAATACACCAGATCCATACAAATTTAATCCATATTTAACCCCCTAAGCTATAATCCCAATGGGATGTTCAAAAGCTTCAAAAAACCAAGAAACCATTAAACTAAGCATGAAATAAACATGAAAGTGTAAGGGAAACCTAATCTAGAACTCCAAACCTTATCCCATTGGGGGAGTGGTGTCATATTGATATGGAATGGTGACCCTTTTCCAATCCCTTGGATAACATGAGAATCTAATCAAACTCCATGGATAAAATATTAACTAAAATTGATAAAACTATGCTATGGGTAGATGAAAAAGATGAAAAAGCTTGATAATGGATGCAAGGATGAATAAAGATAGTATTTAAATGTGCAACATAAATTTTCTTTGATGGAATTCAATCCATTTCACTCTAAATGTGAGGTATTTATAGGAGAGAAAATGAAGAATCAAGGGTCAAGATGAAAAGGACCAATCAATGGTCAAGATAGGATCAAGGGTGAAGACATGGATCAAGGATTCTCATCAACAGATGAGAATCTAAGATCACATGCATCAAAGAAACCATCAAGGGCTCACAATAATTTAAACAAACACACTTCCTAAAACTTAGGAAATTTGTTACAAAGTTTGTCAAGAAAAAATATTCCATTTTTTAAGCCAATAGAAGAATATTCATTTGGAATATTCCCTATGCAAGTAGATGGGTGAAGAAAATTAGTAATTAGTTGATTAAAATAAAATTTTAATTGTGCAAGTTAAGGAATTTTAGGATTATCATTAAATAATTAGTTTATTTAATGAAAAGGGGATGCAAACGACATTTAATTCAATAATTTAGGATTATTCAATTAAATGAGATGACATAAGGTGTTCAAGTCAAATAATTTGTTTTATTCAATTAAACAAGATGAAAGGTGAATGTGAAAGAGGGAGAATTAACCTAATAAAATTAATTAGATTAAAAGATGAAAATGATGCATTTAATTATATAACTAGGCTTATTTAATTAAACAGGAAAAAAGAAGATGAATTTAAGGGTGTGTTGGTATGTGGTGATTGATCATGAAAATACTAGACACTCGTAACAAGAAATGGGGTTCACACGTCAAGGTTTTTTCCCGTTGACACATCAAGGTTTTCCCATTAACACATCAAATGAAAAATGACCTTGTAAAACCCTAATTCTAGAAGGTTCCAAAAGCTTTTTTATAAGTGGCTAGGATGTATGTTGCAACATGGTGTTCGCGAGATTGTAATATGTTTTGCACTAGATAATAAAATCATTAGATGGTTGAGTTTCTATGGATGTAGCCCATATCAGGTGAACCACGCTAGATTTTGTGTTCTCTTTTGTGTTATTCCTCATTGTTATTTCTAGGTTATTTAATATGCATATAATTGTTAATGTTTATTGCTCCAATTTTCCTAAACCCTAATAGGATGAAGCAATGTTAGTGACTAGATTCAAGTATGTAATATTGTTTAGGAAAATTTTAAGTGTCTACATTTTACCCCTCTTTGAAGTAAGGTACATGTTACATTGGTTTGAAGACTAATTCTTTTTGGATTAATGCTACTGCTCAGATCAAGAATTAAAAAATTCAAAACTTTTTTGGATGCCCCACTATTGCCTGAGTGGAAGGAATTAAGCTGGTACCCTGCCCCTTCGAGAGATCTGATAGAAATTTTCAATTTTAGGTTGATATCATGACAAAGGTTTAATATTGATTCAGGTGCCAGAAAAGGCTTTGGGACATGACAAAAATCTCAAAAACACAAAAATGTCAAAATATGCCTCATAGCTTAGAAATTGGAAAAAAAATGATAAAAACCCTAGTTTCCCCCTCAAATTAGGGTAAAAACCCTAATTTTTAGGAATAAAAAGAGGTTAAAGGGTCACTTTCAATTCATTTGCACTCTTCATATCTAGCAAATTGGTGTGCTTGTCCTCTGACACCTTGGTGATATGGTGTGATGTGAGCTTCTCACACATCTTTCTGACATAGTTCAAAAGTACCAATGCCAAGCAGATGTAGGACCTCAGGTATGTGCTTCAAAACTTTTCTTGATTTGCACATTTTCTTGCATTTTTTAGGGTTTGAATTAGGTCATTTAGGGTGTCACTATAACAAGACACATTTGAATTAGTTGGTGTCACTATTGATCTTCTAGCAACACACTTTCCTTTTAGCAACGTGTCAAGAAATTTTGTTTTAGCGATGCATGATTAAATCAGCGACACACCAAGGTTTTAAGGTTCAACCATTTAAAAATGGTGACACACTTTCTTTTTAGTGATGCATGGGTAAATTTTTCTAGAGCAAGGCACCAAGTGGCATGCCTCTAAAACAACGATGCACCTTAAAAATGTTATAGCGATGCTATTGCAATTTAGGACTTGGGAACTCAAATTTTAATCATTTTTAGCCAAATTGACATTGTTCCCTTCATGCGTGTAGGACATTCAACCTCTTATGTCCTAAGAGCATCAACTTGACCTTCTATCAAAGGTATACTAGTTCAATTGGAGTAGCAAGAGTTTTTGGGAGTCCTCAAGTTTTGATTCACTACTTATATGCTTGAGATCCGGATTCACCTAGCGATGATGACCATGTTGGAGGAGCACTAGCATAGTGAGACATCATCCTTCAACATTCCCACCGGTGAGATGACCATCACTTTGGACCTGATGTCTAATGGATTTTATGGCTTCCCATTCATGGGTAGAAAGTCATTTATGGAACATATTCTAGGATGGATGCATACCACAATCTCTTGTAGTCAGATGATATCATTTTAGTGAGCTCCCAGATTGACTTTGAGTTGTATCGAGGATGGGTGTTGATTTTTAGATTTGTTCTAGCTACTTTTATTTCTAGTGTGATTTCCTTAGACCAATGGGGGAAAGGCTTCAATCTAGGTTGGGGACTAGCATGGCACGACATGCACCGCAGGATGGCTTAGTATACATGGGGTCTTGTTATGCTTGCATCATTGTATAATGGCATGCATTAGATGTTATACTACTAGGGTAGGAGCATTGGAGTAGGGGTGACACTACTTCACATCTAGGAATATGAGCATATTGTGGTGCTAAGATCCATTGTTGTTTTAGCAGATATTGATCAAGATGATCCCGTTGTTTTTAGATATCGACCGGTGATGACCTTTTAGCACATAGGGCCTACAAGGATCCCATATTAGCAGAGGGTGATAGATGATATGACCATGTTCAGATGGAGGCCATGGCTTTAGGTACCACCATGGTATGACGATCATTAGCAATTATTATTTTCTAGGCAGACCCATTACCTCTAGGGTCAAGAGCACACAATGATAGAGTGATACCTTCTAGACCGCATTGTTTGGCAGATTGGGGAGGTACAATAAGTAACCCCAAATGATTATATAGAAATTTTTGCATGGAACAAAGAGAGGTAGCTTGGGGCCCTCAAATTCAGTGCCAGGTATCCATAGAGAATTTCAGACAACTGGTTTCTTGGCCTTGAGCATATGATTAGGGACAACCCCAACTAATGATGCATGGTGGGTGCGTCCTACATGTTTGACAGATCCAGCAGGGGGATATCCTTGGGACAAAGGCAGAGGTTGAGGAATAGGAAAAATTACAAGCATAAGATAGTAACAACCTGAGCAATAGCCCCCTCAATATCATGGCCATCAAGACCAAGTAGTGGGGAAGATTCCAAGGCCACTGGTACCACCACCACCACTAGGGTAATAGGATCAAAAACATGCATAGCAGGAGCAATTGAGGTAGGATCCCTGAGACACATAGATTTTTTCTCTAATGACTGAGAGAGACTAGTTAAGACAATAGTTATAGACTGTGAAAACTGACATAGATCATGAGCGACAGTTGCAATAGAAGTTGGACCTATAGTTAGCACAGTTGACAAGACAATATCAACAACTAGATGTCATTGCAATGGCCACATAGGGATAGGTAGTATTGACATGACTATACAAAGAGGTCGTATTAGAGGTTTCATATTACAGGATACTTTATCACCAAGATGTCCCCTGAGAGTTGAGGCAACCAAACTACTCGTAGAGGAGTGGGAAAAATCCCAAGGGTTCAGATGGCTAGCCATCTATCAAATAGCCAAGAGAGGGTAGCCAGAGATAGCCACCCAGTGGTCACTAGGACTAGTCTCAACATAATGACTAACAAAGTGGGAGATAGCATATGCTTATTTTGAAGATGATTTTTATATATAGCTTGATTCTTATATGTATACACATTCATTGACTAAATTTTGATAGCCTCTTATATATGTGCTTGTGATGATAATTTACAAAGTGAATCTAATACTTGTACCATGATAGTCATTTTTTGACGATATATGAGTTGGCTTGATTCATTGATGATGTGATTGTTGATTATCCAGAATACTGAGAAGGTAGGGTGAATCAGTATTCTATAAAACCACAATAAAATCCATCTAATCATTATCACAATTCCAACTGAATCAGCAAGAAGGAACATAAAAACCAATCAATGCAACCATACACATGAACACTAGGATTTTACATGGAAAACCCAAAAAAGGGAAAAATCACAATGATCGTTAACTCACAATATATTATATCCAGATACAAAATATTACTTGGCTCACTATCAAGACTCATTTTCCTTAAAAAGGTTCAATACCTGAGTACAAAAGATGGCTAACCACCAAGATACAAAGATAGTGGATCATTGCCAAAAGATTGAACTGATAGAATACACCTTCAATGTGCAGGGTTTAGTTCCAATGAAGCTCATGATATGAAGTACTACCTCACACAAGAGTCACTCAATTAATCTGCACTGATCCACAACTGATAAAGAATTTAGGATCAGATCTGCACATACCCCTTAATCCTTTTCACACCTCTTCCTTTTTTCCATACTTCCATTCTCTCTTTAAGGAATCTTATATATACAAGCATATATCTTATTCATCAATTAGGTTGGCCTAATTAGATGAAAAAAAATAATAAAAAATCTCTTTATTGGCACCATATATAATTTAAACATTTTATCCATGTAGTGCATTATACCAAGTCAGCTAACATCTATAAAACATAACTAGTCTCCATAATGTATTGCATACACTAGGTTAGCTAAGACTAGAACACAATTCTCCAAACCAACAAATCAAACTCAAATCAAACACCTTCTGGATTTGAGAACACAATAATTTCTCATCATACCACCAACATCGATACTACCAACAAAACCCCAGCATAAGAATTTTCACCTTAATAAAAAGAAGAGTCTCCCACATAATATGCCAAGAAAGGAACAAATACAGAGTTGAACTCTGTCAGAGATAAATTTCTACTCATAACCAAAAGATGTCTCAAGATCTAGGATATAGCTTCCTGAATGAGTCATGATAGCATAGTTAAGATATTAGAATCATATTATATCTTGCAGTGAATTCCGAACTTAAATACCAATACACTGATCCATCACAAAAGAGTATTATCAACAAAGAACAAATTTCAGTAAACCAAGTAGACTTCCCATATAGTTATCACCATGTTGACATCAATGAAAATATATGAACAACCAACAAAAACCATCCATACTTCATGCTCATATTTCAAGGCTCTATAGTACCAAAAATCTCCCCCTTTTGCATTGATGGCAACATGCATGAAAAAAACATTTTCCAATATACTGCAACTAAATACTCTGAATACTCCCCCTATCAAAATTGTTCTTCACAAAAAAAGTTTCCTCTATTAACTTATATCTCTCCATCTCTCTGTCTCTCCCCCTTTGACATCAATTATAAAGGATGGGGTCTGGTATAAATTTATATATGCATCACAATGTAACCAAAAGGATATGAACACAAAATTGAATTAACCTGAAGAAGAACCTCTAAGACTCTCTAGGATGATCTTCCATGATGCTTTTCCTTCTTCCCATGAACCTTTTTCACTTATAAGAGTCTTGTGTAATAGCTCAATCTTAGTTAAGGATTCTATATAATCTACTAAAGTATTAGGACTAAGATTAATCTCTGATAATTCACCAATACAACCAAGAGCACTAGAAATAGAAGTGTGTCTGAGTTTAATCATGTCTTTGAGTGCCACAAACTTCTTGATAACTTTAGTCCTTTGATCTTGTAGAGAATTTTTTTTTCTTGAAGGTGCACAATGTAGGACCACCTCTGATTATCTCTATCTTCTACTAACCTATATGTATCTACCTAAGTGCTTATCCAAGATTCATTCATCCTTATCTCATTTCATATGTCTAGTGTACTGCCAAACCAATCTAGGAAAAAAGAAAGTAGTTCATGTGCCTCTTCTTCACAAGATTGTACATTCTCCAATTCCTTTGTCACTTGATTGTGTGCATTTGCACATTTTTCCTTAATATCTTCCAAATTTCCTTCATCATACCTAATTCTAGTATGCACTTCAAGTCTGGAGATGTAGACCTTCAAAGAATCAATCATGCCTCTGAGATTCACCACAACAAAAATAGATGAATCAAAATTAGCACTGGGAATAACCTTTTGCAATTCTTCCAAATATCTTTGAATGTTTAATCTTTCATGCTCATGTTGAGCTCTCTCAAACTCACTTCCTTCTACAACTTCTTTCTTAACAACACTCTTTCTTTTCTTCCCTATCCTGGTTGTGCTACCGAAGGTACCTTCTACATTAAGATTCTTAGGGCTTTCCAAAATAATTTTTGCATATGTAATGTCGCAGAATTGTACCTAGGGGAAATTCCACATTCTAGCATTTTTTCCTAGCATTTATGATGCCTTGGAACATTAATGAAAAAATCCCATGGGTCAAAATTTTGCAATTCTGACTCCATGCAGACTTGTGGCTGAGTGACAAAAGCCTAGTGACACATTTCCCAAGAATCTATATTTTGGATGCACGTGCGACATGCAGATGTTGCGCAGTGTGCTAGCATCCTAGCAGTTTCCCTAGTTAGAAATGAGGAATCTGGAATACTAACCCTTGTGACACATGTCCTAGTAGTTACATTTTGAAGTTAATGGCTCTTTGTTGCCCTTGCAAGCATTAAAAACCCCTTTTTGGCTCTCATTTGGGGGTTGGAAGACATCACTCAATCTTTCTTATTACTTTTTCCAATTTAGAGTTCTTTTCATCTTTGACAACAATGCTCTCACAATTGAAGCCATGTTGGACTGAGGTCCTCCTAGCAGCAGTAGTAGCTCTCAAGCAAGCACTCAACAGTGCATCTGTGTGCTCTAGAGAGGGTCTAGGCCCGTGGGTAATGCTCTATCTCTCTTACTTTCCTTTCCTACTTGTTCATTTACTATCTTGTGGTGCAAGTTCTACTCCTAAGCTGGTTTTTCTTTCACCACATGCTTCTTGTGGTGCGGGTTCTACTCCTGAGCGAGTTTTTCTTTCACCACATGCTTTGCTTACTTCATTTACACTCTTTTCCATCTTGGCTATCCGTGGAGGTGGGAACACCAAAATGGGGTTTTGACTGAGGCAAGCCCTTATACAACCACCCAACAATTTTCTTCTCATTCTTCTATGTAGGTCATGAGAAGGAGCTTGGAGTGAAGATCTGATCATCTAAAGAAAGTTAAGCTTTCTCCAAGCATCGTTGCATTCATTTCAATTTCTAGTTTCCTAATTAGTTATATTGTTTAGTACACCTTAGACCCGAGCTTAGAAGTAAAGCTTGTTTCTATCCATTTGAGTTCATGAGTTCTCTGCTGCTTAGGACACTAGCGCGTCTTTTAGATAGTAGCGCATTGCACTGGTGTTCTAAAACTGCATTGATGTCTTTTAGCCAAGAGTTCCCTCTTCTAAGACATAACTCTCTTGGTTTTACTCTCTCAAATTATCTAGTAGTTTTTCCCGAAGCATAACTAAGTCCTAGTTCTTTATCATTTTGCTAATCTATTATTTTGAGGTGTATAAGGGTAGTTCGTTCCCTGGTCATCTCTCGAGAAAGGAGAGACCCATGTGCAGTGAATCCCTCTTATATCAAATTTTGGTGAACCCAACATGAACATCAGATCTTTCTTCATGATGTTGCACATTCATGATAATGACTTTTCTAAGGAAGATTTTAATATGTTGAAAGACACTCTAGATGAATTCTTATAACTGCTTTCCCCTATCTACAAATCTCTTTAAAAAAATTCCTCTCAATGGGTTGAGGAGTCAGTAAATTTGGTGGTCTTTGTGGCTCCTCTGAACCCTAAGAAACTCATCATTTATGTGACCCCAACTGACTCTTTTGTCTATGGGATTTCATGTCATAGCAATTCATCAGACTTATATTCAAGGTTCGTGAAAGCTACAGACTCTACATCTTATAATGTTGTTGAACATGCATATCCTACAAGGAATAATAAACAAAACCTATATCAACAACCTTCCATTCCTACATCGCAACTGTCTATTCCTACTTCTTTACCACCTTCTCAACCAAGCCTTCCTTCAACACCTAAACCTATGATCAAAGCACTAGGTGACTATGATCTTGTCAAGTAGCTTCATGTTACTTTGGCTAAGATCTCTCTTTGGGACTTGCTTTAGACCACTCTGGTTTATCAGGAGATGCTTCAGGAAGCTTTACAAAAAATTCTCTTTCCTGCCTCTGCTAGGTCTATGGATGTTAATGCGATGTTAGCTCATATTCGCGCGGATTCACCAAATATCATGTTCCACCCACAAGAACTCTCGCCTCTAGATGTTTAGAAGCAAGTAGATCCCTTAATGATTATAATTACTATTAACAATATCGATATTAGGCATGCCCTCATTAACACCGGTTTGGCTCTCAACGTTTGTGGTATGGAATTGTTACCTAATATTCAAATTGATTCATCTTCCTTAGCGACTTCCTCCTTGTACATTCATGGATTCGATAACGCCGACTACCAAGCTTTAGGTATGATAATACTACCTTTACAGCTAGGTACCATTACCTTACCCATGTTGGTTTATGTGATGCCTCACCTATTACCATATAACCTCCTCTTAGGGAGACCTTGGATTCATGCTCTGGGTGTGGTGACTTCTACTTTATACCATTCTTTGAAGTTCATTGCAAATAATCAAGTAGTTACAGTTTAAGAAAATCCCAAATTCATTCACCTCTGTAAGCAGGCTATTCTCAGTCATGCTTCGATTTTATCTACTCTCAATAATTGTATTCCATCCTTGACCGCTGATGCTATGGAATGTTCTTCATCAATACCCTCTGTGGAAGTTGTTCCTAGAGTGAGTAACGGAAATGAAGAATCACCTAAAGCAAAGGACCCTGAGTCTCCCTCATTTGATTCTCAAACAAATACTTTCCTTGGTGATGATTAGGGCTCTTTGAATTTCTCCAAATTATTCATTTCAGAATACAAGGAAAACCCCTCTTGTATAGACCTTCAAGGTACCCTTGACACAAAGGTGGATGATACTCCCATGGAGGAGGAGAAGTGTGATCCTATTCAGGAA
Organism: Sequoia sempervirens; assembly: GCA_007258455.2. NCBI lineage: Eukaryota > Viridiplantae > Streptophyta > Pinopsida > Cupressales > Cupressaceae > Sequoia > Sequoia sempervirens. Next base: position 94,960,709 of record VDFB02049217.1, on the reverse strand, counting down.
ATCACTCCTTCCCATGCTGAGGAGATTAATCTTGTTCTTACAAAAGAGATTAACATTTGTGAGCCTAGTTAAGGTGGGAGTACTCCCATAGAAACATTCAACATCCATTGGTGTAATGAAACGCTTTACGTAGAGCCGCCGCCTCCTGAGGTTTTGCAAACTTGCTATGAGTTTGGATATGAGCTCACTTCTCGATATGGCTATGAGTAGAAAGTCCCAGGACATATCAAGCAAGGAATTCAGGTCCCTATCCAGTTTGAGCCACAAATTTTCTATCTGGGTTTGGGATGCTCTATAGAACAGTCCAAGCAAAATCCTTGGTGGAGTGTTAATATGATTTCAGCCAAGCCACTGAGCCTGGTTCATCCTGAGTTAATAGAGGAGAAGGGGAAAAATGAGAAGGTCCCTCTAGATGTCTTCTCTTTGGATGAAGTACTAGAGGAATTTCTATGTGCTTATGCCCCGTTGCTTCCTTATCATCACAAGAAATGGTTCCTGTATCGCTTGCATAGTCAAGCGTACTTTGGAGAGTCTATTTTGAGTGTTGACAAGGAAGACCCTCTATCTAACATCAGTGATGATTTCATGATATCCTATCCTAAAGACCGTAGTTCCCTTCTTAGAGGAGATACTATTGAATTTTCTATGGATCCTAAATCCTCCCAAAAGGTGATTAAGATCAGGAAGTGTCTCTCTTCAGAAGAAAAAGACGAACACTCTGATCTCTTGCATTCTCATCCTGATATCTTCTCTTGGACATACGAGGATATACCTAGTATTGATGAGTCTATAGTGGTTCAAAATATTGTCCTATGTCCCAATTCCAAGCTAGTTAAGCAAAAAATCTGAAAGATCAATCCCAGGGTGGCATTGATGGTCAAGACTGAGATAGAGAAACTGCTAAAAGCAGGCTTTATCCGTCCAATTGACTATTCCCCCTAGATTTTGAATATAGTTGTCGTTAGTAAGCCTGATGGCCATATTTGTATATGTATCAACTTTTGTGATCTTAATAAGGCTTCTCTTAAAGATGATTTTTTGTTGCCTAATATAGATATGATTTTTGACTTGACTGTAGGCCACGCATTACTATCTTTCATGGATAGCTTCTCCAGTTACAATCAGATTCGTACTAATCCGAATGATGAATACAAGACAACCTTTACTACCCCGTGGGGTAATTTCTATTATGTAGTCATGCCCTTTAGATTAAAGAATGTGGGAGCTACTTACCAATGAGTGATGACCCTGATATTTCATGATTTTATCCATAAGATCTTAGAAGATTATGTTGATGATATATTGGTGAAATCAATAACCCGTCAAGACCACATAAAGAACCTTCGTCTTATCTTTGAAAGGCTTAAAATCTATAAGATGAGACTAAATCCTCATAATTGCATCTTCGACGTTGACGCCGGAAAGCTTTCGTGTTTTATAGTTTCTCACCGTGGGAACAAGGTTGACACAAATAAGATTGATGCCATTATTAACATGCCTCCACTAAGGAATACCACTGAGTTCCAAATTCTATAGGGAAAGATTCAAGAAATTTGTAGATTTTTATCTCAATTGGTTGATCGTACCCTTCCCTTCACTCATCTATTGAAAAAAGATGTCTACTTCATATGGGATAAAGAGTGTCAAAGAGCCTTTGAGTCAACCAAAAGCCTATTTGGCCAATCCTCCCGTATTGATGTCGGCTATGCAAGACAGACCATTTTTTCTTTACCTTTCCATGTCACCATATGCTTTGGAAACACTTTTGGCTCAATATGATGACATAGGGAAGGAGAGAGCGGTCTATTACATTAGCCATTTTTTAGTTGATTATGAAACCCATTATTCCTCCATGGAGAAGCAATTCCTCAGTCTTGTCTTTGCTACACAGAAGTTGAGACACTATCTTCCTCATGTTGAAATGCACATCATAGTAAAAATGGATCTCTTAAAACATCTGTTCTCTAGCACTGACCTAGCAGGAAGATTAGCAAAATGGGTTATGTTTCTTTCTAAGTTTGACATAAATTTTGTTACTTAGAAGTCAATAAAGGGTCAAGCGGTTGTGGATCAGTTGGAAGACACTCCCTCATCTCACTCCTTTCCAGGCTTGGATTTTTTTCTGATGAAAATATTTTTGTAATTAATCATGACCTCGAATGGAAGATGTATTTTGATGGATCAAGGTGTCAAAATAGTTCTGGAGTTGGTGTGGTTTTGATATTCCCTGAAGGAAAGCCAGTTCCTCTATCCTTTTGACTAGATTCTCCTTGCACCAATAACATTACTGAGTATGAAGCCCTTATTGTTGGCTTACAGGTCACAATTACACTACGAATAAAATGTCTTCATATTCTAGGTGATTTTGAACTTATTGTGAACCAAATAATGGGAACCTATCAAGCCAAGCAAAGTAAGTTATCTCGATATTGAGACCTTTCCTTGTCCTTCCTTAAATAGTTCTCCTCTTTCACGATAGACAATGTCCCTAGGAGAGAAAATAGACATGTTGATGCCATGGCAAGCGTTGCTTCCTCGGTACCTTCAAAAGAAGATATGAAAGAATACCACTTCATGGTCCAGGTCCTACGGACCTCTATGGTTCCCGACCAACCTGAATTCGAGTCCCTTGTGTGTTCCCATGTGGAATCTGGAGAATGGTTCTAATATCTCTGACTACCTAAAGACTAGAAACTTTCCCAATCATGTGACAAAGAGTGATCGCACTCGTATAAGAAATATTTTGGCACATTATTTCATTCTATCTAATGTCCTTTATCCGAAAGCCTATAACGACTTGCTTCTCAGGTGTCTTAATAAAGCAGAAATACCCCTTGCCCTTAAGGAAGCCCATTCGGGCTCTAGGGGTGGACACTTTGGTTGTAGATCCTTGGCAAGAAGACTGATACACATGGAATACTATTGGAAAATGATGGAACAAGATTCCTTCAATTTTGTTAAGAAGTTCCTTCAATGTCAAAAACACAGTAATCTTATTCATGCACCTGCCCAAGAATTACAAAATCAAAATTATCCTTGGCTGTTCACAAAATGGGGGTTGGATATTATTGGAAAAATATCACCTCCTTCTTCCAAAGGACATACCTTTATCATTATCACTATAGATTACTTCACAAAATGGGTTGAAGCTATTCCACTATGATCCATGAATACTGAAGCTATCTGTAGTTTCCTCATGAATAACATTATTTGTCAGTTTGGATTGCCCACTACACTTGTTTTTGACAATGGTATACCATTCAAGAATAAGGAAATGAACTAGTTCCTCAAGAAATTTCATATTCAGCATAGGCTCTCCACACCATACTATCCACAATCTAATGGTCAAGCAGAACCATTTAACAAAAATCTTGAGCTTATTCTCCCTGAAATAGTTAATAAGCATGGTAAGGATTGGCACATTCAATTAACGTATGCTTTGTGGGCCTATCACATGAGTTTTCGTACGGCTATGGGAACAACACCTTACAACTTCGTGTATGGTGCCAAAGCTATTATGCCTTTAGATTTGAAGATTCCATCTTTACAGGTCTCCCATAAAGGGTTAATTGATGACAAAACCTACCAAGTTAACCGTTTGCATCATTTGGACAAGTTTGATGAGCATTATTTATGAGCCCTTGAACACCTTTAAGCTTATTAATGGTGGTTATCTAAGCAATATAATCAGGGTGTGCTTCCTAGGACTTTTAAAATAGGAGATCTAGTTCTCTATGAAATTAAGAGAAATGTAAATGCGCCACCTGATCAAAGAGGAAAATTCAGTCCTAATTGGTTGGTCCCTTACATTGTGATCTCTATATATGGTTCAGGTGTTTATGGATTACCGTCTATGGATGGAATGCCTTTAAAAGAGCTCGTTAATGCGATGCATCTTAACTGATACTATGCGTAGTGTTCTATGTTTCATCTATGTAGTGTTCTCTCTATAGAAGAGCAGTAGCACTACATATGTTGACATTATTTATTAACACATTATGAAATTTTTTGTGTTATGATATGACCACATGTGTGTGTGACCATGCATCACATTACATCCATTAAAACCATTAGATCATCATTGTATTTAATTAACATACAACCATGTGTGTTTATTAAATCACATTAGAATCTAATGTAAAGTATGCATCCATAGCATAAACATACATGGGAAATAAAGAACATGCATATCCAAATGAACAATGCCATGAGATTAGAATCAATGTATCCATATATATATATATGGATACATGTACGTGACATTTGATACATACATGTGTGTGTATATATATATATATACACATGTATGTATCAAATGTCATGTACATGTATCGGGTCACTACTATAAAAAATGAGTGGTTGTTGAATATGTGTCTATACAAAAGATCTACAAGTATATATGTATGTATATGTATCTCACTACAAAAATGATATACAAAATTGATGATGAGCCTCTAATCACTGCGGTGCATGGCTTCCAGAGCCCTTTGGCTTTGGAAGATGCTCTAGAACCCTTAGGAGGGGTTAAATAGTGGTCATGGAGTGTAAATTATGTGAGTGTGATATGGAAAAAGTTTCTTGCATCCCTCTGATCTCTCCCTATAAAGAAGAGATGGTTAGGTCTGCCTACCTCAACTTGTCTCGCAGTCACTGAGCATCTCTAGGGATCACAGCTACTGGTTATTCATTGAGGTCATTGAGATGGCTCTAGAGGGTGTCACGCGCCTTATCAGTAGCATCAACCCTCCTCACTACTACATCTCGCTCAGTGAGCACCGTCCATAGTTCCCCTGACAGTTGATCAAGTTATCCTTGAATATCCATTAGCTCTGCAATAAACTAGAAAATCTCCATGCCTCTCTCCTCATAAGCAGTCCTTAGGCACACAACTAGCTTGAAGTTGGGGGCATGACGTCCCATAGATGCTGGCTGGTAAGCCTCGAGGATTGATCCCTAGATCGATACATTAGGGGTGACCTCTGAAATACACTGATCTATAAGCCCAGCCCATCCTTGCGCATGCTCTACAACCACAAAGAAAGAAAGATTTATTAGTATCACATGGCATGTATATACATATATCATAAACAAAAAACTGAAAGTATAGAAACATAAACATCATGTTTCGTATACCTGGGTCCTCTAGCTGCCATGATGGGTCAAGGTGAGGGTAAATGTTGGGACATATTTTGCCGACATCGGTGGCCTCTCCTAGTGATGCTAGAGTCATTGTCATTGCTATAGTGGAAGAAAGTGGTGCCAAAGAGATGGGGGTAGCTGGTGGAGGGTTTGATGTCCTCTACCACCTCGGCCTCAGTGTGTGGCCTCCTACTCCTATGGTGTCTCATCCTCCTCATGTGGCCTACTGCTAACCTCTCTACTTGTCTTGCATGGGCTGGGGTGGCAAGTCCCTCTATGGACCAGGATCCCCTCTCAGGGAACCGTCATTGAACACAAGCGCATGATGATGCCTCTCCCACCACCATTCAAAATCTGTAGCTACTCTAACATTATCTGTTGGCACTAAGGGTGGCTGATCATGATCAGACTCATCATCATCTAAGGGGACAATATTAGTAATAGTGGAGCGAGAGTGATCCTCAACCCTCATTGCACTCCTGTAGGACCTAGTATAGGTGGGCTGAGGTTGGCCATGGTGCTGCATGACCTGACTCTAGTAGTAGGGTACTATAATATAATCTCTATGGCCAATCAAAAAATGGTCCTGCTACAGGTTCCTCAAGTACCTATTATTGTCCACCCATCTAAAAAATCAATAGGGTCTCCACCAAACCCCATCCATAGTAAGAGTGTCAAACAATAAGTTCCAAAACTGTAGGTCCTGAAATCTCCACTGGCCTATCATATCATACCAGTGGGCCATGGAAATATGATATAGTCATCACTAGGGAAAATTGATTGTCCAAGTGCACATGATGTGGGCAAAGACCCACACCTACAAAAATGTGCATGTTGTAAGGCTATGATACTCATTATGCACGTATCGACCTAGCTCCTTGTAGAGGTGCACTAGCATTCTGTGCCCCCAAGAAAAATAGTCCTATGCTCTACCATCTCTTTGATAGTGTGGATGAGGCCCTCGTGTAGGTGTGAGCCTTGTTCGTTAATCATGATTTGGAAGGCAATGGTCATGACCATGACTCAGTGGAGCAATGGTGTAGTGGTCCTCACATGGTCATACCAATGCGTGTAAATTATGACCCGTGCCATCACCATCGCTAGTCCTCCCTGTGTAGTAGAGGATTCCCTCCCTCTGCTCTTGCACTAATCATGTATCATCGAGAGCCACTTTCCATCTGTGAATGGGTAGCCCGAGGATCCGATAAACATCCTCGAGTGTGATGGTTATCTCTCCACAAGGCAGCAAGAAAGATGACGTGGTGGCATCCCACCACTCCTTAAGGGTTGTCAACATCCTCTCGTGGTACCTCATATTTTGCATGGTAAACATATGCCAAAGATTGACCCATTGTAGATGTGTGACCTCATCCTCCAATAGATGATCCATTTGCTCACGAACGAGTCAAAAGTCTCACCCTCCCAAATGCTCTTGAATCTCCGGGTACTATAAGAAGTAAAAATATCTAAGTCAGAACATCAAAATTTTGCATGAAAAAAATAAATAAATTAAGACCTATGTGCACCACAAAGATGTTTGCGTTCCGGAATGCGTCCCTGACCGCCATGGTTGCCTTGAAGATGACAACGTGTCTTTGAGATGAAAACAAGGAGTTGGGACCCTAGTGCTTATGATGGATGGCAGTGTGGATGTTGGATGCAGGCACAAAAAATAGACGCCTACGCACCTTGCTGATTAAAAACATGCTAAAAAAGAGCTAAAAAACACAAAAAAAGAGGCTTAGAGACCTACCTGGTCCACCTCGTGGCCCTTAACGATGTCTTGGCATAGAAGTTCCAACCTCGATGCCTCATACTCCCTCTTGCTAGGCATTTTACTGACTTTTCTCTCACAAAAGTCAACAATTTTCTTACAATGAATAGTGAAAATGACCCTTCTAGGGGCCCACCTAGGTATATATAGTCCCCCAAGCCCATTTTCCCTAGAGCTTGTGGCTCCCCAGTTTCTCCTGAATTTTCCCCACCAAGTTGGTGGGAAACTCAGGAGGGGGCATAAGGTAGTTTATTGATCATATTTTTTTCTTCTGAATCTATGACTTTTTTCTTGATCATTCCTCTCTCCATAGGAGCTTTCTTCTGATTTTTTGAAGCTGACCCAAAATTTTAGTTTTGTATGTTAAAGCTTTGAACAGTTTTTCATGACTGTTCTAACATTGTTTGTTGAGCTTGGATGTTGGGGGAACCTTCAGTACTAGTTAGCTCAACTTCGATGGCCACTATGGTCTCTCTCTATTGGCACTTAAATCTATAAAAATTAAAATTTGAATGAATATTTCTTTTCTACTTTAGTGATTCTAATTTTTTCAAAATCGAGTCCACTAAAGTGGGGGAAAAATGTAATGTCACAAAATTGCACCTAGGGGCAATTCCACATTCTGGCATTTTTTCCTAGCATTTATGATGCCTTGGAACATTAATGAAAAATCCCATGGGTCAAAATTTCATGATTCTAACTCCATGTAGACTTGTGGTTGAGTGACAGAAGCCTAGTGACATGTTTCCTGAGAATCTAGATTCTGGATGCACACATGGCACATAGACATTTGTGTGGCACACTAGCATCTTGGTGGTTTCCTGAGTTAGAAACAAGGAATCTGGAATACTAACCCTTGTGACACATGTCCTAGCAGTTACATTCCAAAAGTAATGACTCTTTTCCGCCCTTCCAAGCATTAAAAACCCCTTTTTGGCTCTCATTTGGTTGTTGGAAGACATCACTCAAAATTTCTTGTTACTTGCTCCAATTCAAAGTTCTCTTCATCTTGGATAGCAGTGCTCTCACAAGTGAAGCCATGCCAGACTGAGGTCCTCCCAGCAGCAACAATAGCTCTCAAGCAAGCACTCAATGGTGTGTTTGTGTGCTCTAGAGAGGGTCTAGGTCATGAGTAACACACACACTCTCTCTCTCTTACTTTCCTTTCCTCCTTGTTCATTTACTATCTTGTGGTGTGGTTCTACTCCTGAGCAGGTTTTTCTTTCACTACACGCTTCTTGTGGTGTAGGTCCTACTCCTGAGTAGGTTTTGCTTTCACCACACTCTTTTCTTACTTCAATTACACTCTTTTCCATCTTGGCTGTCTATGGAGGTGGGAACACCAAAACAGGGGTCTAACTGAGGTAGGCCCCTATACAACCACCTAACAATTTTCTTCTCATTCTTTTGTGTGTAGGTCACGAGAACGAGCTTGGAGTGAAGATCCAGCCATCGAGAGAAAGGTAAGCTTTCTCCAAGTATCCTTGCATTCATTTCAATTTTTGGTTTCCTGATTAGTTATATTGTTCAGTACACCTTAGACTCGAGCTTAGAAGTAAATCTTTTTTTGTATCCATTTGAGTTCCTAAGTTCTCTATTGCTTAGGATGCCAGCGTGTCCTTTAGATGATAGTGCGTCGTACTGGCATCCTGAAACTATGCTAACATCTTTTGGCCAAGAGCTCCTTCTTCTGAGATAAAAATATAATGGTTTTACTCTCTCAGGGTCTTTGGTAGTTTTTACTGAAGCATAACTAAGTCCTAGTTCTTTATCATTTTTCTAATCTATTATTTTGAGGTGTATAAAGGTAGTTCATTCCTTGGTGATCTCTTGAGAAAGGAGAGACCCATGTGCAACAAATCCCTCTTATATCGCAACATAATTATCAACTTCAGCCTCTGACACTTCATAATCTAACTCATATATCCATACCAACCTTGATTCAACTTCTTCCATGTGACATAAATTTATAGACACAACAAAATTGATGCTTCTAGAGTACCTTTCAACAACACTTATTGGAATCCTAAACCTTCTACTCATCCTCATCTAAATTTTTTTAGAGAATACAGCAAGGGCAGCCTCCTATGTATCTGAGCTACCAAGATTTATCATGAAGTTTCTAATTTGATGGGCAATAGGCTTTGTAATTGACCATTCTATCCTTCCTATTACTGGTAATTCTCTCAAAAATTAAAAGACTAAATAGAAAACCAAATTACCATATGAAAATATATTCTTCTTACTCTTCTTGATTTCCTTTAGATTCTTCAAAAATGTATATGAAGTAATTCACACAAGTCATAATCCATACCTCTTTTAACCATATCAATAGTAGTATGTACAACAGTAGTATAAACTATGATGTCATTGCTAGGGATACAAACTTTGTGACCAATGACCATAGTAGCATACCTTATTACCAAATCCACAATTGATCTCAAATCAGCCTCTTTCCCTTCAAGATTCACATTGGTAACCTAAATTATCCCTTTTTCATCCATAGCCTTTAGTTTGGGAACTGGTCTAGAGGAACACAAATCAATTACATCTCTGATAGCTTCTCTAGTAATCAAATGTGCCTCATCAATCCAAAAATATTCATCATGAATTCTACTAAACACTATTCAAATATACTTTTTTTCAAATTCATACAAGGGGACTCTCCTCCAAACATCAAAATTCTTCTCAACTAACACTCTATAGGCATCATGGCTCTCTTCCAATTCACTCTCCCATAGCATTCTAAACTGAACTGAAGACATCTCTTCTATCTTATTGTAAACAAATTCATAGATATCCTCTATGAGAAACACTCTTAGAGGGATGTGAGAGAATACACCAACAAACTCTTTTGACACATTCCTCAAATATCTCTTCAAATTAACTTACACTCTATCCACACTATTCACAACCTTTGAATTATCCATAGCAATAAAAATGAAAGATTGAGCAAATAGGAATACCTATGTAAATTCCAACAAGAAATGTATAGATATCTTGCTTCCGAAGCTCACTTCGAATACACTTGATCTCTTCTTCAAACCCTAAAACTTTGAATTGCTCTCTAAACTTCCTTTGCACACTTATCCAAAAATACATAAACCTATTGAATTATCTAAATTTATTCCTTTCATTCCGAATGATTTTGCAATAAATGATTCAACTTGCTGGTAGATTACCTCAAAAATTGTGTACACCTCCATTCTTCACACATGCGACTGATAAAATTCCTTTTTTTTTTACCACATTAAATATATTTTTGTCATGATGTGACACAAGTATCGATGAGGGGGTTTATTAGATTTTCTGATAATTGCTCCTCATTATCCACCGCTTGACTCAAAAGTTGATGGGAGTATCTGCACCAAAGGTCAGCACAAATAAGACTAATGATTCTGATTCAACTTGTTGTCCTTCCTTTCTGCAAATCTTTTCCATTTCCTTTCTTGCTTCTTCTAAATCAATGATTTTATTTTTCTTCATTAGATAATTATTTTTCCTTCTTCTGCAGTTATTACTTGGGTGTTTTGGATTTCTATACTTAAAACAAATAGCATTCTTCTTTCCAATTTTTCTTTTATTCAACTTATCTTCACACAGACTAATTTTATATCCAATCTTCTTGCACTTAAGAAACTTTTCGGAGAATGATAAATAATCATTCATTTTACTTTTGCAATCCTTTTCCTTATGACCAAATTTCTTGCAATAATAACAAACACCATTGAAAGATAAATACCTTTAGCATAAGGTTGTTTGATAGGATTTCTTCTGGAGTTCCTTCTTAGATCCTTGATTTTTCCATCTTTGCATCGAGTCTTCTTACCAGTAGATTGCTTCGCTTTAAAACTTTGACCTTCCTCAAACCCTAATCCACTCTTATCCATTGTCGGTCTCTGAGAAGTAATCAACTCATCAAGCATTGTCGAGCTTAACTTAATTTTTTTTTCAAAACTTCTTGCTTTTCCAAATCAGATCTCAATATTTTTTCTTATTCCTCAAGCTTTATGCATTCATCCATCTTCCTTTTAATTTCAATTTCTTGACATTTTTCAGTTCTTTTCTTCTCATCCAATTGTTGCAACAATCTAGAGACAATTTCATCTACCTTAACCAATAGATCACATGCTTCAACATTTTTAATTTGTAGCTTTTCAATATACTCATTCTCTTTCATCAAATTGTCTTTATATCTTTTATTTCTTCTAAATATCTAGCAAAGACTACTTTCGAAGGAAAAAAATTCTTATGCTCAAATTTTGGGACCTTCCTCAAGCTATTAGGTTTCTTTCGAGGAACCAAGCTCTGATACCAATTGTTGAACATCTGGAATAATGAGAGGGGTTGTGAATTAGTATTCCATAAAACAAAAATAAATTCTATCTAATCATTATCACAATTCTGACTGAATCAACAAGAAGGAACATAAAAAATAGTAAATGCAACCATACACATGAACACCAGGATTTTACGTGGAAAACCCAAAAAGGGAAAAACCACGATGAGGGTTCACTCACAATATATTATATATGAATACAAAATATTATAGGGCTCATTGCTAGGACTCACTATCCTTAAAAATGCTCACTGTCTGAGTACAAAAGATGGCTAACCACCAAGATACAAAGATAGTGGCTCATTACCAAAAGATTGAACTGATATAATACACCTTCAATGTGTAGGGTTCAATTCCAATGAAGCTCATAATATGAAGTACTACCTCACACAATAGTCGCTCAACTAATATGTATTGATCCACAACTGATAAAGCATTTAGGCTTATATATTTACATACCCCTTAATCCTTTTCACACCTCTTCCTTTTTTTCATACTTCCATTCTATCTTCAAGGAATCTTATATATACAAGAATATCTTATTCATCAATTAGGTCGACCTAATTATATGAAAAAAAAATCAAAACTCTCTTTCTTGGCACCATATATAATTTAAACATTTTATCCATGTAGTTCATTATACTATGCTAGCTAACATCCATAAAACATAATTAGTCTCCATAATGTATTGCATACTCTAAGTCGGCTAAGACTAGAACACAGTTCTACAAACCAATAAATAAACCTCAAAGAAAACACCTTCTAGATCTGAGAACACATTAATTTCCCATCATACCACCAACATAGAGACTACCAACAAAACCACAGCATAAGAATGTTCACCTTAATAAAATGTGGAGTCTCCCACATAGTATGTCAAACAAGGAACGAATATAGAGTTGAACTCTATCAGAGATAACTTTCTACTCACAACCAAAAGATGTCTCAAGATCTAGGATATAGCTATCTGAATGAGTCATGATAACATGGTTAAGAGATTAGAGTCATATCATATCTTGTGGTGAATTTCATACTCAAATACCAATACACCGATCCATCACAAAAGAGTATTATTGATAGAGAACAACTTCTGATAAACCATGTAGACTTCCCATATACTTATCACCATGTTGAAATCAATGAAAACATAGGAATAACCAACACAAACCATCCATACTTCATGCTCATGTTGTAAAGCTCCTTAATCCCAACAATCTCCCCCTTTGGCATTGATGGCAACATGCATGACAAAACATTTTCAAATATACTACAATTGAATACTTTGAATACTCTCCCTAATAAAATTGTTGTTTACAATTTTTTTTTCCTCTATTAACCTCTATCTCTCCATCTCTCTATCTCTCCCCTTTGACATCAATGATAAAGGATGGGATTCAATATAAATGTATATATGCATCAAAATGTAACCAAAAAGATATGAACACACAATTGAATTAACCTAAAGAAGAACCTTTGAGACTCTCTAGGATGACCTTCCATGATGATTTGCCTTCTTCTCATGAAAATTTTTTACTTATAAGAGTCTTGTGTAATAGCTCAAGCTTAGTTAAGGACTCTATACCATCTGATAAAGTATTGGCACTAAGATTAATCTCTAATAATTCACCAATATAGCCAAGAGCACTAGAAAAATAAGTGTGCCTAAGTTTAATCATGTCTATGAGTGCCACAAACTTCCTGATAACTTCAGTCTTTTAATCCTGTAGAGAAAAGAATTTTTCCTTAAGCTACACAATGTAGGACCACCTCTAATTATCTCCATATTTTGCAACTTGTATGTATCTTCTTGAGTGCTCATCCAAGATTCACTCATCCTTATCTCATTTCTTATATCCAGTGTACTACTAGACTAATCTAGGCAAAAAGAAAGTAGTTCATGTGCCTCTTCTTCACAAGATTGTACTTTCTCCAATTCCTTCATCACTTGATTGTGTGCATATGCACATTTTTCCTTGATATCTTCCAAATTTCCTTCATTAGACCTAATTCCAGTATGCACTTCAAGTCCAAAGATATAAACCTTCAAAGAATCAATCATTCCTCTAAGATTCTCCACAACAGAAATAGATGAATCAAAATTAGCAATAGGAATAACCTTCTACAATTCTTCCAAATCTCTTTGAATTTTTATTCTTTCATGCTCATGTTGAGCTCTCTCAAACTCAATTCCTTCTACAACATCTTGCTTAACAACACTCTTCCTTTTCTTCCCTGTTTTGGTTGCGCTACTGAAGGTACCTTCTACATTAAGATTTTTAAGATTTTCCAAAAGAATTTTTGTATAGTTATCAACTTTAGCCTCGAACACTTCATAATCTAACTAAGATATCCCTACCAACCTTGATTCAACTACTTCCATGTGATATAAATCTATAAACACAAGAAAATTGATGCTTCTAGAGTACCTTTCAACAACACTTATTGGAATCCTAAACCTTCTACTTATCCTCATATGAAATGTTGCAAAGAATGTAGCAAGGGCAGTCTCTTGTGCATCTGAGATACCAAGATTTATCTTGAAGTTTCTGATTTGATGGGAAATAGGGTCTTTATTTGACCATTCTATCCTTCCTATTACTGGTAATTCTCTCAAAAAGTAAAAGAGAAACAAACAACCAAATTGTCATATTGGAATATATTCTTCTTACTCTTCTTGATTTCCTTTAGATTCTTCAAAAGATGTATATGAAGTAATTCACAAAAGTCATAATCCATGCCTCTTTTAACCATATCAATAGTAGTATGTACAATAGTAGTAGAAACTATGAGGTCTTTGCCAGCGATACAAAATTTGTGACCGATGACCATAGCAGCATACCTAATTACCAGATCCACAATTGATCTCAAATCAACCTCTTTCCCTTCAAGGTTCACATTGGTAACCTAAATTATACCTTGCTCATCCATAGCCTTCAGTTTGGGAACTAGTCCAAAGGAACACAAATCAATTACATCTCTGATAGCTTCTCTTGTAATTGTTGACGACGGTTTTACTCGTAGTAAATAGTTCAAATAAAATATCCACATACAAGACCGCAAAGACCCTATCCTTCTTAAAAGATATGGAACAAAGACAACCTAAGGGGAAATTATGCATTCACAAGACAAAGATTGGATTTTTTTCAATCCCAAGTCTCTGATAACTAGGTCACGGTTGCACTAGGGTTGCTCTCAGGTAATGATGTGACATTTGTTGTTAATCTCAAGGGGGACTATGGTTATTCTTTAAAAAAATTAGATAATGTTTTGAATTAAATTAATAAACTTGAATATCATGAAACCTCACAAATCCCTTGCTATCACTTAAGTAGATTTAGCATTAAGCATTCAACAACTTCATGGAAAATAAAAGATTTTCAACAAAATTATTTCCATTCATTTATATTTTTTTTGGAACATTTTCAAAATATTAAACATCTATTCTAAAACAAAGTATAAAAAAATACTAAAAAATAAATGTTTCTCTCGGTTATTCTCCATGGATGCCCCAAAGAATTAATCAAAATAGAGAAAACCACTTTATATTTCACCAGATTGCTTCATAGATACGTATAAAATAGTACAAGCTTTTAAAGAGAGGGTTTCATTTATGGACATCGAGTAGGTTTTGTATGCACCCTTAAATGGCACAACATATAGTCTTGTTTAAATGAACTTACAAAACCAGCTAAAAAATATACTAAGATAGGTAGCTATCCATAAAGATCTGATACCAATTAATGTCTACGTGCATACAAATTTTTCTGCCAGAATGGTTCAAAAAACAAGAAAAAAGAACAAAACTTAAAAAAAAGTTTATGCTCCAACATCCACAAATTCTGAACTTAAAATAAAAATGAGGCATCCTTTGGCCTTTCATAGAATGCAAGGCTCATATAGGATAAGACAACTACATGAGAGGAAATCTAAGGGACCAATCTCATCAAGGCATGTGGAATATTGTGACCAATAGGAGAATTGCAATTGAAGTCAATGGAAGTCAACTCCAACTACTCGTTGAAGCTATTCGGGTTCTACTTTTTCATCTGGGATCTTCGCCAGGATGATACTTCGAATCATGATAATATGTAGGGGCTTCCCATATATTCAGAATGATAAGGTGGAATTTTTGCCCCCTACACTTTGCTTGGTTCCAGTTCTGTCACTCTCAAGAATGGGCTGTCCCGAAGATTAGCATTTGTTCCCACCATATGTGAAATACCGAGATCCCTAGTATTCTGGTGGACTCAAAGTTGTCTGCATTATCACCTCCCAAAGTGATTGAACCAAACTAAAAATTATTCCATCCATGATTTAAGTTTTCCTAACCATCCATACCCAAGCTTTGCATCACAATTGATATCTCCTACAATCACAAATTCCATATATTAAATCCCTTTTACTTTTTATTTTAAAAACAACATATTATAACATCTCATGTAAATAAAACCATTATTCAAATGTTAGTACAAAAATTCCATAATTAATACATCTTTCAAAAAGCATATCATGAATCCTTGTACATATACCGGATCACTGGGATCATTAGACAAATCAAAATCTTAACATTTCATTTAACATTGCAACCTAGTATTCAGTACCCAGTATTCAGCTTTACCCACTTAATTTCTTAGACCTCGGTTATACTAGAACTCCATTATACTAGACTCCTTCTTACTGGACTCATGCTTACTGGACCAGAGCCTTTCACTTTAAACTTTACAATACCTTTCTCCTTTTCTGTGTTTCTAGTACCCAGTACTCGGTATACGAAACACTTACAATACAAAGTACTCTTTTTTTATCAAAGATTTATCTTCCTTTCTTCACTTCCGGTGATCTTCCAATTAGTTAGCTCCTGTCATAAGAGTTATATTTTTTCACTTGGGTCCCCAAGTCTTTTTAGTCTTGGGGCGTGTTGTGAGACCACACAACAGTAATCAAATGTGCCTCATCAATCACAAAGATTCATCATGAATTCTTCTCAACACTATTCAAATGTACTTCTTTGCAAATTCAAACAAGGGGACTTTCCTCCAAACATCCAAATTTTTCTCAACTAACACTTTGTAAGCATCATGGCTCTCTTCCAATTCACTCTCCCATAGCATGCTCAATTGAACTAACAACATCTCTTTTGTCTTACTATATACAAATGCATAGATATCCTCTATGGGAAATACTCTCAGAGTGATGCAAGAAAATGCACCAACAAACTCTTTTGACAAATTCCTCAAATATCTCTTCAAATTAACTTGCACTCTACCCGCACTATTCACAACCTTTAAATTATCCATAGAAATAAAGATGAAAGATTGTGCAAACAAGAATACCTCTATAAATGCCAACAAGAAATGTATAGATATCCTACTTCTGGAGTTCACTTCAAATACACATGATCTATTCTTCAAACCCTGAAACTCTAAATTGCTCTCTAAACTTCCTTTACACACTTCTCTAAAAATACATAAGGCTCTTGAATTATCTAAATTTATTTCTTTCATTATGAATGATTTTGTAATAAATGCTTCAACTAGCAGGTAGATTACCTCAAAAATTGTATATGCCTCCATTCTTTCAAATTCTATAGACTTCATTCTTCACACATGCGATTGAGAAAATTCCTTAATTTCATTACCACATTAAATATACTTCTTTCATGATGTGACACAAGTATCAATGAGGGGGTTTATTATATTTTTTTATAATTGCTCCCCCTTAGCCACTGCTTGACTCAAAAGTTGGTGGGAGTATCTACACCAAAGGTCGGCACATATAAGACCGATGATTCCAATTCAACTTGCTTTCCTTCCTTTCTTTAAATCCTTTTCATTTTCTTTCTTTCTTCTTTTGGATCAATGATTTGATTCTTCTTTGTCGGATAATTATTTTTCCTTCTTCTATAGTTATTACCAGGGTGTTCTAGATTGTTGTACTTACAGTAAATAGCATTCTTAATTCGTTCCATTTTTTCTTTTATTCAACTTATCGTCACATAGACTAACTTTATATCCAATATTCTTGCACTTAAGACTTTTTCTAAATAATGATAAAGAATCATTCATTTTACTTTTGTAGTCCTTTTCCTTATGAACAAATTTCTTGCAGGAATAGAAAACACCATTGAAAGATAAATACCTTTTAGCATCAGTTTGTTTGATAGTTCTTTCGGAGTTCCTTCTTAGATCCTTGATTTGTCCATCTTTGCACCGAGTCTTCTTGCCTATAGATTACCTTGATTTAGAGCTTTGACCTTCCTCAAACCCTAAGCCACTCTTATCCATTTTTAGTCTCTGAGAAGTAATCAAATCATCAAGAATTTCCAAGCTTATCTTAAATTTGTCTTCAAAATTTCTTGCATTTTCCAGATCATATCTCAATATTTTTTCTTCTTTCTCAAGCTTTATGCACTCATCCATCTTTGAATTTCAATTTCTTGACATTCTTTAGTTCTTTTCTTATCCAATTTTTGTAGTAGGCCAAAGATAATTTCATCTACCTTAACCAATAGATCACATGCTTCAACACTTTTACATTACAAATTTTCAATATACTTATTCGATTTTATCGACAAGTCCTTCAAATCTTTTAAATTTATCCTGAATATCCAGTAGAGACCACTTCCAGAGGAAAAAATTTCTTATACTCAAATTCTGAGACCTTCCTCAAGCTCTTAGGCTTCTTTTGAGGAACCAAGATTTGATACCAATTGTTGAACATCCAAAATATTAAGAGGGGGGTGAATCAATATTCCATAAAACCACAATTAAATCCATTTAATCATTATCACAATTCTGACTGAATCAACAAGAAGGAACATAAAAACCAATCAATGCAACCATACGCATGAACACCAGGATTTTACGTGGAAAACCCAAAACGGGAAAAACCACAGTGAGGGTTAACTCACAATAGATTATAGCTGGATACAAAATATTATAGGGCTCATTTATAAGACTCACTATCCTCAAAAAGGCTCACTACCTGAGTACAAAATATGGCTAACTGCCAAGATACAAAGATAGTGCTTCACTGCCAAAAGATTGAACTAATAGAATACACATTCAATGTGCAAGGTTCAGTTCCAATGAAGCTCATAATATGAAGTAATGCCTCACAAAACAATCACTCAACTAATCTACACTGATCCATAACTAATAAATCATTTAGTCTCATATCTTCACATACCCCTTAATCCTTTTCGTACCTCTTCCTTTTTTTCATACTTCCATTCTCTCTTCAAGGAATCTTATATATACAAGCATATCTTATTCATCAATTAGGTTGTCCTAATTAGATGAAAAAAAAAATCAAAACTCTCTCTGTCGACACCATATATAATTTAAAAAAATTATCCATGTAGTGCATTATACCAAGTTGGCTAACATCCATAAAACATAACTAGTCTCCATAATGTATTGTATACGCTAACTCAGCTAAGACTAGAACACAATTCTCCAAACAAACAAATAAACCTCAAAGAAAACACCTTCCAGATCTTAGAACACATTAATTTCCCATCATACCGCCAACATATAGACTACCAACAAAACCAAAACATAAGAATCATCACCTTAATAAAATGTGGAGTCTCTCATACAATATGCCAAGTAAGGAACAAATATAGAGTTGAACTTTGTCAGAGATAACTTTCTACTCACAACCAAAAGATGTATCAAGATCCAGGATATAGCTATCTGTATGATTCATGATAACATGGTTAAGAGATTAGAGACATATTAGATCTTTCAATAAATTCTGAACTTAAATACCAATACAATGATCCATACAAAAGAGTATTATCAGTAGAGAACAACTTCCGATAAACAAAGTAGACTTCCTGTATAGTTATCACCTTGTTGAAATCAATGAAAAAATAGGAACAACCAACACAAACCATCCATACTTCCTGCTCATGTTGTAAGGCTCCATAATCCCAACAATTATGCTCTATGATATGTGATGTGGTATTGTATTTATTTCATGCTTTATGTATGGATGCATATACATATGGATGAATGGAGATGTTATGGATGAATGCATTTCTTTATTTATTATTTATGATATGATTTTGGTGAACCTAGATCCTAAACCTGCAATAGCACAAGAAATAAACAACAAATTAGATCAAATGCAAGCTAGAATGTAGATTCCTCAAGAAATTCATTTAAATTGCAAGAGAAAGAGGAAATGAAATGAAGAACACAACAAAACTTAAAACACATCAAATCCTATTCTAAAGCAAATCAAACTCTCAATCTCTTGAGGGAATTGGTGTCAATTTGATGTGAAAATTGGCCCTTTCCCAACTCCAATGATGCAATGGTGATTTGGTGATGAAAGTTGATCCACTTTGATGAAGAGTGATGAATGCTCCAAGATAAAAACTTGCATAACCTAGCTACAAATTCAAAAGTATGGATGAAGATTGCTAAAGATTTGAGCATAGTAAGTTTACTCAAATTGTGGATGCCAAATATAATAGAGGAGCTCTCTATTTATAGAATGACAAGTTGAAAGAATGCCCAAAATAGAGTAATGTGGGACTAAATTTCATCCAATGGCAAAGTGTCACTTGTCAACATGTGAATGGTTGAGGAATGTGCAAATTTTGATGAATGTGCCAATAAATGCCAATATTTGAATTTTGAAATTGTATTAATGGCAAGGTGGAGGGAGAGTCAAATGGAGTTATGGCCACTTGGCTCAATGCAAAAGGACTTGTAAGAGGGGATGAATGCCTTGTTGGAAGGACAAAGTCAACTTAGATTTGAATTTCAAATTTGAAGAATATTCCTCCTTTATGCCATGTTGAAGATAAATAGAGATTTAATAAATCAAATAACTCTATTTTCATGTACAAGTGGCAAAAGATGCAGGATGGGACATGAGAAGAGATTAAATTAATCAAGGCTAATTAATTTAATGAAGGATTAAATGATGTGACCTATTTGACTTAAATTTATGGATTGATTTAAAGATTTAGTTAAATAAATATATTTTGATTTATTTAGCTAAAGGGGGTGATGTTAGCTTAAATTAAACAAGGTTTAATTTATTTTATTTAATAGATAGACTTTAGAGATTTAATCAAATAAAATTGATTATTTAATTAAATAGGGATAATTAGATTAGACTGGTTAATTTAATTATCGAGAAAGGATGACTTAATTAGATAACTGATTTATTTAATTAAGAGAGGAATATTGATGAATTTAATCAAATAAAGGCATTTAATTAAATGGTTAGAATGAAGGATGATTCATGATGAATCAATTTTAGTGGTCAAGATCAGATGTCCAATGTCAATTAGTACATTTTACGCATCTACATTTTACCCCTCTTTGAAGCAATGCACTTGTTGTGTTGATTCAAAGAATAAATGATCTTGATCAAAGCCAAAAAAATTTGTTTTCAAAATATTGCTCCACTACTGCCCCGGCAAGAGAAAACATGCTAATATACTGCCCCCTTGAGAGATTGGACAAAATTTTTGATTTTTGGGTGATCTCACGAAAAAAGAGGACAAGGTTCCCGACAGGTCTAGAAAGGCTCCAGGAGGCCAAAAACATGTCTAAATGCAATAAAACAATGTAAAACAGGCCTCAACAGGTTCAAGAGTTCAAAACCTTGGAAAGATAGCGAAACAGGGTCAAGAAACCCTAATTTTGAGGCTTAAAAAGGCTCTAAGGGGTCACTTTCAATTCATTTTCACACACCTTTTAGCGATTATGCGATTTGAGCTCTGATA
This sequence comes from Sequoia sempervirens, assembly GCA_007258455.2. Classification (NCBI taxonomy): domain Eukaryota; kingdom Viridiplantae; phylum Streptophyta; class Pinopsida; order Cupressales; family Cupressaceae; genus Sequoia; species Sequoia sempervirens. The sequence goes on along the minus strand of VDFB02049217.1, from coordinate 94,939,706 downwards.
TTCTGACGAGATGGTGCAACAACAACTTCCGATGCATATTTCTGATTGAGTCCAGACATACCAGCGACCTCCCGACATTGGGGTACCGTAAGTGATCCTTACTTGAGCTTCATTTTTCATTTTTTCATTCTTATTTAATGCTTTTAAACTTAGCTTCTCTGTAGCTATGCTATATAACACTGCTCAAAATTCAACCTGCACCGCTCGGTGGCTCAAACTGACCCGCCATCATGGAATGCACTGTCGTGGTAGTGTTTGGAGTTTGAAAACAAACTTCAAACTTTGACACATATGCTACCTCTAGTGGGGGAATTTCAAAGTCCAACGCGATGGTGGACTTTAGACTAGGATCTCTGCCAAACTGCACCGCTTTTTAGAAAAGTGTACTGCAGCGATGCATTTTGAGACTTTGGCAGTCCCAACGTCGTAGTTTAAAATTCAAACTATGACCCCTTCACAAATAGCGATGTTGGGCTAGCTTTTTGGACGCTCAGAATAAAATTTTCAAAAGTTTGACATGGTGACCTTTTGTGATGTAGGACGTGGCAAGGGAGCTCTATTCTTGGGAGCATATATTGTGGGAGATTTTCAGTTACTTATGAGATCTAAGTGATAGGGAGCAAGGTCAACTGTGGGACATGGGACTATGGTACATTGCTTATGTAGCACCTATGTGGACCCACCTTGGGATGATGTCAACGGTTGCCAAGAGATGGAACAGTGAGACCTCGTCCTTCCACCTTCCTACTGGTGAGGCCACCGTCACCTTGGAGGACATGTGGCGGCCCCTCAGATTGTCGATTCATAGGCGACACATTATTCACAACATGGATGCTAGATGGGACGCTTGTCACATAGTCCTTGCTACAAAGGACATTATATACTGCGAGGGTTATATAGAGTTAGAGCGTTACAGGGCCTTGACTTCACCCTTCTATTTAGTGGTTGTAGCAATCATTTCAGGTCTTGTTGCCCCAGATCGGTGAGGCCGGTATTTCAGTCCTAGCTAGGGGCTTTGCTAGGAGTGGATGGTGATGTGCGATAGGCCTATTCATTTTGCTTGGGGGCCTGTCCTTCTAGTCTCCCTCTACAAGGATTTGCACAAGTACATCTACCTCAACGACATAGTACTTGGAGCAGGTGTTACACTTCTTCATGTGTGGGCATGGGAGCACATCTCCATTCTCTTGCCACGAGTTGTTCCAGTGTCGATGGGGCCTGATGATCCCCTAGTGTGGCACTATAGAGGTGGTGTGTCTTTTACACACACGAGCGAGCACAAGATTCCTCACTGGAGGAGGGTCCTGGATGATATGCAGGTTTTTACATGGTGCCCGTACCTTGGTCACCCTGGGTGGGCCGATGATGCACAACATATATTCTTTTCCCACCAAGACCACTTTATGCAAGGGCAGGAGCATAGGATGGTAGAGAGATACCTACCATGGTGCGTTCAACGTCAATTTGGTGAGCCACAAGACCGGCCAAATGATGCCTACATGGCTTTATTTGCTCGCATGGTATCACAGGGTTCGTGGGGGTGATATATTCCTAATTTTGAGGCAGTGGAAAACTTTAGATAGTTGGTGGCTTAGTCGTGGGTATATGATTAGGGACCCACAAATCCATGTATGACACAGGCCTACAGAGATTTGTTTCAACCACCCTTACAATTGAAAGTTCTAGGAGCACTCTCCACTCAGCGAAGATCAAGGGGGAAAGGGGGAGGACGAGGATGAAAAGATGGTGAGCAGCAGGATTAGCCGGTCAGGGTTCTAGCTCATCTGGTCCAAGAAGATGTACACATGCAAGATCAGGACAAGGGACCATCCAAGTAGTAGGATTAGGAAGACGCACCACCATGAGTTGATGGTGAGGATCAGCCTCATGTGCAGCCCCCACAAGCACAACCAGTAGGACAACTAGATCCCCGAGATGCACTGATTGTACAATTGCAGGCTTAGGTTCATACTTTGACTATGGAGAGGGATCAGGCCATGGTCGATAGAGACCAGGCCATTTTGTAGAGGCAGGCTATAGAGCTACAGGCAACCGCAGAGATGGGTTGGAGATAGCAGGTGGAGAGCATGGTGGCTTCCTCCTCTTAGAGCACAATGCCTCTTCGTTCTTGCAGGGAGGCTATCCGGGAGGCAAAATATTATCACTTGCAGTATCATTAGGCCGTACCTAGAGTAGACTAGGCCCTAGATTACTTGCAGTGGACCAGCCACAAATCGGTAGAGGGTCATGGTGATAGAGGCGAGCGCAGCAGATAGGAGGGGTAGACCTCATTTTGATCGAGATATCATTCTTTCATGCCATATGGGCTCATTTTTGATAGCCCGTTGGGCCTTTTTGTACTTATTGACATACACATGTACAGTGATCTAATTATTTTGTACTATGATAGTTATCCAATGATATATATATGTGATGATGATGTTGATATGATGTGATGTGTGTCATTTATTTATTATGCATTTATGGATGGTTCTATTTCTATATGCTATGCAATAATGTTATGGTGTTATGCGATGTATGTATGGATGCATTATGTGATGGTTATGCGACTGATATATGATATGGATGGATGATATGTACGCTTTTATGATGATGTAATCCATATGATGATTTATGTATCTAAATTTGATGATTTGTGCACTAATTTCTTTTATAAAATGATATGTGAGTCATGATTATAAATGTTTTATATGATTATGGATGGATGTATGCTTTTAATGTAATGGATTTTATAATGTTTATGTTCCTATTTTAATTTGTGCGTTGAATGCTTATAATGATATGGAATGATTTATAAAATGAAATGCAAAAAAATGATTGTGATGTGGTTATTTATGAGATGTTCTATATGATATGGATGAATGATGGAAAATATGTATGTTTTTATGATTATGTTTGATGCAATGTGTATGCAATGGTCATGCTCTATATGATATGTCTTGATGATGTAAATGAGATGGTTTTGAGAATAACAAATATATGTTATCCTAAACATGTTAGATGATTGTGAGATGTACGCGATACATTTATTGTGATGTGATATAATATATGAAATGATATGTTAATACAAAGTAGTATGATGATGCTTTGTGTTATGCAAAATGAATGTAATGTGAGAGATGACCTTATGATGTTTATGTGATGTGAATATGTATGCTTATAATGCAATGGATTGTCTATAATTCTCATATACCTATTATTTTTTATTTATGCAGTAGATGGTAATATGAAATTATTTATGCAAATGAATGCTATGCTATGGTTTATGTGATGAAAAATATATGTAATGTGATGGAAAAATGGATGTTCTTATTTATGAAAAATGCTTAAAATAACATATTTATATGATGATGGAGATGCAATGCATATGTTTCCTATATGATATGTTTATGCAATATGCTAATGTTTTTTGGATGCAAGATTGATGATGATGATGATGATCAATTGTCATAGTACCTTGTTAGCATGAAGAGCAAGAAGGGATGAAAGAGAATAAGACATTCCAACAAGACATAAGATGATGAATATGCAAATGATGATAACTACTTGCCAAGGAGTTAGGATTTTCAAAGGGCCAATTTCCTTATGTTTGATAACACACGTGGTACGACACATCAAGGTATAGAGAACCAAGATAGCTTTGTACTTAGTGTGATGGACTTTGACTTGACAAATAGATAGGAGTATTCTTGTTCACACCTGACATACATAAACCTTGCTAGGATGCACTTTAGAAGTTTCAAACATCTCAGACCAAAACACGCAAAGGTATAACCTATCAATGCAATAGTCAACAAGCTGTCCAAAACACCCTCCATACATACCTAACAAAGCAAGTATTCGCCAAGGTTATTTTACAAAAACATCCAACAAGCACAATAGACAAAAGATAATGATCATTTCCCAATTCCTATCTCTCTAAATCCTTTGTTCTGATATCATCGAGAGGTCCTTGGAATGAGTGCAATAAGATAAATAAGATAAAATCACGTAAACAAACAAGCTAATGTTTTTCATACCGTTAGCCAAAGGAAACTATGTTTTGAAGGATAAGAATTAAAACTATTGCCAAAAGATAATGCCCATTGTAGGAAGGATACATCCTAGGACATATTAGTGGATGGCAACATGTCATTTCGTTTATCCAAAGTGCTTGGTCTGATAAAAATTGCCCATTGTAGGAAGGATTCATCATAGGACATGATTTTATCAGACAATGATGAGATTGATTTAAGACTAATAAGCTATTGGTATAAAAATTTGATCAACTTGTTTATTGACTGACTTAAACCTGAGACTTGACGTTTTTGAGTTTTCACTTTTCACCTACTAAACTTGTTTATGATTGTTTCACCAAAGATTGAGGATGATGATGATTTATTGTGAATGATGTTATTGCGGGTGTAAGCGAAATGGGATGGATGTATTTTTTCAAATATTTGGATGTTTTTGGAGTTTTCACATGTTTTGAGGCTATTTTTGGGTATTTTTTTGAGATTTTCAAATGTTTTTGGGGTTTTCTGAGATTTTGACCAAGAGACTAACCTAAGGACCTATCCTAGGAGCCTCGGGGGCTAATCAACAGATTATCCTTGCCTACGTTATACATGCAGAGACCACGTAGTTCTACTGATGACTTGACTGATTTATAGATGAAGATATACATGATGAAATGTTAGTTTATTATGACGAACTCCTACAGGACTGACCTAAGTGTCTCGGGGGATGATCAAAGATCAACCTTGAATACGTTCAAGGCTCAGAGACCCGTAGTTCGGCAAGACGACTTTGTTTTTGACTTCTTGACTAAATTTTTGACCTATTTTTGGGATTTTGATATGTTTTTGGATTTTGGTGATTTTTTTATGTTTTTGGATTTTTGGATTTTTTAACTTCAAGAATATACACGAATCTGATCTGATGAGAACATGCTCCCAGCATGATGTAATAGACTACTCTGATAAAGGTAGGAGAAACTAACCTTGAGGATGGGCCGAGTAATATGAGGAGGGATCATGTTACGAACATAGGACCAAGCTATGATGCGGTTGCAAGTGGATGAGTGATGGATGGGGATCTGAATGCGATGGAGGATGGAAATGTAATGGATGGATGATGTAGAACAAGTTGTAAAGATCCTAGTGGATGGAACATGCTTATTTACACAAGGCTCCTATTTGCCAAGTTTTCACCAAGGTACTTGTCCAAAGTGCCACTAAAGTGGTTTTCACTAGAGGATGATTTTTCTCTTTACTATTTTTAATCCTTTTTCTAATTTTTTTTGGATTTTTTTATTTTTTTATTTTTTTAGTTGTCACCAAGATGCATGTTTACCAGGTTTTCACCAAGGTAGCTATTTCTTTAAGAAATATTCTTTTGTTTTTAAATTTTTGGTTTTATACCTTGAAATATTAGGCATAAAACTTTTTGAGATGAGAGCTATTCATGGGCTTTTGTAGAGATTCCCCTTCGGGTGTTGATAACTGATATGCCCCTGACTTATAGCTTGTTGTGATAACAAATGGTCCCAACCAATTAGGTTCAAATTTTCCTTTGTTGTTTGGATTTGGTATGTTCTTTTGATTCTCCTTTAGTACCAGTTCTCCAACTTAGAAAGTCCTGCTTCTGATTTTCTTGTTATAGCTCCTCTTGAGTCTATTCTGACAGAAGTGCAAATGATTTCAAGCATCTATACACTGCTTATCCAATAGCTCTAGCTCATTTAGTCTTGATACTCAGTACTCCTCATCTGGGATGAGGTTTTGCAGTAATATTCTTAGTAACGGAAGCTCGATCTTAATGGGGAGTATTGCTTCTAATTCATAGACCAGGGAGAAGGGGGTGGGGCCAGTGGGTGTGTGGATGCTGGTTCAGTGGGCCTAGAGGGTGGGATTGAGCTGTAGATGCCAGTCATGACCTGTGTCATTGAATTTTTTCTTGAGGATCTTTAAAATGGTTTTATTTGTGGTTTCTGCTTGGCCATTGCCTTGGGGATTGTATGGGGTGGAGAAGCGATGTTGGATTTTGAAATTTTCACACAAGTCATGGACATCCTGATTCTTAAATGGTGTCCCATTATTTGAGATAATGGCTTGTGGAACACCATAGTGGCAAATGAGATAGTTCAGGATGAACTTTGATATTTGCTTCCTGGTTATATATGTCATGGGTATGGCTTCCACCCAATTGGTAAAGTATTATGTGGTTGTTATGATGAACATGTGGCCATTAGATGAAGTGGGGGTGATTATTCTAATGAGATCGAGTCCCCATTGCGAAAAGGGCCATGGTGTGATGATGGGATGAAGTTCTTGAGCTAGAGCATGGATGAGGTCCCCATGTTGCTAACATTGTAGGCATCTTTTGACGTAGTTGTGTGCCTCTCTTTCCATTGTAGGCCAATAATACCCCATCCTCAGCAATTTCTTGGCTAGAGTCATTCCACTCGAGTGTGAACCACAGATGTTGCTATGTGCCTCAGTTAAAGTGGTCAATGCCTCCTCAACATTTAAACAATGTAATAAGGTTCCTTCTATGCTCCTACGATATAGGGTATCTCCTAGGATGATGAATTGGGATGCCTTTTTGACAAAGGTTCATTTTAAGGTTGGGGGTAAATTGGTAGGTATGACACCTATTCATAGGTAGGTATAAATGTCATGGTACCAGGGATCACTAGAACCAACGATTTCACACAAATTTCAATTCTGGTACCTTGAATGCGGGCATGAGAAGCTGCTCTACCAAGAATTCATGTTTTAGGATGTTGCGAGGGATATCTAGTAGGGATCCAATCATTGCCATGGTGTCTGTTGCTCTGTTATTTGCTCCAAGAATTTTCTCAAATGTGACTTCGATAAAGGATTCCTTGAGAGTCTCCACCAGTTTCTTGTATGGAGTGAGCTTATCATCCTTAGTTTGGTACTCATCGTTCACTTGATTTATTATTAGTTGGGAGTCTCCATATACTCTGAGGGCCATGATGTGCCACTACACTGCTATTCTGAGACCTATGGTTAAAGCCTCGTATTCTGCAATGTTTTTGGTGTAGGGAAATGCCAATTTATATGTTCTAGTTATGCAGTCCCCTTATGGGGTGATAAAGAAGACACTGACTCCTGATCCATGTTGTGTGTATGAGCTATCAAAGTAAAGTTTCTAGTGGTTGGCTATGTTGAGGTTGAATATTGATTCATCTAGAAACTCTGAGATGAGAGGATTCTCTGAATAGATTGGTGCTTCTACAAGATGATCTGCAATGACTTGGAGTTTAATTTCTTTCCGCTCCATGTATTCAATGTCATACTCTAATAGTATCATGACCCAGTTGGCCATTCTTCCAATGAGCATTTCTTTTGATAGTAAGTATTTGAGGGGGTCGATCTTGGTGATGAGTTTTATTTTGTGTGCCAACATGTAATGTCTAAATTTCTATGATGCAAACACTACTGCTAGACATGCTTTTTTGATGAATAAGTAGTTTAACTCATGACCAACCATTGTCCTACTGATATAATATATGGCCCTTTTTGTTCCATTTTCATCATGTTGAGCTAGAAGAGCTCCAAGGGTTGTTGTTGTTGCTGACACATAGAGAATTAATGGATTTCTCAAGATTGGTGACATTAGGACTAGTGGTGTAAACAGACATTCTTTGATCTTATTGAAGGCTTCTTCACACTTATCCCACTTGTACACTACTCCCTTGTGAAGTAGGTGAGAGTATGGATTATTTTTATCTGCTAGCTATGCTATGAACCTTTGGATGGACTGAAGCCTACCTTGGAGAGCTCTTAATTATTTCAATGTTTTGGGTGCCTCCATCTCAAGGATTTCTTTTACCTTTGCTATATCTACCTCAATACCTCTTATTGACACAATGTATCCTAGCAACTTTCCCGATTGTACGTCGAAGATGCACTTCTTTGGATTTAATCTAACCTTGTATTCCTCTAGCCTGTCAAAAATGGCACTTAAGGTTGCTATGTGATCCTTGTTGGTGTAATTAATATTTAATTACACTTTACATAAGTTTACTTAGGTAATTATTTAATTCCTAGGTTAATTAGTTGCCATCATTATCTTGTTGAGCTATCTTGTTGTTCAAGATAAGATTAGGGTTATGCATATCTTTCTTTTATAAAGTAAATCTTTATCATGTAATTATTGAATTCTCGAATAATATTATGTTGCACATTCTTTTGCAACCTCTTAGCTTTTTCTGATTTTCTCTTCTATGGAAGGTCTTTTTGGTTTGCAAATCTAATCTTGGTTTCTAACATGGTATCAGAGCCTTGATTTGCAACCCCTTCTCAGATTTTTTGAGAAAATCATTGCAGGATTCATTCAGGATTCCTCAAGGGTATCATGCCTTGAGTTCATCTATGCGGTGTTTTGGATCAGATCGGGCTTCACCATTGGATCCAGAGCACTGGAGAAAGTCAGGATTGACTTTTATTTTGCAGATTTTGGCCATCATTTGCTTTCAAGCTTAGAGTTTTTTTGCAAAATTTAGGGTTAGCCAATTTTTTGGAGCAGTTTGAGCAGAAACGGAGGTCACCATTGCGTTCGTAGCAGCCAAAAACCCTAAGAATGCCCTTCATTTCATGAATTTCTAAGTAGTTGATCTGGAAGGAAAAAAAATTGCTAAAGAGGTCGTACGGCCTCCCCAGCTCGCTTCCTGAGGCTCGTTTTTCGAAAAAAAATAAAAAAAATATTTAAAACATTGATTTTTTCAAAAAAAATTGGTGCTGCCAATACAAAACAGTCTGCCACTCTTGCTCCACCTGATGGCCACCAGGCGGCCACCTGCCAGCTGCTCAGGCCAGCGGTGCCACCCACCAGCCGTCGGTCGCACCAGCCCCTGAGGGCTTCTCCAACGGCTGTCGCAATCCTATGGGGGACCGGGCACTATACGCCTAGCCCCCGACCGCCCACTCAACACCTCACCTAGTTATATAGTTGACCAGGAGCTCCAAGACCGACCCCCGGCTGACATCTAGCCCCAGAGAATATTCTAATTCTTAGAGAATATTTCGACAGCCGCCTGCGAAATATTCTGATATTCGAACAACATATTCCGTCGCTGAAATTTTTTCTAGCAAGGGGGGGCATTTTTTTTCCCTGATGGCTAGATGGCCATCAAATTTAATCCTATGAAGTGTTGACGTCATCAGCCGTACTGCCTCTTTGCCCCTCCTAGCCCTAATTTTTCCTAAAGGAGCAATTTTTTTTCTTTTGGTCATAACTTGGGCATACGGTATCGAAATCGGACAAACAAGATATCACCAGAAAGATGGTTCTGAGCACTTTCTAGTGGTGCTATTTATTTTTAAGTATTTTTCTATTTACCTACATTTTTTTTGTTTTGAAGTCAGATGTTCATTTTGGGCTTCTGAGCTCATAACTTTTTGCCACGATCTCCAATTTTCGTCTTCTTTGAGGTGTTGGAAAGGTATTGAGGAGCTCTATCTTGTTGTCCATGCACTTTTTTCTGTATCTGTCCCAAGTTTATTTTTATTCTAGATTTTTCCCGATGGGTCTTTTGGAGATTACTTGGATGTTTTGGCAGTTGGAAAAGTGAAACTTGAATATTTACACTTCATTTCAGTACCACTTCATCATATTTTTTGTTTATGCATGCTTTAGCATTATCTCCTTTTACAATCGTTGAGTTATTGTAATAAATGAACTGAGATAAAGTTCCATCAGGGGGGTTTCTTGCATAATAAATCTGATTAGACTGTAGTTTTCACTTTGATCTCCATATCCATCTTGATTTGATGATAGCTCGCATGGGTTATCTAGTTTCTTAGTTTCTTTTGGCCACATTATTATCTTGCTTGACACATCGGATTCAGCAGTTCACACTTAAGTTGGGAGATTATATTTCTTGATCCTCATTGGTTCAGATTCTTCTCAATTTGAGGGCCATGGTTTTATGGTTAATGTTCTAGAGTCTATTGTTGGTACTCCTTCCCATGGAAGAGTTTCGGTCATAGTTTGGCATCGGCATCGAGATACATGGTTTCCAGATTATGTCATCATTTCATCTACTATTGCTTCACAGATTCTAGGGTTGTTCTAGTTTGTGAGTTTTTCAGTGTTCCATGGCATCGGGTCTGCTATCACATTATCATGATTTTGGTTTTGGTTTTAGTTGTAGACAAAAGTATCTTTCCTTGCTTGTCAGATTGCGGTTCCACTGTTACTCCATAGTGTTCTTCCAGTGCTTTTTTGCAGCAATCATCTCATTGTAGGGGGGTTTTTTCCCACTGGTTTTTCCTTCTCTACCTCATCATTGCATTTGTAAATGAGTACCTGATCAGGTCTTGTTGTCGGGACTCATATTTGCATAATAATCTGCTTCTCCCTAAGTTTCACTTATGGGGGGTGTTGGTGTAATTAATATTTAATTACACTTTACATAAGTTTACTTAGGTAATTATTTAATTCCTAGGTTAATTAGTTGTCATCCTTATCTTGTTGAGCTATCTTGTTGCTCAAGATAAGATTAGGGTTATGCATATCTTGCTTTTATAAAGAAAATCTTTATCATGTAATTATTGAATTCTTGAATAATATTATGTTGCACATTCTTTTGTAACCTCTCTGCTTTTTCTGATTTTCTCTTCTGTGGAAGGTCTTTTCGGTTTGCAAATCTAATCTTGATTTCTAACAATCCTTCCTCTTTCTACATTTGGTTAGTATGCCATCGACATAATCTTCTATAGTTTTATGGATCATGTCATGGAAGATTAACATCATGGCTCTTTGGTATGTTGCTCCTACATTATTCACGCTGAATGGCATCAAATTCCAGCAGTAAGTCCCCCATGGACAAGTGAAGATTGTTTTGTGTTGGAATTCTTTAGCAATCATTATCTGGTTGTATCCCAAGAAACCGTCCATCAAGGAAAGCATTTTGTGTCCCGTCGTCATGTCTACGATCATGTCAATGTTGGGCAATGTGAAATCATCTTTTGGACATGCTTTGTTTAGTTCCCTGAAATCTGTGCAGATTCTGATGTCCCCATCGGGTTTTGAGATAGGAACTAGGTTTGACACCCATTCTAGATAGTCTATTGGTCGAATGAATCCTGCATCCAATAGCTTCTTTGATTCCATTTTGACTAGCAGGGCGATTTGAGGGTGCATTTTCCTAAGCTTTTTCCTAATGGGCTTTGCTTTAGGATATACTGCTAGGTGATGAACTACAATTTCTAGATCAAGGCTTGGCATGTCAGCATAGCTCCATGCAAATTTTACCTTTCTTTCTCTTAAGAAGGCTGTTGGGAGTTCTTGTTCTTCTAACATTAGTGATTTCACATAGAATGTGATGTGCAGGGTCTCCTCTATTTCTAGATTAACTAGATTGCACTTTTTTGCTAGGACTATTGATTTTTCTTGATGAAGAGCTCTGAAAGGAAGATTGAATCCCCCATCCTTAGGTGTCTCAGAGAGGTTTTCACCACTAGATGTGTCTTTTCTTTTTACTTTTTTCATGTCAGAGAGCACTAGAGTGTGGTTTTCACTCAAGGACTTAGATATTACTCTTAATTTCTCACTTTTGTGATTGAGGGATTCAATTGTTTCCCCATAGTATGCATTTGTATCTGGCTCAATGATGAATCCTACTTTGTGATCCCCACATGGAATATTATCCTGTAGTACCATGAATTTTGAGAGTGCCTCATCATTTTTGAATGTGTCAAGAATTGGTGGTCCTCGTTGGTCGTAATCGATGAGTTGGGGGTAAACTAGGAAGATTTCATGATCTTGATGGTCTGACTCAAAGGATAAGGTGTTAATCATGAGAAGGGTGGTATCCTCAAAGAGCCTAGGTAGGTTGGTTATGGGATCCTCATCATCACTACTACTACAAATGTTAGTTATGTCAAATGTGAAGTTGTCTAAGACGTGATCCATTGATACGGGTAAGCGAAGTTCGGTTATGGATAGCTGGGGATTATTGACCTTTCTAACTGGAGGACTTCAGCCACGTATGGTTATACTCATAGGGGTAAATCCAAGGCCAATATTTCTCATTCCCATCTCTAGAATGATAGGTATTATAAGCCCATTGTCATTTTTCCCAAGTCTCTGGTTTCTGTCATAGCCCATTGCGAGCATCATTTGCAAACCTTTGCTTATGTCATCCATTGGTAGATTGGTTGCTGGTCTATTATCTTGGTATAGGAGATGAGATGGGTCCTCCTCTATGAATTCTTGGTTGAGATCTCCCCAACTTCTGAAGTTGGGATACTCTTCAAGGGATGTTTGAGATGTGGAGGCTTCATTTGATTGTGGACATTCTCGTGATATGGGAGATTGTGGTAACTCTCCTACCACAAAAGCATTTTTTGGAATCGTGTAATTTATGCAATCATTATCTTGGATGATGAGTTTGATATCGGAGATGGTGGGGATGGCAGGAATGGCAGGTGTCTCTGTCGTAGAAGTGGAAGCAAGATTGGCTAGATCAATGTACAATGTTGATGGGCCTTCATCATTTTTAGGCACTTGAGGGATTTTGTAGTATTTTTCCTCAAGGTTATTGTAGTAGGAGAATGGTTTGGGATCTCCATGGATGGTGACCTCTTGTCCCTCATATGTGAATTTGACACATTGATGGAAAGTTGATGCTACCGCTTGCATTGCATGGATCCATGGTCATCCTAGGAGAATGTTATAAGGCAAGTCGAGGTCCAAGACCTGACAGGTGGTTTCCATAATGGCTAGCCCTACTTGAATAGGGATTTTGATTGTGCCTTGGGACACTCTTTCCTAATCATCATATGCTCTAATTATAATACCCTTTCCTTTGTCAATGGAATGCTATGATATTTTTAACTGTTTAATGAGTTTAAGGGAACAAATATTCAAGCCTGCACCTCCATCCATCAAGACTCGCTTGAATTTACTTTTTTGAACTAGGACCTCTAAATGGAGTGCACGGTTATGCGATGGTTGAGCAGGAAAGTCCTGATTGAAGAATGTAAGGAGGTTTGGAGTGATGATGTTTTTGACCATAGCTCAGAATTGTTCTGCATCAAGATCCACAGGGATAGTGGATGAAGCCAATGCTTCCTCTAGGATTTTTTTGTGGGCGGATGAGATTTTTAATAGCTCCATGGTAGATATTTGTGTTGGAATTCTTTTTAGTTGATCAAAGACATTGCAACCATTGGGAATGGATTTTGAATTGGACATGAAAGTTCTATTTGGTTGAGATGATCCTACGATAGTAACTTTTCCACCTCTTATGGTGACTCCACAATCGGCCTGGGCTCCTTTGATAGTGATAACTACATAGTATTCATATAGGGAGGCGATGACAATTTCATACACATGATTCATGTTTTTAAAGGTGCCTTCCCCCTTATCAGTGTTATTGTTCCCTTTATTATTATGTTTAGGCATCGAATTCATGTATATTTTTAGGTTTTGGTTTCCTGTTGGTTATTCCAAATTTACAATCCTTTGATCAATGAGATCTTGGACTATGTTCTTTAGTCTCATGTAGTTTTTCATGGTGTACCCTTTGATTTTGTGGAAGTCGCAGAGCTGATTTTCATTGTACCAAGGAGGTTTAACATCTGGTTCTTGGTAGTTCTCATAGGTGGGAACCTTGATGAGGTTTTCATTTAATAATTTCTTCATGATGACTTCTAGTGGTTCCCCAAGAGTAGTGTACTTCTATTTGGTGAAGTTCTTGTTTCATTGGGGTGGTCCACTTTGGTCTTTGATGTTATTGATCACTTGGTTGCTTGGTTGTTGTGTTGTTGTGTTCACTTGATGATGGTTTTGGATTTGTTATTGTGGTGTGGGTGTGTTTTTCTGAGGGGCACTAATGACAACTTTGGAATCGATGACACCATCGTTGGTAATATTTTTGTTTCTTGCCCATGTGTGAGGTTTTTTCATTGTAATTGGTGGGTTGGAAATTATTCTATTGTTCAGGATATGAAGTTGATCCTCCAGGTTGTTTCATAAGGGCTCGTTCGATGTTGAGCGCCTTGGAAATCAACTGGTCATACGTGGTGATCCCTTGGACCTTGAGATGGAATGCCAAGAGGCCGTCAAGGTTAGATATGATAGTGCATACTTGTTGTTCCTCAGGCATGACCCATTTGTTCTGATTGGCCTTGGATCTCCATCATTGTAGGAATGAAGTGAATGATTCATTCTTACCTTGTTTCAGAGCTAAGAGTTCCTCTAGAATAACATCCATGGCGATATTGCATGTGTAGTTTTTGATGACTGCGTCCTTGATTTTTTGGAATGTCTTGATGCCTATAGATAGGCGAGAGAACCATTCCATGGCATGGCCTGCCAAACTCCTTGGAAACAGCCGCATTAGATAGGTATCGTCATACACAACTCCATACAATGAACCTAGAATTCCCTGATGTGGTCTTCAAGGTTTCCTGTCCCACGATACTTATCGAATTTGGGGATCTCAAATCCCCCTAGGAATGTATTCATCACAAGGCTCTTTTTGAATGGATAAGGACACAAGTTAGTAGAAGTTCTTGTGTTTCACCTTGATTGAAGATCAACCACTTGTTGCGAGAGCAACCTAATTTGTGCTATCACATCATTTTGTGAATCATGAGGTGCGATGAAGGTGTTCTGAGGTGGTTCATTGGTGGGTGTGATGGGTGGATTGGTTGATGTGTTGATTGGTGGTATTTGCACAATTTTTTGAGCCATGTATGCTTGCACTTGTTGCTATATAAACAACGCTTGTTGTTGGTCTTGCTGTTGTCGTGCCAAGATTGCTTGTTGTTGAGCCTTCTGTTGTGCTTGTTGGTGCACCAACAACACTTTTTGTTGGGCTGCTAATTGGGTTGCTTCTTGCTGCTCTTGGTATTTCTTTACCGCTTGTTGTTATGCTTGTAGTTGTACTGCTTTTTTTCTACAAGATATTGCACTTGTGCTTTTGCTTATTGTGTTTGATATTGGGCGTGTGTCTGAGCTTGAGCTTGATCTTGTGCTTGTTCTTGTGCTTGTGCTTGTGCTAGTGCTGCTTTTTGTTGCAATAATATTTGGGCTTGAGAAGCCTTTTGTACTTGTAATGCAGCTTGGGCTGCTTGAGCGGATTGCTAAGTAGCTAGTTGTGCGGCTTGTTGAGTAGCTAGCTACGCAGCTTTTTGTTTTTGTACTTGTAGGAATGCCTTTTGATAAACAACTTGCTGAGCTTCTTGCAATGCAATGTTGTATTGATTTTATGTACTGGAGCTTGGTGGTGGATTTGGAATAGTGCTTGTGGTGGTGGTGAGAGGTTCTATTGTATTTGGGGTTTGAGTGGTGGATGGTGCGATCGATGTGGTTGGTCCTTGAGAGACCATGCTTTGAGATGTTAGGGGGGTGGTTGATGATTTTGTGATTGCTTTTGTAGTTGTCATTTGTTGTTGTGATGTCAATGAAAAGTTTTGAGAGTTTGGCATGATGTTTTGATTGATGTTTGGGATATTGGTTTGATTTTGATTGATATTTGGTAAAGGTGGAAGCCCTAAGCCAAGTAGTGGTGTGGATGATGGTGGTAATGGTAGAAGTGGTGAAAATGTAAGAGATGTGATCTCTTGAGGAAATGGCATAGTGTCAAAAATCCCCCCTGGTTCGAATATGTCACCCTCTCCTTGTGAAGTTATGGGGAGAGAGGTTTGGGGTGTTGCATGAAAGGATGATGACGATGGATCATTAGGATCATGGAAAGTGAGAGGAGAATACTTATGTAATGGATTTTGTGGTAAATTTTTTTCCAAAATGGTGTTTGCATCCAAGTCTTGATTATTGACAAGGGGGTGTGTTTGAATGGTATTAAGAAATGAACTTCCCTTATTAACATTAGGTTGAGTTGGAGCAAAAGATGTGATTTTCAAGATGTTTTGAGTGATGCTTTGGGATGGGGGTGTAGATGAGATGGGGAGTGTGGATGAAATTGGAGGCATGACCTCTAAAGATGGTTCCACTATAGAGCTCA
The DNA here is from genome assembly GCA_007258455.2 of Sequoia sempervirens. Lineage (NCBI taxonomy): Eukaryota > Viridiplantae > Streptophyta > Pinopsida > Cupressales > Cupressaceae > Sequoia > Sequoia sempervirens. Next base: position 94,923,697 of record VDFB02049217.1, on the reverse strand, counting down.
TGTCAAAATTAGATGGTAGTTTATCCCCTTTTTTTGCTAGTTCGAGCATGTATAGTGAAGGGTTGAGTCTCATCATGATATTGATAATCTTACGGTTCTCTGGATTTTGGATCATTTCGGTGATTTCCTCGTGTGACATCCCAAAGGTAAGATCCTCTTCTTGGCTTTCCTCTTGTGGATTTTGTTATGATGAGAGAAAGTTAGTTAAAGGATTTCTTGATTCAACGGGATTCATTTCGGAGTTTGTTTGGCTTAGGTCACTTGAAGAGGGTGTTTCTTTGTTGGCTTCCATGTTCTTCTTGTGTTGATATCTAGTCTGCACCATAAAATAGGGATCAATTTTGAAGAATATAGGAGATGAATCTCTAATTCTTTGGATTTATCTAACTTTAGGTACAAAAGAGAAAATTTAAGATGATTCCAAGATCAAAGGATGATAATGATATGGATGTAAGATGGATGTTTGATGGATGTTTGGAAATATATGAGAAAATATTGAAGGGTATGTTTAAACTTTAGGACTTGATTTATGATTGATTTGTTTTGGATTCAGATTTTGGTGGACTCATAAACTCTAAGAGGTTGGATGTTTTCCTAGAGTTAAATCATTCACAAGATGCTAATTTTTCTAGGTGTGAGAAGAAGGATTCATCTAAACACTCCTATCCAAACAAGATGATTTTGATAATGAACTCCTAAATCCCAAGATGTTTGGATGTTTATCAAGGGATGAATTTGTTCACAATTTTTGATAATTTGATCAAATATGTGGAGAAGGATGCATCTACACACATTTAATCAAACAAGGTGATTTTGGATTGATTTCAAATGATTTTCCCAAAGTTTTAACATGGAGGATTTTTTCAAGCTTTTCAAAGAGTTGATGATGAGATGATTTTGGTTTTGATGTTCAAAAGATGGATGAAGGTTTTGATTTTGATCCTAGGATGTACCTAAAAAGACACTTGTTTGCTAGACCTCGGTATTAAAGAACATACAATACTACTAAGGACCTTTCAACCAAGAAGTGGTTCAAACTGAGCATACATTTCTAGATTGTTCAAAGGAATGATTCTATAGAATCTTGTGTATTTTTTTCTTATTTTGATGTGTTGCTTTTGATTTCACTTCTTAATGTATTTCTTGATGACCTTTCGAGTGTCACTCCTAAATTTTGAAATTTGGCTCAAGGACTTTCATTTTGGGATTTTGACTTCCTTGGGAATCATGAGGAATTAACACATGTGAGAGACAATTTTGTTATCTTTGCTTAGTGATTTTGTTTTACCACAAACACTTCTTTGATTAGATTTCCAAACTAGATGTCCAATGTATCAATTTCTTCAAATCCCACAAAGTATGTTATGTGGAATTTTGATGAATTCAAGGCAAGGGTTACCTATTGTATAACTTTAGTAGGCAAATCAAGATGTAAATCCAAGTGTTTAGAAACCTCTAAGGATGTGAATCCCAAGGGAAAGCAATAACACATGAATTTGGTCAATTGTATTTTCCTTCTAAAGGGTTTGAAATTTTGATGATGATGTTAAATGTTTGTTTCTAAATTTTTTTTAATAAGAAAAGCATTTTATAACCAAGAACAAGCACAAACTTATGGATATGAAAGACAATATTTGTTGAGTCCCCACTTGGACAAGTCTAGCTATGCTTATCTTTAGCAAATGGTTAGATGCTTGACCCCACTAGCTCCCCTCCATGGCACTCACTTATACGGGGCAGCCAAGCATCAACACCCATGAAACTCCCATGGCATGCTTTCCATTTCTACTAAAGACCATAAAAGTGTGGGGTGGCTTCACAACGATCGTTCTTGCACCAACAAATAGATAGGGATTTTGGCCTTTCTACAACAAGGGTTTTAATTCGGACTTTCCGTTTGTAGGAGTTGACCCAACGTGGTGAGAGACCATTGCTGCCCTTCTCATTAGAGCCAACCGCATGATAATGGAATTTATTTCAATACCCACATTTATATCCCGGTTGGAAATACTCTCAGGTTCAAAGTGTTACCAATTGAGGCATTCCTTTGGGTGAGTACTTTTTCCCCAAGGAAGGCCCTCTAAGATAAACAATACTGAGTAAATGTATTCATAGTTTGATCAACCTTCGTTTAGAGACAAAGGGAGAACACATGCAATATATTTACTCACACTCGCACAATTTGTTCAATTTTAAACCCAAATTGAAGTGTGTATGAGAAATTACATACGCAACTTAATGTCACCAAAAGCATTTTGATTCTCAAGATCATCATGAGGTGTAAGAGAAGCGCATACGTCTTTTGATGATATTACTTTGTGTACGTAATTACAAAACAATGAAAACACTTGTTCATTTTAAATCCACAAAGCAAAAGTGAATTCATTTTAAAGCACCAAAGTAAGTGTGATAATTTTCCTTGTTCATTTATTAAACCCAAAACAAACTCTAGTAAATTTGAGTCCCTTTTCAAGCCTTTTTGTAGCAAGAATTTAAAAGGTTCTTTTTAAAGCCCAAAATGAAATTAGTAAGTCCTAAGCATAAAAAGATGACAAATTTTTCTTTAAGAGGAATAATGAATCCTCCAAGAGTGTTAAACAAACACTAGAGTGTTTAAAAACACTTATTTTTGTGAAATGACATCATCACGCTTCCCTTCCTTTTTTCATCTTTGATCGATCCAACCTACAAGGAAGTTAGTTAGATTCTTCAAAAATAGAGGTCAAGAAAGTAGAAAATAGACAAAAGAACCATAATTTGAAAAAAAACACGTGCTACAAATAAAATTTCACTTTATACTCCCCTCCAGCGGTGCAATCCATGAAGGCGTCATAGTTTGATTTCACCAGCGATGCTATATAGTGACACTTACTAGTCAACATCGCTCTGTAACCAGCCCAGTGAGCATGAAGGCATCGCCCTTTTGGCTAGTGGTGTAGTTTATGTTTTTGAAAGATTCTCGTGGCTCAAACAGGTTTAGCAGCGCAGTTTAGAATTTAAAATTCTAGGCGGGAAGTCAGAGGCATCGCAGTTTGTAGTTTCAACAGTTTCATATAGCGACACTGGAGAACCAACGGTGCTGAACAATGACGCTAAGCTTCCAACGGCGGAGTTTTCCTATAGACAAAGAAAAACATCAAAATTTTGACAAAAATATTATTAGAAAATGAGATTCACCCTCCTTCTAGCGTCAAAATGGTGAACCTAGATCCTAAACCTATAATAGCACAACAAACAAACAAAAAATTAGATCGAATGCAAGCTAGAATGTAGATTCTTTAAGAAATTCATTTAGATTGTAAGAGAAAGAGGAAATGAAAAGAACAACACAACAAAACTTAAAACATATCAAATCCTATTCTAAAGCAAATCAAACTCTCAATCTCTTGAGGGAATTGGTGCCAATTTGATGTGAAAATTGGCCCTTTCCCAACTCCAATGATGCAATGGTGATTTGGTGATGAAAGTTGATCCACTTTGATGAAGAGTGATGAATGCTCCAAGATAAAAAAACTACATAACCTAGCTACAAATTCAAAAGTATGGATGAAGATTGCTAAAGATTTGAGCATAGTAAGTTTACTCAAATTGTGGATGCCAAATATAATAGAGGATCTCTCTATTTATAGAATGACAAGTTGAAAGAATGCCCAAAATAGAGCAATGTGGGACTAAATTTCATCCGATGGAAAAGTGCCACTTGTCAACATGTGAATGGTTGAGGAATGTGCAAGTTTTGATGAATGTGCCAATAAATGCCAATATTTGAATTTTGAAATTGTATTAATGGAAAGGTGGAGGGAGAGTCAAATGGAGTTATGGCCACTTGGCTCAATGCAAAAGGACTTGTAAGAGGTAATGAATTCCTTGTTGGAAGGAAAAATTCAACTTAGATTTGAATTTCTAATTTGAAGAATATTCCTCCTTTATGCCATGTTGAAGATAAATAGAGATTTAGTAAATCAAATAACTCTATTTTCATATGCAAGTGGCAAAAGATGGAGGATGGGACATGAGAAGAGATTAAATTAATCAAGGTTAATTAATTTAATGAAGGATTAAATGATGTGACCTATTTGACTTAAATTTATGGATTGATTTAAATCAAATATGAGAAGAATATGATTTAAAGATTTAGTTAAATAAATATATTTTGATTTATTTAGCTAAAGGGGGTGATGTTAGCTTAAATTAAAAAAGGTTTAATTTATTTAATTTAATAGATAGAATTTAGAGATTTAATCAAATAAAATTGATTATTTAATTAAATAGGGATAATTAGATCAGACTGGTTAATTTAATTATCGAGAAATGATGACTTAATTAGATAATTGATTTATTTAATTAAGAGAGGAATATTGATGAATTTAATCAAATAAAGACATTTGATTAAATGGTTAGACCGAAGGATTATTCAGGATGAAGCAATGTTAGTGGTCAGGATCAAATGTCCAATGTCAATTAGTACATTTTACGCGTCTACAGATTTATGATGTGATACTTATGTGATATGTGATGTATGATATACATTATGGACGCAATGCAATGGAAGTTTCATTCTCTTTTTTTGTATCTTTCTATGACATGCTATGAGATGGATATACTTTCCTTTTTATATTTTCCATATAATTATGTCATTCTTTATGATATGCTATGATTACATAGGATTTATCCTAATTGTTTATGGATGCAAGATGGATGCATTTATGATTTTTGTTGAATTTCATGATACTATGTTAGTGTTGATAGAAGATAGAAGAATAAGATGAATGGTTTTTCTCATTGATTTTAAGATTGATTCAAAAGCACAACAAGTCCATGAGTCATCAATACTTTATTATATTATGGTGATGAAATTTATGATATGCTCATTTTTGGGATTGGGATACTACATCATTCCTTATTTTTGATACAACACATAGACATGATGCATCAAGGTATTAATAACCAAGATGGTGTTGTATTTAGTGCGATGAACTTTGACTCTATAAATAGATAGGATAGTCCTTTTTTACACCTTGACATATGGAAACCTTTTTGGAATGTAGTTTAGAAGTTTATATTATCTTAGACCAAAGCATAAGGAATAGTCACCAATTTAATCTAAACGACCTCCCTGCACACCACTAAGCAAGTATGCACCAAGATTATTTTACAAGAATACCCCACAAGCATAGAAAAAAGAAGATAATGATCGATTCCCCATCCCATTCTCTCTATATCATTTAGACATCATCAAGAGGTCCTCGGAATGGGTCAACAAGATAAAACATAAAAGAAGGTAAAAAAAAAATAGTCAATGTTATCTATATCTCTTACCAAAGTAACATAGCTAAGGTGATTTCTAACATTGATGTCCATTGTAGGAAGGATGCATCCTATGAAATGTTTAGTAGATGTTTTGACTTAAGACTAAGTGTTTGATAGGCCGTTGATACAAATGTTACCGACTCATTTACCTATGATCTAGACTTTAGATTTTGACATTTAGGTTCACACTTTGCAACTTGCCATACTTGTTTTCTACTTGTTTTTCCCAAAGATTGATGATGACAATTGATTTATTATGGATGAAGGTTTGTTGTGGGTGAAAGTGAAACAAGATGGATGGGTTTGGGATTTTATGGAATATTTCAATGTTTTTAACATTTTCTAATGTGTTGAGGATATTTTTGGTCTTTTTGAATGTTTATGTCAATGTTTTGGTTTTCGATTATTTGAGGCTATTTAGGAGTTTCCATGTTTTCCAGTGTTTTGAGTTTTTTCAAGTTTTTCAAGTGCTTTTGTGTTTTCTGGGTTTTGACCAAGACCTAAAGGGGAATGACCTAGGGCCTCAAGGGCTTATCAAAGATTAGCCTTGCCTGCATTATACGTGTAGAGACCACTTAGTTCGACTGAATTAATTGACCAGTTACCATTTATTGATGGTGATATGAACATTTTATGGATTGTCAACTTATTGTGATGGACTCCTAACCTAAAATGTCTCAAGGGCACAATAGTGATGACCTTTCCTACGTTCAAGCTTAGAGACAATGTAGTTTGACAAGGTAATGTTTTTTATTTTTTCACTTTTTGACCTATTTTGGCATTTTTGATACATTTTGAATGTTTTGGATTTTGACTTTACAATTTTTTGAATGTTTTTGGATTTTGGTTGTACAATATTTTGATGTTTTTGGTTTTTTTATTTTGCAAGTGTTTTTTGATTTTGATTATTTTACAAATGTTTTATGGATTTTGATGAGATTTTGAATAACCTTAAGATATACAAGAACCCAATCCGATGCAATCATAACAAATTTTCCCTAGTGTGATGTGATATACTACCTCGATAGAGGGAGGACAAACTAAACATAGGAATATGTTAGGTAATACCATAGGGGAATATGATACACAATATTAAGCTATGACACGCATGCGGATGGGTGATGGAATAAATACGATCAGTGATGTGATGGATGGATGCAATGCAAAGCATGATAAGCTAAAGAGCCGAAGATAGATGGAGGTGCTTATTTATGCAAGGTGCATGTTTACCAGGTTTTCACCAAGGTACTTGTGAAAAGTGCCATCGAAGTGGTTTTCACTATAGGACAATTTTTTCCTTTATTATTTTTAATCCTTTTTTTTTTTTTGGATTTTTGATTTTTTTTTGCAGATTTACACCCTTCATGCCTAGGCATAAATTTTTTTGAGATGTAGACTGTTGATTGGATCCTACAAGGGTTCTTTGGGCTTTGATAATTGGTAAGATCTTGATCTATAGCTTGTTGTGACAACAAATGGGCTCAAACTTTCCTTTACTGTCTTGATCTGGAACATTCTTCAAATTCTACTTGAGGACAAGATCTCCTACCTAGATGACCTACTCTTGATCTTCTTGTTGTAGCTTCATTTCAGTCAGTTTTGGTATGCTTGTAAATGATTTAAGGCATCAAGATGATGCTCATCCAATAATTCTAACTCATTCAATGAAGACACGCTATATTCTTCATCAGTGATCAGATCTTTAGTGATACTCACAATGAGGGAAGTTCAACCTCAATAGGTAGGATGGCTTCTGATCCATAGAATAAGGAAAAAGGGGTTGCACCTATAGGTGTGTAGATACTAGTTCAGGAGGCCCATAGGGTAGGGTTTAACTATAATTACAATCATGACCAACTTCATTTACTATCTTTTTTTAGTATTTTTAGTATGGACTTGTTTGTAGCCTCAGTTTGATCATTTCCCTGGGGGAAATAGGGGTAAAGAAATGATTTTGGATGTTGAATTGTTGGCATAACTCTCTTACATCCTAATTCTTGAAGGGTGTTATGTTATCTAAGATAAGGGCTTGTAGAACACCATAGCGGAAAATGAGGTAGTTCAGGATGAACTTGGAGATCTGTTTCCCCATTCTATAAGTCATAGGAATAAGTTCTACCCACTTCATAAAGTACTTAGTGGCCATGATGATGAATTTATGGCCATTAGATGAGGTGGGGGTAATCCTTCCTATGAGGTCAAACCCTCACTACGAGAAATTCCAAGGTGTGGCAATTGGCTAGAGCTCTTGTGCTGGAGCATGGATTAGATCTCCATGTTGTTGACACTGGATATATTTCTACACATACTGATGAGATTCTCTTTCCATGGTTGGCCAGTAATATCCCGTCCTCAACAGCTTTTTGGATATGGTTATACCACTAGAATGGGAACCACAGATGCTTTTATTTATTTCTATTAAGGTGGTCAAGGCTTCCTCTTGGTTGAGACATCGTAGTAATGTCCCCTCGATACTTCTATGATATTGATATCACCTAGGATGATGAACTAGGATGCTTTCTTAATGAAGGTTTTCTTAAGGTTAGAGGTGATATCATATGGGAGGGTACCTTTGCTAAGATAGGTGAATATATTGTGATACCACAGAGAACTAGGAATAATGATTACACACACAAATTTAGATTTAGGTATTTCAAAATTTGGTACAAGAAGCTATTCTACCAAGAATTCACATTGAAGGACATTATGTGGCATGTCTAATAAAGACCCAATTGTTGCCATGGAATTTGCTACTCGATTGTTTACACGAGGTATTTTCTCAAAGGTTATATCAATGAAGAAGTCCTTAATACTTTCCACCATCTTCTTATAAGGAGTGACTTTATCATCCCTAGTTTGGTAGTCATCGTTGACTTGGTTAAAAATTAGCTATGAGTCTCCATAGACTTTTAACTCCTCTATCTACCATTGGACTGCTATTCCTAAGCCTGTTATTAGAGCTTCATACTCAAAAATATTGTTGGTACATGGAAATGATAACTGGGATGACTTTCAAATACAATCACCTTGAGGGGTGATAAAGAGAATTCCCACTCATGATCCATGTTGGGTATATGATCCATCAAAGTACATTTTACATTGATCTGTTGTATTAAGGAGAAAGATTGACTCATCAGAAAACTAAGACATCAAAGGATTCTCTACATAAATGGGTACTTTTTCTAGTTGATCTGCAATGACCTATCCTTTTATAACCTTCTACTCCACATATTCTATGTCAAACTCTATCAAGATCATTACTTGTGTAGGAGCACCTATTTGATTTCTTGCCTCCATGAGGCCATTTGTAAATAGTTTCTCTATTTTGTGTATTGGGTCTTATAATAAGGTTTATCAAACCATTTTAGAGGTTTTTGAGTCTTAGGAAGTCATATCTTAAGTCACTTTTCAAATAATGTTTAAAGTTGTTCCATATTGTAAAAATTGTAAAAGTTGCTCAAGAAAGTTGTCAAGCAACTTGTCAAAAAGTGTCATTAAGGTGTTTTGTCAACAAACTAATCAAAAGGTAGTTGAAAATAGTTGGTTTTGGTTGGAAATGTATAAATATACCCTCCAAAACTCGAATTGGGGGTTGGAGACATTATTTTTGAATTTTGATGAATGGAAATCTCAAATTTTGTGTGCATTTTCTAATTCTTACATTGTTTTTAGGCTGAAGGTGTGCATTGTACAACTTTTTTATGGACTCATATCATGAAGTAACATATATGGATGGAAAGATATTTGTTTCTAGTTTACAATTTTTTTGTCTCATTAAATTTTATTGAGTTTTGTGGGAGATATGAATATTTTTGTGAGACTTCCCTATTCTAACAATATTGTGCAGAATTTGTAGTCTAAAAAATGTGATGGTACGGATTATACAGTCCTATTTTGATTTGAAACCAATTGAATTTTGTTTCCATGTGAATCTACTTTCATTAAGATTTGAATAAGTTATGTCCATTTTTGTGAGGGCAAGTATGGACCTTACCTAGGGTTTGCAGTTTTGGGAAAAATGCAATAACTTTCTTTTCCACCTTTAGATCTTCACAAAAATTGGAGAAAAGGTCTATAATTATGTTATCTTCAATCTCACTGAAGCGATTGGCTTCATTATTTATTTCCTAAAATTTATTAATGACAGTTTGTTGCATTAAATTGTGGGTTGTCATGGCAATGTTTCCAATATGATCTATAGTGCACTTAATCATTGTTTGAGATGAGTCAGTTTATGAAAGTTGTCAAGTGAATCAATTTTGTTGCATTTTTGTCATTTTTGATGATTTCTCAATTGCGTTATTGTAAAGTAAGCCAAGAATTCCTAAGAGAAATAAATTTGTATCATTTCTTTGAATGATTGGTTGACTTGAATTGTGATCCTCCTAGCATTGCATCAAATTGGTATCAGATTCCAGTAAGGTCTGGTTAGAGGAAGAGTTTGTGTTTTTGGTTGTGCTTGTGGTTGTGGTTGTGCATTATGTTGTGCAAGTTGAGGAAGGAACATGATTTCCTAGGTGAGGCAAGGTAAATTGGAAGAAAGGAGGGACGTTCTTGTGAAGATGAATTTGTTGAGAAGATTGGAAAGATGTTTGCAGGACGAGGATTCTCAAAGAAGGAAGAAGAAAGAAGAAGAGAGGAAAAGAAAAGAGGAAAAGGAAAATCAAAAGAAGAAGGATCAATAATTTAGGCAAGCACTAGAGGAACTCAGTAAGAAGATAGAAAGACAGAAGGCTGAGTTGAAAAATTTGTATATGCAAGCTACAAGTTGGAATTTGACAGTGAAGGAGAGAGTTGTGTGGCCCATCAAAAAGATTATTCAAAGAAATCAAAGACAAGCAAGGATGGCAGCAAATGAGGCAGAGGTAAATTTTGTTGAGAAAAGTAAGTTACAAGTTGAGATGTATGATATTCCAATTGTGTTTTTTGATGAACATATTGATGTTGAGATAAATGATATGGTTGTTGTTCGTAATCAAGTAGTTGATGTTGATGATAAAGTTGGTATTGACACTCAATATGTTGTTGATAATAAGGTTGTTAATAAAGATGTTGCAGAATTTTTTGCTAATGAGGTATATGAAGGTTTGCAAGAGTATGATGCAGGTTATGGTTATGGTGAACATGTTGTTATATGGTACTCTAATGATTAGAATGAAGATATAGATGATGCTACTGAGGTTTATACACAAGAAATGAAGTTTTGGAGCCTAGAAGTTGAGAAGATGATAGAGAAGAGGTGGTATAAGAAGAAGAGGAAGAAGGACCCAGGGATAATTGCCAAGATGAAGGAAAAAGTGTAAAGGAACTGGAAGATTAGGAAGAAGACAATTCAAAGGGGCTTGAATTCTTTTCCCCCCTAGGAGTTTGGTGCAGGAGAACCTATTTGATTTCTTGCCTCCATGAGGCCATTTTTAAATAGTTGCTCTATTTTGTGTATTGGGTCTTATAATAAGGTTTATCAAACCATTTTAGAGGTGTTTGAGTCTTAGGAAGACATATCTTAAGTCATTTGTCAAATAATGTTTAAAGTTGTTCCATATTGTAAAAATTGTAAAAGTTGCTCAAGAAAGTTGTCAAGCAACTTGTCAAAAAGTGTTATTAAGGTGTTTTGTCAACAAAATAATCAAAAGGTAGTTGAAAATAGTTGTTTCTAGTTGTAAATGTATAAATAAACCCTCCAAAACTCGAATTGGGAGCTGGAGACTTTTTTTTAAAAGTTTGATGAATGAAAATCTTAAATTTTGTGTGCATTTTCTGATTCTTACATTGTTTTCAGGCTGAAGTTGTGCATTGTACAGAATATTATGGACTCATATCATGGAGTATCATATATGGATGGAAAGATATTTGTTTCTAGTTTACAATTATTTTTTACTCATTGAATTTTATTGAGTTTTGTTGGAGATATGACTATTTTGGTGAGACTGCCCTATTCTAACAATATTGTGCAGAATTTGCAGTCTGAAAAATGTGATGGTACGGATTGTACATTATATATTTTGATTTGAAACCAATTGTATTTTGTTTCCATGTGAATCTAATTTAATTTTCTTCAATTCTCATCAAATTTCATTAAGATTTGAATAAGTTATGACTATTTTTGTAAGGGAAAGTCTGAACCCTACCTAGGGTTTGCAATTTTGGGAAAAATGTAATAACTTTCTTTTCCACTATTGGATCTTCACAAAAATTGGAGGAAAAGTCTATAATTATGTTATCTGCAATATCAAAAAAGTTATTGGATTCATTATTTATTTTATGAAAGTTATTAATGACAATTTTTTGCATTAAATTGTGGGTTGCCATGGCAATGTTTCCAATATGATCTAGAATGCACTTAATCATTGTTTGAGATGAATCATTTTATAAAAGTTGTCAAGTGAATCAAGTTTGTTGCATTTTTTTCATTGTTCATGATTTCTCAATTGTGTTATTTCAAATTAAGCCAAGAATTCCTAAGAGAAAGAACTTTGTATCATTTCTTTGAATGATTGGTTGAGATGAATTGTGATCCTCCTAGCACTGCATCAATTACCCACTTGGCCATTCACCCAGTGAGAGTTGCTTTGGAAAACAAATATTTTAATGGGTTTATCTTAGCAATAAGCTTAATTTTATGTGCATGCATGTAATGCCTAATTTTTTTTTGAAAAAATACCACTGATAGGAATGCCTTCTCAATGGACCAGTAATTCATTTGATAGCCTACCAAGGTCCTACTAATATAATAGAAGAATTTTTCTTTTCTCATTTCATCGTATTGGGCGAGAAGAGCACCTAGTGCCACTGATGTAGTTAAGATGTATAGGATCAATGGCTTGTTTGGTATTGGTGGCATGAGAACTGAAGGTGATAATAGGTAGTCCCTAATTTGGTAAAAGGATTTATCACACTTCTCATCCCACTTATATGTTATTCCTTTATGGAGAAGATATGAGAAAGGGTGGATCTTGTCTGACAGTTACACTATGAATCTCCTAATGGATTGTAACCTTCCTTGTAGCTCTCTCATTTGTGTTAATTTTTTTGGTGGCTCCATGTCTAATATTTCTTTTACCTTTGTTTGATCTATCTCAATCCCTCTTTGTGGCACTATGTAGCCAAGAAGCTTTCCTGATGTTACCCCAAAGACACACTTTTTAAGATTCAGTTGTACCTTATACTCTTTGAGTCTGTCAAAGATTGGTCCCCATACCTCTATGTTCCCTTTCTTATCTTTGATTTGGCCAAAATATCATCCACATAGTCTTTGATTGTTTTATGGATCATATCATGAAAGATTAGGGTCATCACCCTCTAATAGGTTCCTCCAACATTCTTTAGCCCAAATGACATCATGTTCCAACAGTATGTTCCCCATGGAAAAGTGAATGTAGTTTTATTTTGGTCCTCCTTAGTGATCATGATGTGGTTATAGCTTGAAAATCCATCCATGAGTGATAATATTTCATGTCCTACTGTTAAATTGATAATGATATCAATGTTGGGAAGAGGGAAATCATTTTTTTTAACATGCTTTGTTTAAGTTGCTAAAATCTATGCATGCTTTGATTCCCCCAGTGGGTTTGTAGGCTGGTACTAGGTTGGAAACCCACTTAGGATAGTTGATTGGTTGGATAAATCTAATGTCAAGGAACTTCTATAATTCCAACTTGACTAGTAATGCTATTTGAGGGCACATCTTTCTCAATTTTTGTTTCACTAGTTTTGCTTTAGGATAGACTGTTAAGTGATGTACAACCACTTTAGGATCAAGCCCAGGCATATCTATGTATGACCATGCAAATTTTTGTCTTTTCTCTTTAAGGAACACTACCACGTTTTTTTGTTCTTCATCTAAGAATTATTCAACATAGAAGGTTATCTTAGGTGCGTTCATTATTCCCACATTCACTGGAGTTGCTTTCTATGCTAGCACTGTTGATTTCTTTGGATGTATTGCACTTAGGGGCATATTGAATCCCTCATCCTCTGGCACCCCTGAGAGGTTTTCACCTTAATTTGTGTCCTTTTTTTTTAACATTTTGTGATCTAAAAGTGCCACAGTGTGGTTTTCACTTAAAGGCCTACATGTTATTCTCATGTCATCAATTTTTCAATTGAGGGATTCAATCGTCTCCCCATAGTATGCATGTGTTTCTAGCTCTATATCAAATCCAACTTTATCATCCCCACATGGTAAGTTGTTCCGGATTCCCATTAATTCCAAGATTGCTTCATCGTTTTCAAACATATCTAGAATTGGTGGTCCTCATTAGTCCTAGTTGATCAATTGGGGATATACTAATCTTATTTCAAAGGTTTGGCCATTTTGGGTAAAATATGTTGTGGTTATCATAAAGATAGAGGTATCCTCAAACAAGTTAGCAATGTTAAGTGGAAATTCATCTAGGGTAGTGTCATGTGATGTTTGTAACCAAGAGGAATCATCAACCTATTTATTAGAAGTACCCTTGCCAATAAGGGTCACCTCGCTAGTAGTACATCCTAAGCCAAGACTCTTTGGATGTCTCTCAAGAAGAATGGGTTATAGCCAACCGTTTTCATTTTTTCCTAGCTTTTCATTCTTGTTATACCCCCACTTCATCATCATTTGTAATCCTTTATTATTATCTTCCATTGGAAGAAAGGGAATGGGTAGGTTATCCTGATAGAGAAATTTAGATACATCTTCCTCATTGGCATCCTCTTTGTTCAAGTCCCCCCACTTGGTGAAGGTGGTAGATGCAACCTTTAATGTTTCAACCACTTTTCTGATAGGTTGGGGTTTGCCATGATATTTTGGAGGTAGCTCTCCCAACATAATTTTCTTTCTTTAGACTATAATCCCCACAACTATTATTCTTGATTACTGCCTTAATGTTAGGTATATTCTGCACAATGGATATTTTGAATTCCAAGGTAGATGCAAGGGAAGATGGGTTAATAAATGAGGAGGATGTAGGCCCTTCATCATTCTTAGGTATTTAGGGGATCTTGTAGAACTTAGCCTCAAGGTTCTTGCAATATTAAAAGGGCTTAGGATCACCATGGATGGTAACTATTGATCCTCAAAAGGAAACTTGACACATTGGTGGTACGTGGAAGCTATAGCTTGCATGGAATGAATCCATGGTCAATCAAGTAGAATGTTATAGGGTAGGTCAATATTTATCACTTGGCATGTGGTTTTGGAAATGATGGGTCCCACTTGGATAGGTAGATTGATGATGCCTTGTGACACATTCTTGATCATCGTAAGCCCTTATGGTTGTACTCTTTGTCTTTTCAATAGCATCCTTTGAGTAACCCAAGTTTTTGACCAACTAAAGGGTGTAAATTTTTAGACTAGCACCTCCATCTACTAAGAATATTTTAACTTTATTCTTATGAAAAATGACCTCAAGGTGTAAATCGTGATTGTGTGATGGCTAGGTTGGGAGGCCTTGTTCTGAGAAGGTGAGAAGATGGGGGGTAGTGTTAAGCCCTATCATAGCTTGAAACTGCTCTATATCAATATTTTTTAGTATGGAAGAAGTTGAAAAGGCCTTTTCTAATATATCCCTATGTGCTAAGGATAGCTTCAATAATTCTAGGATAGAGATCTATGTAGGGGTTCTCTTTAGCTAGTCTAGGAGACTGTAGTTTCTAGGGTTTGACATCAATAGTGTAGGTTCTACCCTAGGTTGAGATGAAGATCCTTGGATTGTAACCTTTCCATGTCATGTTGTGACTCTACACTCTGCACTAGGCCCTCAAACAATGACGACTATTACAAAATTGTCACAAGAGGTTACCATGTTGGAATATACATACCCTACATTAGTGTAATATTTCTCCTTTCCATTGTCCTTCCCTTTTTTATGATCTAGCATTAGGTTCTTGTATATCGTGAGGTCCTAATTACCTGTTGGTACATCGATAGTTACATCTCCATTTTTAATAAGATCCTAGATAATGTTCTTTAGATTCATGCAACTCGATGTTTTATGTCCTTTGATCTTGTGAAAGTCACAAACATACTTTTCGTTATACCAAGGTGGTCTAACTTGAGGTTCTTGATAGTTTTGTAAATTGGGGAGTGTAATCAGGTTTGAATGTACCAATTTATTCATGACGAATTCAACGGATTCCCCCAATGGTGTGTATTTTCATTTTGGGTAGTTATTCCTATTGGGGGTCCTCTTTGTTGGGTGTCGGTGTTATTGATTTGGTTATTTTGTGGTGGTGTGGTGGTTTGTCGTATGTTTTATTGTGCATTGGTTGGTTTATTGGTGTTTTTCCTAGGAGCACTTATGACCACTTTATCATCAACAATGCCATCATTTGTTACATTCTTGTTCTTAGCCCATACGTGGGGCTTTTCATTTGAACTAGTAGATGGGCGGTTGTCTTTATATGCTTGTGTGGTTCTCTATGAGATTAGGGCTCTCTCGATGTTGAGGGCCCTAGGGATAAGCTCATCATAAGTGGTGACATGTTGCATCTTTAATGGAAGGATAAAGTTGTGTCAACATTTGCTATGATAATACCTACTTGTTGTTCTCCAAGAATGGGCCACTTTCTCTTACTAGCTCTTTTCCTCCACCTTTGTAGGAAATTAGCGAAGGATTCTCCTTTGTTTTTCTTGAGAGTGTACAAATATTCTAAGCTTACATCCATATCTAGGTTAAAGGATAAATGGTCTATGAACCTTTCAATTATTTCTTGGAAGGTTTTGATACTTGGAGGTAACTGTGAGAACCAATCGATTGCGAGGCCCACCAAACTACATGGGAAGAGACACATCAAGTAGGAATCATTGTAGGCCACCTCCATACAAATGATGTGGAATTATTTGATGTGATCCACATTATTTCCTCTTCCTTTATATTTATCAAACTTTGGGACCTCAAAACTAGGTGGGAAAGGTACCATTGCATTGTTCCTGTCGAAGGGGTATGGACATAAGTTTTGTTGTGCATATGGTTTCTTCATTTTTTCCATTTGAATGTCCTATATCTATTGTGTTAGTTACTTGAGCTATGCTGATACATCATCTTGTGGATTTGGTGGAGGAGCATATGTTTTGTACTGTGGGATAGTGGATGAGTTATAAGCAGGATTTTGATATGATGGGGTGTTGTATGGTGTGTAGGGTGGAGTTTGATACTATGAAGGTGATGGTGGTAGAGGTGTATATGCTCCTAGAATATTTGGATTGATTATGTTTTGTTGGGGATTATAGTACAAACTTATTGTTGTTGCAAAAGCACTTGTTGTTGTTGGGTGTATTGTTGTGTTAGCAAGGCTTGTTGTTGTTGGTGTGCGTGCAATAATTTTTGTTGTTGTTATTGTTGTTACATGATCAAGGGTTGTTGTTGAGCTTGCTACTATTGAAAGGCTTTCACTTGAGCTTGTTGTTGTTGCAATGCTTTTTATTGGGCTTTCTTTTGTTGCAATGCTTGAGCTTGAGCTTGTTGTTCATGCAACGCTTGTTGATAAGCCTATTGTGCTTGTTTCACTTGCAACATGGAATTTTTTTGATGTTCGAATGGATTTGAGTGATCATTGCATGACTGGTTTGTAGATTGATTTGAGATAGTTGTTGTGTGGTGAGTGTTTGTGGTTGTTTTACGCTATCATTCTTTGTAATATTGTCAATTGGGATAGTATAATGCCCCACCATGCAACCCTAGAGGAAGTTGCAATTCACCACTTAAACGTACCAATTTTTTTTTGTTTAAGTACAAATAACATGAAGATGAATACATATTGCCAACAACCTCTAAGGCCACGAGACAAAGATTACTTAAAAACCCAAACAACAACTAACATTAAAATAAACTGAAACATTAATCACTTAAGGAAATGAGACAACATACATTCCATTCAAGATAAATTACAACAAGGATATTAAATACCTCGAGATTCCAATTAACATTTAAACAATAAGATTACAACACTCATTCCCTGAATGAGGCATTTCCAACCAAATGATTACATATTACAAATTCCACCTTGATAACAACTGAGAGAACAAGGCATGAGAAGAAGCCGATTCCCACGAGCTCTCCAACTGGAAATCACGAACACACAAACATGAAGAAGAAACAATAGAAAGATGCACGCCACCCGACTGTGTGGAACCCAAAGGCCCCACTCCCTCCGTGCTAGGAGATAGTAACAAGGATTTCCTAGACAAGACCATCTACAACTAGACACAGGCTAACACAAAAAACTGAACTGCAAACAAGTACATATTCCACATCACTTAACATCATGGTTACAATGCTTCTAGAGTACAAAATCGAGTCCAATCACTGTACAATAAAAACCCATGGTACAATACCATACCAACTGCTATCATAGGAGGAGTGTCATCGCAAAGGTTGCATGGGATCTCCTGGCAAGTCTTCCTAGGTCTCGGGCCCCCTCTAGGGATATCCTGGAAACCTCAACCAACTCCCAGCCCCACATGCACACCAGAGCAGAATCGATTATCTCTCGTAAAGACAAGATAACGATTTTACCATTCTAGGCCTTCCCGACTCATCTCAAGTCTCGTACAAGCCCTTGAGCCAATGAGCGAGCTAAATTATCTTATTTAATGTTCAAATCTACTCTCTCCCTAGTAAGTTATTTTAATTTTCACTTAATTAACTGACTCTCACATGAGTTATCCTAGAACCACTTTGGGCCCAGCGCTCATTTGAAATCCACTCCCCTATCAACAACACAAAACTCAACTACATGCCAAGGGTAGACAATGAACTAACATTGATCATAAATAACCAAACACCCCAACCGGTAACACATCACTACTGATGTACAAAACTGAAACCAAAGTGTGCACTACCCAAGGCTAACACAAGGTTGACTAACATAATGATGACCCACATAACGAACTGTAAACACGACTTAACCTTAAATCACAAGGTCACACAACCTGTACGAAGAACTAGGTTTCCATTGATACAAGTCTCATGCACTACCCGAGATGGACAACAACCATTCACAAGGGTAACACATCATCTCAAGAACCACAACTGGAAGACTTACATGATCAACAAGAAATGACTTAAAGTCAACAATCATATAATCTCACGTTCTTTAAATGCCTAAGGAAGAAATTTTTCCAAACAAACTTTTCTCATAACACAGAAACCAAGTACACCACAAAGGCTGACTCATGTATGACCACCCATACCAATAAATGAACCCATATCAGGAAGATTCTCAAAACATTCACTCTCATTCCACAACAATGAATGCAAACAATTAAACGCTGAAAACATTCCAGACAAGGAAGCTAATGTTTGGATTTCCTAAATCCATTCAAACACAGTATTCATGACTTGCATTTATCCAATCAATTGAACCTATCCCTTTTCATGACCTAGAATATTCAAAGAACAGATCATTTACTCTAACCCACACAACCATATCTTCTAAGTTAATCCAAAACATGTCGTAAAGGTGGCATCAGAATAAAATCACATCAAAATATAGCTTCACATCGTTTAATTATTGCAATCAGAAGTAACCAAGTTCCAAATTCACATCATAACATAACAAAGCATTACAAGGATAACACTGACAAACAAAGAGCCAAAACAGAGGGGTGTTACATCATCCCCCCTAGGGTCAGGCTTACTCCTGGAAGCCTGCAAATACCCATAGTTCAAGCTAATTAAAATACTCACATAAACAATGGTTCCAATACTGAACCACTCCATACCTCAACATAAAACAGCAACAGCTCGTGCTAAATCAACCTATCCAAGCACACTATCAATCTATACAGTTAACATGGTAAAGCAACCGCCAACCAAAATTCTGAATCACATAATCATGAATTAACATACATAGTGCCCTATGCACCAAAACACATCATCGAGAATCATCATAAAGTCACACCTAATATAATATCATTTCAATGTTTACTCAAGGCAAGGTGTGCAACATTATCATTTCAACGTTCATCTAACTTTTGCATTTCGAAACCAGGTACAATAGTTTAATGTCTATATGATTTCTTAAGACCCAACCATAAAGTTGGGGACAATAGGTCTCACCAACAACATATTCACCTATAATGCAATTATCCTTATCATGCAATTGTTTCACTAATTCCCTTTCTCTAAACTTTACTTATTGCAAAACGATTTTCTATTCAAATTATACCTTTTTTCATAAGTATGAATGCAACTTGGGGACTTAGGTCTTTTACTCAAGGTTCAAACTAATAAAACAAACCTTCACAAATACCAAAAACATTTCTCATAAGACACAACATATCCTAGGTATCAGTACCCCACACTCTTAAGGACAGGCATTCTCATTAATCCAATAGATAGAGAGAGAGAGAGAAGAATTTACAATGCTAACATAAGCACTATTGCAAACATGGTCTCATCATCACCCAATCACTTTCACACAAATGCTTCAATCATATGAGAGCATGCACAAAATCTATGAACTAACAACATGATCAATCATTTTCATTACCATATTTATAATCTCAATAAAATATACATGCAAAAGAAACTTCAAAACCACATAGGGGTTAATCATGCAATTACTTGCACAGAGAGTTAAAGCACAAGAAAAGATGCATCAAATACTTGCATGGAGAGAGAAAACAACAAGATTCCAAAAGAGAATGCACACAAAAGGAACTTCTTGGCACCTTCAAGGTCCCATAAACTTTCCAAGAACATGATCAAAGAAACCAAGCAAGGGAAATTTTAGGTGACACATGTCACCTGTAACCCACCAACAAACACACTACAACCACACTCAAGAACCACTCAAGGGTCTCAACCCTTTACACAACGAAAGAGCCAAGCAACAAGAAGGAAGCCAAACAAAACACACCTCTTGGTAGGCTTGCGAGCCTAACCCTCACAAAAGCATTCAACAAAAGACATGCAAGGGTGGAAACAACAACAAAACTGATTGTCATCCACCACACACAACACATCAAAATCACACACTACACAATCGTCCATGATGCATTCTTCCAATAGAAAGGATATCAGTGCATTGTGCACTACACCGAGGATCCTATCCTTTCCACTGGTTTCTTGCACCATTGGACCTGTACCATCTCACAACAAATTCTAGGCAAACAAGAGAAATCAACCCAAAAGGAAAACAACACGAAAGAGAAAAACAACTAGGTCAATACAATGGGCTCATAGTGCCCAGAGTATAAACCTACACAACTTACAACATAATGGGTCCAACATAATCCCAGAGTTCCCAGTGTTTAAACCTAGGCTCTGATACCATGTGTAATGCCCCGCCACGCAACCCTAGAGGAAGTTGCAATTCACCACTTAAATGTACCATTTTTTTTTTGTTTAAGTACAAATAACATGAAGATGAATACATATTGCCAACAACCTCTAAGGCCACGAGACAAAGATTACTTAAAAACCCAAACAACAACTAATATTAAAATAAACTGAAACATTAATCACTTAAGGAAATGAGACAACATACATTCCATTCAAGATAAATTACAAGGATATTAAATACCTCAAGATTCCAATTAACATTTAAACAATAAGATTACAACACTCATTCCCTGAATGAGGCAATTCCAACCAAATGATTACATATTACAAATTCCACCTCGACAACAACTGAGGGGTAATAAAATACAATAAGAACTGAGAGAACAAGGCATGAGAAGAAGCCGATTCCCATGAGCTCTCCAACTGGAAATCATGAACACACAAACATGAAGAAGAACCAATAGAAAAATGCATGCCACTAGACCACGTGGAACCCAAAGGCCCCACTCCCTCCGTGCTAGGAGATAGTAACAAGGATTTCCTAGACAAGACCATCTACCACTAGACATAGGCTAACACAAAAAAACTGAACTGCAAACAAGTACATATTCCACATCACTTAACATCATGGTTACAATGCTTCCAGATTTCAAAATCAAGTACAATCACTGTACAATAAAAACCCACGGTACAATACCATACCAACTGCTGTCATAGGAGGAGTGTCATCACAAAGGTTGCATGGGATCTCCTGGCAAGTCTTCCTAGGTCTCGGCCCCCCTCTAGGGATATCCTGGAAACCTCAACCAACTCCCAGCCCCACATGCACACCAGAGCAGAATCGATTATCTCTCGTAAAGACAAGATAACGATTTTGCCATTCCAGGCCTTCCCAACTCATCTCAAGTCTCATACAAGCCCTTGAGCCAATGAGCGAGGCTAAATTATCTTATTTAATGTTCAAAGCTACTCTCTCCCTAGTAAGTTATTTTAATTTTCACTTAATTAACTGACTCTCACATGAGTTATCATGGAACCACTTTGGGCCCGACGCTCGTTTGAAAGCCACTCCCCTATCGACAACACAAAACTCAACCACATGCCAAGGGTAGACAATGCACTAACACTGATCATAAATAACCAAACACCCCAACTGGTAACACATCACTACCGATGTACAAAACTGAAACCAAAGTGTGCACTACCCAAGGCTAACACAAGGTTGACTAACATAATGATGACCCACATAACGAACTGTAAACACGACTTAACCTTAAATCACAAGGTCACACAACCTGTATGAAGAACCAGGTTTCCATTGATACAAGTCTCATGCACTACCCGAGACGGACAACAACCATTCACAAGGGTAACACATCATCTCAAGAACCACAACTGGAAGACTTACATGATCAACAAGAAATGACTTAAAGTCAACAATCATATAATCTCACGTTCTTTAAATGCCTAAGGAAGAAATTTTGCCAAACAAACTATTCTCATAACATGGAAACCAAGTACACCACAAAGGCTGACTCATGTATGACCACCCATACCAATAAATGAACCCATATCAGGAAGATTCTCAAAACATTCTCTCATTCCACAACAATGAATGCGAACAATTAAATGCTGAAAACATTTCAGACAAGAAGGAAGCTAATGTTCGGATTTCCTAAATCCATTCAAACATAGTATTCATGACTTGCATTTATCCAATCAATTGAACCTATCCCTTTTCACGACATAGAATATTCAAAGAACAGATCATTTACTCTAACCCACACAACCATATTCTAAAATCCAGACATTTCAATAAATAACATCATTGAATTGAAATCAATCCAATTAATAACTCTACATCTCACAATCATATATCATAATTAAATCCATTTGTTTTATAAAGCATTGGATTAAATAAATTACTCCATATTTCCACCTAGCAAATAAATCAACAACTCAATCTCATATGATTCATTAAATCATTCGTTACTTCTACGTTTCTCATTTGTTTTCTGTATTTAGAACGTTTTCATAAATAATTCAATCTTTCTTTCAATTCGCATTAATAAATCAATTAAACCTTCAACTAAGTCTCATCTCTACTTGAATACGAATACATTCCAACAAATTTACTTAATACTTAAATCACCCTGTTGACATTTAAGAATCTATAACAATTCTTTTTATTTAGTTTCCCAATCTCATATCTTATTAAAAAAATTAATCTTTAAAATAAAAGCATTTGATTATCTAGACTCTATCCTTTAAAATAAATCATTGACTATGCAAAATTCAATGTTCTAATTAATTCATTTGAATATAAAATCCACTTTTGCTTCTTTTCCCAATCAAAATCATCTTACAGTTATCTATGTTTGAATCTATCCCTTAAATTTCATTTGACACAGCTATCCGTAACGATCAGAATCATATTATACATAAATCAAACTGTTGACACATAAATCCTCTGATTGGACTAAGTCAATCATTATCTCTAAGTTCACTATTATATTCAAAACTCAAGATATTTTAATAAATAATATTTAAATTAAAATCACTTAATCCATTTTGCAACATAGGATACTCAATCAACTAAAATCAATATTTCAAATAAAACATTAGATTTTCTAAACTCCACTCTTGTCGCTAATAGCATGACGATAATCGTCTTAATACATTTGAATTATGATACCCCTAGCACATCTATTAAAATAAAATATCGATGCGATACCCATACAATTAAATATAAAAACATCTTATCATGATTATTTGCAAATAAATTTTCAAAGTATGTATATACCTTCATGTACCGAGATACTTGATTTAAATAACTATTATTTTAACAAATAATTAAAACCCCCATTAATTAAAGTATATATCAAATAATTTATATATATATTTCCATTAATCATCTTTAAAAAAAACCTTATGATTTAACATATAAAATCAAATATATTTTAACTTATACAATATTTCATTTAATTTAATATATATTATATATATTATTTTATTTATATATATATAATAAAATATTATATATAAAATATTACATAAATTTTAAAAATAATATTCATAAAAATAAACACAAAAAAAGTAATTCGCATATAAAAATGAAAAGGGGCCGAAGGGCACGCCGGGTGGCAGTGGCTATGTGCAAAGCACACAGCCCGCCCCTCGCCGGGTGGCGTCGGCTGTGTGCAAAGCACACAGTAAACGCCTCCCTCCGGCGGCGGCGGCGGGGGGGTTGGCCTCCCCAGCCACCCAATAAACATAAAAAAATTTTTTTTATTGGCATATATAAAATCCAACCATCTCCCACAAAATATCAATTAAGAAATTTCACAAACAAAGAATAAATTAGGGATTTTTCCAGAAATTCAACAAATGGAAGCCCTAATATTTTTTTAAAATGAATTTGTGGGTTTTATTAAGCAAATTCCCAACAAAATCTTGTAACAAAACAATGGATTTTTCATCACAAGCAAAGGGTTTAGATTTCTATTTTGACAACAAGACTCTTGTGGTTTTCATTTCATTTTTCCATTGTTGATTCTAGTTTTGATTTTCCTTTTAAAATCTCAACACTAAATACAAGTTTTCAACCAAATAACCCATGGTTTTCATTGGATTCAAACAATATTTCAAGATTTCTAAATAGCATGAAGAGAATCTAATCTATTATCAAAATGGACAAGCAAGGGTAATAGGAACCTGTTTTCTTCCTCCAAAACTTAAAGCCTTCAAACATGGAGTTCTCTAATTCCTCCATTGAATCCATCCCAAGCCAAAATCTCCACCTCCTTCACAATCCAAGTAAAACCACCAAAAAAATTCTTCCATCCAAGTTGAAAAATCCCTCCCTTCAAAATGAACAAAAATCCCCTAAAAATAGAGTTTCCCCCAAATTATTCTCAAATTGAAATTGAAATTTTTATTTCCATTTCCAAATTCAGAACAAATATCTTTATCCAAAAAGTCAACTATTTCCAAAAATCTATTTTCTACAAAGTCATTGCATTTTGAAACATTTGAACTTTGAATAACTTAAAACAAAATTCTATTTTCCAAACAAAATGTAATACCTTTTTAATTTTACTTTTATTTATTTATTTATATATATATATATTTATTTTTTTTTTCAATAAAAGAATTTAAAACTTTCAATACTTTTAATTCGAAAGAAATAACTTAATCAATTCACACAATTAATTTAATTAATCAATAAAATAAATCTAACCCAAGATTAGATTATTTTATTAATTAAATTAAATTATTTAATAAAGTAAATAACATTCCTAGCATTACAACCAATTACATTAAAGCCACAGATTAACAACACAAACCATTATAACTTGAATTCAATTAAAAATTAAGGTGAACTGGGCAACATGAAACAACCAAACCCGACTACAACCCGACGACACTCGGTGACTAGGGTAACAACTTGACACAGAAAACCTAGCTACTATCTCCCAATTAGTTTTCGTTGGTCAATGGACACGCTCAAACCTAGAAACCAGGTGGAGTTGATGTCATGTACCTGCCAACCTGCAACAAAGAGCATGTTGAATGTGCATATATACATAATATGATCAGACACACCGTGAAGAGGAAATCTCAGAATCGTAGGGCACTCGCAAGTGAGTGATACAATCCCGTCCCCTTCACCAATACAATCTCACTAACTGACGCATCTAACATCAATAACATGATCAACAGCATAAAACATCATTAATTCATATATCTTCTAAGTTAATCCAAAACATGTCGTAAAGGTGGCATCAGAATAAAATCACATCAAAATATAGCTTCACATCGTTTAATTATTGCAATCAGAAGTAACCAAGTTCCAAATTCACATCATAACATAACAAAGCATTACAAGGATAACACTGACAAACAAAGAGCCAAAATAGAGGGGTGTTACAGATAGAGGAATCTAGGTTTGGGGCCCTATTTGATTTTTCATGGCTTGGGGGACCAATGGTAAAGATGATGGTGCCATTTGGTGTTGCGATGTCAATGGCACACTTGAACCTTGGTTAAATTAATTAGAAGGGTTCCCTTGACTAATGTAATGAGGGTTCCCTTGTTGTGTTTGATTGGGGACCAAGGTGTTCCCTTGGTTGATGGGGTTTGTGATCAATGTGTTACTTTGATTTGGATTTGTGATAGATGGGTTTGATATGGGTCATGGTCTAGTTTGGTTGGTATGTGAAACCAATTGTTTGGATGTGTCAACTTGGGGATTGGTTGATGATGTCCCTTGTTGTATTAAGGGTTGAATCTATCTAAGGGTGTTAACTCTCCCTTGTTTTTCTACTTGAGGCACTTGGTTCACGTTAACTTGTGTAATGTTGGGCACACTTTGGGTATTTGTAGCTTGTGATGGAAGAATATGGTTGCACTCAAAATTTCAAGGATGTTGTCATGTTATGGAATTTGAGTGGTTTATATGGATATAGAGGGTGTTAAGGAATGGTGGTGGAAGAATGTGATGGGGAACCAAATGTTGGTGTCTAAGGAAGGTTGGTGTTTTAAGTACCCAAAAGTGTGTTGCCTTCTAAAGGGAGAGTATGACGAAGGCCTGTGGCAATCCTAGTTGCAATACTAGGAGTTAATGTTTGACATGGAACAAGGGATGGAGTAGGTTGATTTAGAGATTGAGTCAATCCTTGTGCCAAGTGTTGTGCGTGAAAATTTGGAGGAATGGGACCCACATTTTCTAGGGTTTTTTCCCTAATCGTGTCAAAGTTAAATGCAGAAAGGATTTTAGCCCCTTCTTTTTCTAAGGCTATCATGTATTGGGTAGGGTTTCTTTTTATCAAAGTGTTAACAATATGATTTGTCTTAGGGTCTTGTTGATATTCAAGGAGCTCTTCCTCGATGAGCTCAAGGGGGTTGTTTGTGATAACTTCTACCTCATACCTCAATGGATTTTGTGGTTGTTGTGAAGGGGTAGAATGACTCCTAAGATCAAATCCTTATGGGTTAGTATCACTTGTGGTAGATGTGGTGTTGGTTTGCTCCATGTTTCTCTTGTGTTGCAATCTTGTTGTAACCATAAATTGTGGGTCAACTATGGGAGAGGTGTGTTGAGATTTATAGTGTTGAAAATCTCTAGTTCACTCAAATTTTAACAAAAGGGACCCTCTAAGTTCTTTTGGACCATTGGTGTGAATGCATGATGAAAAGGTTCAATGATATGGGGGATGAAATTTCTAAATTTTTGGAAAACACTTTTTACTATAGGTTTTATGTTTTTATGTCTTGGATAAAAGGTACTTAATGAACTTGTAAATATTTAAGGTAGACTTGTGACCTCTAAGATAGACTATCTCAAAAATGTGATGACTAACTCAACTAAGTGTATGGAAAAGGATTCATTTCACACACAAAGTAGCTAAGTTAGGGGATTGGTTTGATAATTTTTCTAAGTCTAATGTGTTGATGTGTCCAAAAGTTTCTAAACTTTTTTGTGAGGTGGAATGCCAAATATGATGAAGGTGGATGAAATGTTTAACACAAAATGTGTTAACCTAAAAGGGACCTCTATTTTACAAGACCAAGATGGTGAGAAACATGCTTTACCTCTAAAGTGATAAAACCTTAAGAACTCAATAATTTTGATAATAGAACTTGGACTAAATGTTTTGCAATACTTTCCTTGTTTCACTTTGTGCTTAGGAGTCAATGTGTTTTAATAATAAGACCAATGTGTGGTGTGTTTATTTGGTTTTAATATTTGATTTAGTGAGATTTCTTTATTACCACATCAAGAAAGTATTAATTAATTTCAAACTAAAAATTTCTATGTCTAAGAAACCTTCATTCCAAAAAGTCCATTATGTGAAAATCAAGAAGCTAAGGCCATAGTTCCCTATGTTAACTTTGGAAAGTGTGAATTCAGATATAAGTCTAAATATTTAGAAGCCTCTAAAGATAAAATCCTTAGGGACAAGAAGCAATATAGGCCTTTTCAAAGGTATTCACACTTAATCGAAAGGGTTTGAAATTTTATGAACATGTTGATGTGTGTTCAAGTTGTTTTGGAACCAAGTAATGTGTACAATTGACTCAACAAGAACAAGCAACAACAACCTAGCTCAAGTGGGTATGTTCTCTAAGGTGGGCCTACCTCATTCCCTGAAGGGATAATTTTACATGCAACTTATGGAGGGAACAAACAGAGGGATATCACCCCCTCAAGCTTGTGTACAAGAGAATGAACTCTTGAGCTCTATGCCTCAACCATAGATCAGACTTGGTAAGTAACTTCTTGGAAGTAAAATTCCAATACACCACTTTCAAAGAATGTTTCAAAAAATAAGGATAGGTTACTAAGACAAGGTGTTTAATGACATCAGGAACATCATGAGGTGTACATCATCTGTGAGACACTAAAGTCTCTAGATTCCCCCAAGCGACCCATTTGGTGCATTCACATGAGAGTTGGCACGAGAGGCAACCTTTCATGAATTCAAGTTACTTGCCTTTTGGCACATTCACAAGATTTATATATCCCACCGATAAATGGGCTTGAGAATCACCATGTTTTTTCCATTGCGGGATGTATCACATAGTAGGTGCTCTCTGATAAAGACAAGAAAAAGTGGCTACTTCCTTTTTCCCAAGATTGCACAAAGTCCGAGGGAAGTGAATACATAGCAAGTTTTTTTGTGGTGACCAAAAAAGTTTCTACACTTGAGTGTTTCTCTTCACCCAAGATCACACGAAGTGCATGGGGAGTGGATACACAATACAAGTATACACAAGCAAAGAAATCACATCAAACACTCATTCATTTTAACCCATATTGCAAAATGACTTCATTTTAAGCACCAATGGAAGTGTTTGTTTGTTTTGTCCAATTTTAACCAATATCACAAAATGAGGTTGTATGGGTTCAATTTTAACCAAATTTTGAAAAGACTTAAACCATTTGTGAATTTTAAGCCCAATGGAAATTTAGTGGTCTTAAAACATAAAGCAAAGCAACATATGGCAGGTTATAATTGTCCTATAAGTGTTAAAAACACTTTTAGAATGTATGGTCAAATGATAGTATGCTCCTTCACTTCAAGTTTTTTTCAAATCTACAAACCTAGTTAGCCCCACAAAAAAAACCATATGTCAATAAAATTTTAGAGAGTATATGAAACTAAAAATTTAAAACACACATGAAAAATTGACTCTCAATTTTTTACGAGTAAAAAGTGTCGCTAAAATCAAATATGTTGTTGTACTCATCAAATGCATTGTTGCAGGAAAAGTGCATCACTTTGGTGAAATCTAGATGTGTCATTCTACACAAAAATAGTAACATCAATAGTGTCGCTATATGGGATGCATCGTTATATTCAAAATCATGATAACAGTCAAAAAAATATTAGCATCGCTATATTTAATATGTGTTACCATAAGTAAAATGTGTCATTATATTTAAATCAAATGTGTTGGTATATGTTGATGCATCTTAGTAGTGGCATTGTAGGCATTTTCCTTTTATCTAGAACCTGCAACTCATGAAAACTTAAGAGAAATTCATCAAATAAAGTTAGTAATGACCCCCTTCTAGTGCCAAAATGTGATTGTAATCATAGTAATAGTTAAATACACCAAATACATATGAATTTAAGCCATATTTAACCCCCTAAGCTATAATCCAAATGAGATGTTCAAAAGCTTCAAAAAACAAAGAAACCATTAAAGTAAGCATGAAATAAACATCAAAGCATAAGAGAAACCTAATCTAGAACTCCCAACCTTATCCCAATGGGGGAGTGTTGTTGTATTGATATGGAATGGCCACCCTTTCCCAATCCCTTGGATAACATGAGCATCTAATCGAACTTCATGGATAAAGGATTAACTAAAATTGATAAAACTATGCTATGGGTGGATGAAAAAGATGAAAAAGCTTGATAATGGATGCAATGATGAATAAAGATAGTATTAAAATGTGCAGCATAACTTTGCTTTGATGGAAGTGGGTCCATTTCTCTCTAAATGTGAGGTATTTATAGGAGAGAAAATGAAGAATCAATGGTCAAGATGGAATCAAGGGTGAAGAAATGGATCAAGGATTTTCATCAATGGATGAGAATCAAAGATCACATGGATCAAAGAAACCATCAAGGGCTCACAATGATTCAAAGAAACACAATTCCTAAAATTTAGGCAGTTTGTTACAAAGTTTGTTAAGAAAGAATATTCCATTTTTGGAGCCACATAGAAGAATATTCCTTTGGAATATTCCCTATGCACGTGGATGGGTGAAGAAAATTAGTAATTAGTTAATTAAAATAAAGTTTTAATTGTGCAAGTTGAGGAATTTGAGAATTATCATTAAGTAATTAGTTTATTTAATGAAAAGGGGATGCAAGTGATATTTAATTCAATAATTTAGGATTATTCAATTAAATGAGAGGAAATAAGGTGTTCAAATCAAATAATTTTTTTTATTCAATTAAACAAGATGAAAGGAAAATGTGAAAGAGGGTGAATAAACATAATAAAATTAATTAGATTAATAGATGAAAATGATGCATTAAATTAAAGAAATAGGATTATTTAATTAAATAGGAAAAAATAAGATGAATTTTAGGACGAAGTGATGTTAGTGACTAGATTCAAGTGTGTAATATTGTTCAAGACAATTTTAAGTGTCTATAGGCTATATCAAGGCACTTGGATCTGATACTAATTGTGTTGGTGTAGGTTTTTATTTTCCCTTATTCCTAGGGTTTTCTTACGCTTAATTAAGCTTGCTTAGGATAATAAAGTGAATTTACAACTAGGACATAACTGTGTGGTGTCCCCTTCCTTAAAGGGTGGAACCACTTTCCACTTTTGGTGGCATCCTCCACTTTTGGTGGTCCATCTCTACTTTTTGTGGTTGATTCCTATTGGTTAGATTTACCACCTACCTCCTTTCCTATGTTCTATATAAACTCACTACCTACCATGTATTTGTATACTCTTACATATTCTTACAATATTTGCAGTGTATTTTTCAGTTTGGAAGATCTTAATGCAATATTGTCACATTGACATTGCATAATCTCTCCGAGTCTTGGTTTGCATTCTTATGTTTTTTCCAGTTTATGTAACTTTGATTTCCTCTTAAAAAATTCATTGGGTTATTCAATTTATTTCAAATTTCTAACATGGTATTAGAGCTTTTGTTTTGAGAAATCCAAGTTCATAGAATCCTGATAGAGAGATTGAGTTTTTTTGTAAATACCTTGAAAATTCTTGTATTCTCTTATCTTATGTTTTGAACGATCTGGAGAATCAAAAAATATTTACAAAGTTCTAATAACTTCTTCAAATTACAAATGTGTCTATGAGATCTGGGTAGTTGCAACATTTTTGGTTATATTGGCAACATTTTTACTATTCCAATGCATCCGAAAGACTTGAGAAAGTCAAGATTCACTTTTATTGAAGCATTTTCAGCCCAAACGGACATTGCCATTGCATTTAGAAGGAACCAAAAACTCTATTATGATAGGAATTTTGTCTATTTTAGATGAATTAAATTTTTGCAAAATTTTATTTTTCCAAGGGATCATCATTGCAGGATAAATTCAGCCATTTTCTTAAAAAAATCATAACTTTTCAGTACGGTGTCCATCTTTGGCAAATGAGATATCACTAGAAATCTAGAGATGAGCACTTTCCATCTATAAAGGTATTGAAAAGAAAATTTTCCATTTTCTTCTAGATAGTGTAGGTTGAAGCCATTTGTTGCTAATTTCTTCAGCATGCCATAAATTTCACCCTGATGCTCTTTTTTTCAGAAACAAATAGGTGTTAGAAAGGTATTGAAGAGAACTACATAGCCATAAGGCTAATTTTTCTAGATTTTGTCTCAGGTTCATTTTGTATAATTTTTTTTAATTTTGGATATTTTGAGCCTATTGAGCATTGTATCTTGGAAAAGGCTTTGTAAATGTACTAAACTATAAAGTGCCAACTATTGTGTGGTCTCACAACATGCCCCATTTTACCCCTTAGAAAAATGTGGATCATGTGTTGAATTTTCCATTCCTTTACTTTTAGCTTACTTTGGTGTGTTGCTTTCAAAGGAAGTAGTAAAATGATGATGTATTAACCCAATTTTATTGGCTCCCACTTAATTTTGTGTTCCAGTAGACTTGAAGTGCTAGAAAAATCTTTTCCCGACCTTGTTAACCAAGCAGATCCCTGGGTCCCGGGTATCAGGTGTTCTTGCTCTAGGATAGTGCATGTTTTGCTTTTTTCTTGGCTAGTTGTCATGCCCATTACATTTTCACCCAGGTAAGATTGTCCTAAGTGTTTGCATGTTAGCCTTTTTCCCTAGTTATCCTGGTAGTGGTTTTTCAATTCTTCAAAACTGGAGACCAAAACTTTTTGCAATAAATTTCATTTTGAACCAAATTGGTCTTGTTTGCACCTAGTCCCAAGTATCTCTTGCATCTGGTTCTCTTAGACCTAGTGAGAAAAAGTCTCGACCCCTGGTAATTCTTCAAAGCTCGATGTTGGATGATTCAAACTTTATTGATTGATCAATCATTTAGTATCCAAGATGGACACTTCCTCCGAGGCCTTTTTCCCATTAATAATTAAAATGACACATGTTGATGGTGTTTTCTGCACAGCAACAACTCAGACAAAATATGGTATTCTATCTCTCTTGAAAGGTAAATCTCTATCAGCAAGCCTCAAGAGATAACCCCGAGGTCACTAATGTCAGGTCTTGACAATACAAAAACAACTAAGTGATAAATGTGAAAATTCCAGTAATCACAAGGGACCTTACAAAACAAATGCTGGAAAATTTAGACTTATCAAATCTTACAATTTGGTGATACTTTTGATCATAAAATCTAACTCATATTTCAAAAGAAATAAACAAAGATAAGGGTTTAAAGAGATTTTAGAACTTAACTAATTCCTTATACCAACAATCCAAATGATTAGGCACTCAAAGTGGACCAATCCTTCAAAACTAATTCCTACTAAACCCAGATTAAATCCGCAATCTCACAGAAATAGTGAAATCTTCTAAGGAATTGAATATTTTTAGATCATGAAGCATTCACCCAAATCAACCCTATTTTTGAATTGAAATGAATAAATACCCACAATTGAAATTAGCACATAAATTTAAGGCCAAGGCTAACTTTACATGACAACTTACAATCAACAAGCTACTAAAAGTATGGACCAAGGATTGCTCAAACACTTCAAATATTAAACCATCAACACCATTGCATCATATCCAAATCTAAAATCTAACATGTAACTAATAATCTCAAAAAAATCTTAAAGATTTGGAACAACAAGAACCATGCAAAGTGAAGCAACATAAGAAAGAGCACCACAAAACAATGTCTTTACTTATATTTAATCATCTAAGTTTGCAACAATTCATGTATTCTCAATGTAGCAACAATTTCTCTCAGAAAAGGCTAACTCTTAACTCAACTACAGCTCTACCAACTATTTCTTAACTAATTCTAACCATTACAAAGGAGGCTTGAGCCTCAATTTATAGAGAATTTTCACTAGGTCGTCCCAATTTTAGGGTTTACATCAATAAGTATGCTAGGTAAGTCAGCCTAAGAAGTTTTAAATAAAATAAAATTTATATTTAATGCTAAAAACATCATCTAGGTCAGCCCAGACTCTTCCAAAATATTTCCTTGGTTGCACAAAATTTGAGGTCGCCCTCTAGCTGTACTATCACATGAATGGCACAAAACTCTAGGTGGCTGCAAGCTAACTATTTTCTCCCTCCTTGTTGGCCTCTAATTTATTGGATAACTCTTTGAATTTCTCCAACACCTCTCCCATATCAGCTAGATCTAGCACTGGAATAAATTTAATTCTTGTTTTATGATTTTTAAATTCTTCCAAATACTGGGGCATCACCTTATTCCATTCAACCTGCAATTCATAATATTTATTCAATTTTGAAATGTAAATTGTTGCATCTTCTAAACTGTCCTTAGTAATGGGAGCTCCATCAAAAGGACCATAGATCTCATGCCACCATCCTTGCAACCTATTGATGTTCATATTTTTTTGGCCAAACTTCTTCCTCCCAATCATTATCTCCAGAAAACTAATGCAACCATCATATATTTTCTTTACTTTCCCCTGTATCTTCATTATTTTCTTCAAAACCTTGGATAGGATATCTTTTCTATAATTCCAGAACTCAATGCACTCCTTCACCTTTCCAATCTTCGCCTAACCTCCTCTTGTACTAGAGAAGATTTTCTCTTGGTGGTCTTGTCTGGACTAACCTCATCCTGCATTTGTTAGAGAAAGGACCATAATCACCAAAATGGAAAAGAATAATATAACCTATTATATCAATTCCATGAAGCACCATTACATAATGATAATGTCATTAAATCAAAATGATGAACAATTCATTTAAAGAGATCTTATTCACATCATGCATTTCATAAAATGATCATGTAATCCATCATGCAAGTATCCTATCTATTAGCACTAATTTTAGAAGAAAAATGAAGAGTGATCAGGTAATCTGAGCCTCAGATTACTCGGCCGAATTAGAACTCAGGTAATCCAAGGAAGCTCAGATTTCTTAGATTAAGCATGGCTCAACTTATAACTATCAAGAATATTCATCACGTGGGGTCTCTTCAACTTGATTTAGCATAGGAGCACATCAATCACTTGAAATTTTTTTCCTCCGCATCAAACTCAAGCTATCTTATGTATTGTGGTTCATGTTTCACAAAGATCGGACATTTCTAGGGACCTCAAATTACCTAGGTGAACTAACGTTCGGGTAATATGAGCTTACTTGGATTCACCGATTGGAGAATGAACTTAGAATTCAACTTAGTGTTCATCCTTCACTTGAGATTAAGGCTGGCCATGAGATTTGGATAATCTGAGGGGGCTCAAATTTTTCGAGTGGATTAGAGCTCAGAAAATCTAAGCTACCTTGGAATTTCCAGGCTAAGCTCAAAATCACTTTTTTTTGCTAAGTGTCGAATTTAATTTTATTTGAATTGATGAAAGATAAAATCCTAATCCTTTTATGATTGAATCATTGAAATTACAAACTAAAATCTAATCAAATAACTTGTTTCACAACCTTCGACTTCACCCACTTTATCAAATTTGCAAACACTAGTACCTAGGGTTTCGATCTATCATTCAAAACATGGAGATGATCCAAAACTTTGATATAAATCATGCAAAAGAAAGAAAAAAATGAGTTTTGAGAGAATTCAACAAATTCCATCCACTAAATACATTCCAATTGAAACACTATTTTGACCCTTTTAGAATAAACTCCCTTAAATAATGGAAACCCTAGATATTGGCACGAAGCACATTACAAACTTGAAACTCTAGAACCAAAAGGACGAATCAGACCATGAAGATTGGAAAAAAGACGTGAATTGTAACCAAGACCATTAGATCAAAGTGAATGAAAATACCTTGTAACAACACATCATAGAGGAGGATAAAATAGCCAACTAGCACTAGACGTTTTGAGCCCTAAAACGATCCTCGAGAAGAACAAATCCAATGTCAAAATTGAGATCAAATGCGAAATGGTGAAGACTCTTCTAAAATTCAAGCTCTCACGAATGCTCAATGACCAAATGACTCTCCAAAACTCAATTTATTCCTAAATTGGCCCTTTAAAATACATTAATGCAAGCCATAAATGTGCAACCGTATGTCCACAAAAAGCTTAGAAATTTGACAAGGGCTCAAAATCGGGTAATCCGAGGTAGCTTAGATTACCCGGCTAGATTAAATTTTGGGTAATACGAGGTACCTCAAAATTACCAAACTTCTTCCTCACTTAACCAATTTTGCCTCAGTCTCAAATTTTTGAACAAGGATCAATTCCAAAGAGCTAGACAATCACAAGAAGTTGCAAAATGACATCTCAAATGCAAATTTACTATTAAGCACATGGGAAAAACAAGACCAATACTGAGAGACTCATCCCTTAAAGGGATGAAGTTAGGAACCTACGAAAACAAAGAAGCAAACAAAGCTAAAAAAGAGGGTCCCTGATTTCAGCGGGGCGTGTGTGCAAAAACTACACAAAAAATGGTGACTCTTGTTGGGGAAATGTTGTAGAGGATTTTGATGGAAAACTAGAATCAAGAACCCAAAAATTATGGTTTCAATACTCACATCAGGTAGACCAAAAATAGAGTTTCAAATTCAATGAACAAGCAAACCTTTTCCTGTGCCAAAGTAAAAGTGTGTGCAAATGTATTCATTTCCCTCCCTTAGTTGTTGTAGGAACCAAACTTAGTCTAGTAAAGCTACATAAAGATTCTAACTCCAAAAGAATCCTAGATAGAGCCTCGCTACTAGTCAAGTGTCCATAGCCCCATGAGGTTATCACTGTGGCCCTCCTGAGCATAGTTGTACTGCTATCCGAGTGTCCATAGCCCTAGTAGAGATACTCAGATACTCCTGATGAGGTGAATATTTACTTTTGATTTTCCATATTCTCTTTCATTTTCCTTTTGATATTCTTTTAAGATCACTTAAAATTTCCTTTTCACCCTGTAAGCAACGAATCTCACAATCAGGGCTAAGAACCATAGTGGCATTGAAGTAGAAATAGGACTTTTCACTTGACCAAACTTTGCAAGGAATCCTTAGCAACCTTGGAATTCTTAAGATGTGTTTATAAATGTAAAACCCAAGCACATTCCAGATTTAACTTAACCCAGTGACTCATCCACTTCAATCATTAGCACATGTGACAACAAGTAAAGGATTTCCACCAACTGACTTTGGAAAGATGAATAAAGTTTGTAACATAAATACCTAGAACAATCCCTAATAATATAATCTTTGTTGTGCAAGTGCAACATGCCTAGAAGAAAACAGGGGAACCCAAAACCAAAAGAAAAAATAGAAACAAACCCAACCTAAAGCAAACCTACACTAACCAAAAGTAGAAAATAGACAAAACAAAGCAAAGCAAAAGAAACTAGCACTAAACCTAACTATTTACAAGGGAAGAGCTACAAGCAACTTAGGACAGGAAGTAATGCTTCAAGTATTTCCTGTTGATAGGAAATGGGACATCCTCTCCAGTGAGAGTTTTCAGATGGGAAGCATTGTCTCCCAATATCTTTGAAATCTAGTAGGGGCCAAGCCAAATCTTATCAAATTTCCCATGCTCCCCTTTTCTATCATGTGCTTTATCCCAATAGAGAACCAATTCAGAAATTCTAAAGGATTTCACCTTGGCTCTCCTATCAAACCATCTCTTGACGACACCCTAATGTTTAGCGAAGTTTTCTAAGGCTTCATCCCATTTTTCTTCAAGGTGCAAAAGATCAACCAAACGGGCCTCACGCCTATCCCCTTCATCATAGTAATCATTGATAAATTGCAAAGTGGGGATCTTAAGTTGGATTGGGAATACTAGCTCCAAACCATACACAAGGTGATAAGGAGAGGTTCCTAGAGAGGCCTTATGTCTAGTGCAATATGCCCAAAGAGAAAATGTGAGTTGGGTATGCCAATCCTTGGGGTTCCTCTCTAACAATTTATGGATGACTATTAAAATATTTTTATTTGAGGACTCAGCCAAACCGTTTCCTTGTGGGTAGTAATTAGAAGCAAACTTAACAATGATTCCATGATCAAAATCCCAACTAGAAAATTTTAACAAAGAAAATGCGGGACCATTATCACAAACCAAAGAAAATGGGTAACCAAAGTAATTGATAATACATGATTCTAGAAAATTGATTACCACCTCAGAAGTGCACTATTTACAAGAAAGAGCTTCAGTCCATCTAGTAAATTAATCAATTATAGTGAGAATGTACCTATGGCCTATAGAGGAAGGTGTATTGGTTGGACCAATGAAGTCCAAACCCCACTATGCAAATGGTTTTACCTCTATGACTAGCTAAAGTGGAAGAGCTGAATACTTCTCCTTTCTGTAGTTGGACACACATGGTAGGTCCTCACTTGGTTGTGTGCATCCTTGAACAAAGTGGGCCAGTAGTAGCCTACCCTCAAAATCTAATTTGTAGTAGCTGGTGTAGAACCATGGCCTATGCCATATTTGTCATGAAATTCAGTTATCACTCTCTTAGCTTCCTCTTTTCCAAGGAAACGAAGGTAAACACCTTGATGATTCTTCTTGTATAAAACAACCCCTTTCAACATGTAGTTATCACTTTTCAAACACAGAGCTCTCTGTTGCACTATATTGAGATGATCAAGACATCGCTAGTTTAAAATATAGTAGATAATGTCATCATACCATTTACTTGGGGAAACATCTTGATGGTGATAGTGTTGAGCTGTGAGATTGGGACCCATTTCATCCATTGTCTTAGTTAGTCCCTGTCCTCTCACTAATATCATAGGTTGGATCTCAATATCATACTCTTGTAATATTGTGACCCACTTGGCCCTTCGTTCTCCCAATTCATTTTACATCAGAAAGAGTTTGACTGTAGGATCTGACACTATTGCAAAGACCTTATTCCTCAAGATATAGTGCCTAAATTTCTTCATAGCTTTGAACAAAGCATAAGCCTATTTTTCTACACTAGGATATCTCAATTCTGCATCTTTTAATAGAGCACTCATAAAGGCTATAGGGTGCTCATTACCTTGGTCAGATTTTTGAGTTAACATACTAGCACAAGAGTGATCTGACACAAAATAATATATATAAAAAGATTTGGAGTAATCAGGACTCACCAATACTGGGGCATCAACTATTTCCCTCTTAATTTCTACAAAAGCCTCTTTTGCTTCAGCACTCCACTCAACCTTTGCATCTTGCTTCAACATTGAACTCAAGGGCTTAACTATTTCCACAAATCCAGTGATAAAATTTCTAACAAAGTTGATCTTTCCAAAGAATGATTTCATTTCCTTTTTACTTGCATGGGGTTAGATCTTCAATATTTCCTCTACTTAGGTTGGGTCAATAGAGATACCTTTCTCTGAGATAACATGTCCTAACAACTTCCTCTCAGTGACTCCAAAGATACACTTATTTGGATTAAGTGAAATGCCAAATTCCCCGCACCTTTGGAATACTTTGCACAAATATACAATATGATCCCCTTGTTTCTTGGAAAATATTGTTAAATCATCCATGAAAATAATGATGCACTTACCGATAATGTCCTTGAAGGCAATATCCATAGCCCTTTGGAAATTTTCTCCTGCATTGATTAACCTGAAAGGCATTCTCCTATAAGCAAACGTCGCCCACTTTGTGGTGAAGAAAGTTTTGTGCCTATCCTCATATTGCACCATGACCTGATTATACCTAGAGTACCCATCTAGAAAGGACATCATTTAGGATTCATTGACAATCTGTAACACTTCATCCAGTGATGGGACTGGATAGTTATCCTTTTCTGATGCCCAGTTGAGATTTCTAAAATCAACACAAACCCTAATTTATTTGTTCTTATTTCTTACTGGGACCAAGTTAGCAACCCAAGTTGAATGCCTAACTGGAAATATAATATGAGCAAATAATAAATTTTGTACCTCCTTCTGAATGATGGGTTCCAACAGGGCATTGATTGGTCTTTTTATTTTTCTGAATGGTTTGGCACCTGGCTTGAGAGGAATGGTATGTGTAATAATTGAAGTATCATATGTCTTCAAATATTCATAACTCCAAGCTATCACTTCCTAAGATGTATGTAACACATCAATGATTCCTCTCTTTTCTTCTGGAGTACATACCTTTCCAATAAAAACATTCTTAACATTGTCTGGAGTCCCCATGTTGTATGTATCACACTAACTATTGATGAACTCTTTCTTAGCTTGTTGTTCCTGATCTTTTATCCTATCTATATCTAAAATTCTCTCTAGTTGCACCATCCCTCTTGGAATAGTGAGTCTTCAAGTTGATGACTCCCTCTAGGTCCTTCTCTAATTCTTGGGGTTCCATTTTATTAATTATCTAAGAAGTAAACATGTCAAAGCTCGTAATAAAATCAAGAATGTGCCTGTCATCCTCAAACACCTAAAAATTAGTTACATTGTCAAGTACAGATGGCATCGAGGTGAGCTCAATAGTAAACTTCTTCAAACCTAAAATTGATAAGGGTTGCAACGTACTAGCTGCCTGAGCTAAAGCATCTACAGTCTAGTTCTAGCTACGAGGTATCAATTGAATATTGAAAGCATGAAACCCCTCAATAAGATCCCAAACTCTATGTCTATAATTAGCCATCCTTCTATCATGACATGAGTATTGTTTTCTAACTTGTCTAACTACTAACTCTTAATCTCCAAACACTTGTAGAATCTTAAACTTCTTTCTTAATGCCATCAGCAATCCATGAATAAAAGCTTCATATTCGGCTATGTTATTAGTAGAGTGCAATTGACGTCTATGGGCAACAAAAAAAGGTTCTACCTTAGGACTGATCAACTCAAATCCATCTCCAACACCTTGCTTAGACTTTGATCCATCAAATTTAAGTGTCTAATAGCCAACAACTCCTGATCCTCTTGATCTGTCCTTTGTTCTGCTACTACTAGGAGGTTCTTCAAAAGGCATTAAACTTTTACCTTTAGGATCATCTTGAATATTTTGTATATTTATCTTGACAGCTAGGGTTGGATTGATGCATCTTTGTATTTGTTCTACTGTTAATTGGTGTAACTGAGGGTTTATTTTAGGATTAGATTCAATGTTAGTAAATCAATGAAGACAATAAACCCAAAGCAATTACAAAATACAATGGAAGTAAACAAAAGAATAATTATACTAGAAAACCACCGAGACCTCCATGATTCACTTTTGAAACACCTTCTAGCTTGCTAGTTGATACGTTGCCCTCAGATTCATCATGTGAGCAATCTGAAATAAAAGTCTAAGTCCTACACCAAGCTTTAAAGGATTTGATCAATACCTAAATGCCTATGACAATATGAGTGAAATGCCTATGCCTAAATATGCCAAGACTAAATGAAGTAAGATGACAAATGTAGCGATGTCTAATGTGTAATTTCTAATGTCTCCAATGTCTAAAATCCAATGCCTCCTTATGTCTAAAATCCAATGCCTCCTTATAAAAATGAGAGGAAAATGGCATTTTATAGAAAATGACATTTTGAACAGACGAATGAGATTGAATGTCAATAAGATGTCTTAATCAATGGTCAAAATTGAAAGTTGTAGTATGGACTAGGTTTAGGTCAAAAATTAGGGCAATGACAAGAAATGAAGGGTTGAGATTGAATTATGAGATAATTCAATCAAGGGATGAAATTGAATGAGTTGTCAAGAGATAAGATTGGCACAAACAAAGAGGTGATAGGAGAAATTAAATAATAAAAATTATTTAATCTAGGTGACCAATGAATAATTAAATAATTAAAGATATTATTTTACTATAGAAGAATGTGAGAAAAGGAATCATTTTGAATTAAGTAATGATTTAATTCAAAATTCAGGAGAGTGGACCAAATTACATAAATAAAATTTATTTAATTTATGAGAGAAGAGGCTAATGAATAATTAAATAATTATTTAATTATTTAATTATAGTGGAAGGTGGATAAAAATTAAATAAATAAGAATTTATTTAATTTTTAGAAAGAAGAGGACTTAATTAGTGACATAATTAAATAAATAAAATTTATTTAATTAATCAAGCAAGAAATAAAGATAGGAATGAATTAATTAAATAATTAAAATTATTTAATTGATAGAAGACATATGACTTTAGAAAATAATTAAATAATTAAAAATTATTTAATTATGAAGA
Organism: Sequoia sempervirens; assembly: GCA_007258455.2. Classification (NCBI taxonomy): domain Eukaryota; kingdom Viridiplantae; phylum Streptophyta; class Pinopsida; order Cupressales; family Cupressaceae; genus Sequoia; species Sequoia sempervirens. The sequence continues at coordinate 94,882,329 of VDFB02049217.1, read as the reverse complement.
ATGAAAGGGGAAATGATGGAGAATTTAGAAATCACAAGCCTAGGACAATTTTTAGTGTCTACAATTGGCATAAGCAACATTCCAGCTCTACGGGAGAAGAATTATGGACTCTACACTAGTTCGGAAGAAGTAGCTCTTCGAAATTCATGTCTCTACCCAATTGAATCTGGTCCTCTATGTACTTCTAGATAAATTCTTGAAAGTTATCCAATAGGCTAAGTTGACCATCCTCTTGGTCATCACCTTCCTCTATTGGTTCAACCAATGCTCCAATGCTACTGGATTTTGATGTGAGCTCAGTGGGTATGCTTTGCAACATAAAGATTTCCTCAATATCTGACTCTGAAATAGGGGCTGCCAATACATAATTCCCCAAACTAACTTCTAATACCAATATCTCATTTGAAGTATTCTGGTATTTAGTAATTGAATAATTCATTCTAGGTTCCCTTTCAATTATGATTTGATTTGGTACTCCTTTCCAAAGAACCCACATATGGGAATGATCAGTTGACACATATCCATTTAGTGCCTTGGTGAATTATGCCTAAGATCAGACCATAGGTATCAGGAATGTCTGCCACTTGAATATTGATAACTTGTTGAATCCTAGGATCTAATGCAATCTGCATAAGAATCATATTTAATTCTCCTACCACATTCACCTTTGTCTTGTCGAACTGAGTGACTTTTCATTGAGAGGCTACAGGATTAATACCTAAGGCTCTGCAAACAACAAAAGGCATGCTATTGATGGAAGCCCCTGAATCTAAAAGGATGTTGTGTAAGTTCTTCCCAAAGAAGAAAACATAAATCAAGGAAGGAGGAGGTTCTATCTTTCCTTCAAATAAACTTAGTTGAGTATCAACTTGTCCAACTTGACTCTTATCCTCTTCTTTCCCTTTATCTCTAGGTTGTGCTTGGGCTTTATCTTGATCTTTTGGTGCTTGTGAGCTAGAAGTCTTCCCGACTACTTCACTAGTTGTCCTATCTTGAGGAACTACCTTTGTTTTAAAAGCTCCTAGGATTGTATTTTTGATAGAAGGAACTCTTAGTAACTCAAAATCAGAAAGACTTACCTTTAATTTCTTGAGTTCTTCAACCACATAGTACCCAACTACCCCATGTTCATATCAGCATGAACGTCCTTGGAATGATTCACCAAGTTCTCCTTGCCTTCATCAATGTTCTTTCCTTTAGTAGAATTAGACTGTCCTCCTTTTGAAAAATATTGTATGGGAACATGAGGATAGGATGGATCGCTTCTAGCATTAGGATTAGGCAATGTAGTGAAGTTATTCAGAGGGATTGATGTAGTGAACGGGCCTCCAGCTTGTGGATTTCTATTTGGCCTATTCCTCATATTTTCTTGTAGGTTTTTGGAACATCTGAACTTCTTCAACTCTGGTTTCTTCTTCATCTAAAGGACCATTGTCATTCTTTGCACCTTCATTGAACAATTGTGAAATCTCATCTTCATTGTATACTTGCTCTGTCTTATCATCTTGCTCACTTGACTCTTCATTTAGCTTATTCTCTTCACTTCGTGGGAAAGGAGCATGATTCAACACCATTATTGAAGAATCATAAGGGTTGGATGGTACTAACTCCTAATTGTTGGAATTATTTTCAACCTCATATTGAAAGATGGATGAATCAGTTTGGAACTCGGGGAAATCCAACTCATAATGCTAACTTGTCTTGTGGAGTCTACACTGTAGGAGAAAAGCTCCAAATCACCTAGGAGCAACCTACAACTCAACCTTCACAACCTAGAAAAAATAATCACAAAATAATGTGATAAGCTTAATTAAAGCTAAGATGATTGAATAATCATGTACATAGAAGCCTATTAAATAGGCAAGAAATATGGTGAACAAAATCACTGTCATAAAACAAGATGAGTCACGGGTGAAACTATCTGAGACAAATATTAACAAATATTAAATATATGTGTCCTAAGTTAAGCTTAAGACAATGTGTAAAAGGTAAAAACCTATTTACACCAACACCCCCCCTTAAGTGCAAACTTAGGGAGATTATTATGCAAGATGAAATGAAAATATGAGTCCCCGATATGAGGCCATATTAGATACTCATGTACAAATGCAAATGAAATCTCTCACAAATGGAGAAAAGGAGAAAACCTAGTGGGACAAAACTCCTCCCCAAAAGAGAGATACAATACAATAATGATATCCATCACAATTCCAATCAATCTCTATCCATACAAAGGATGATAAAAGACATCATAGGACCCCCCATAAGAAATAACCTGCTACAAGAAGAAGCACTGGATGTACACTGTGGAGTAACACTAGAATCCTGAATGTGACAAGCAAGGAAAGATACTTCTGTTTGCTAGAAACCATATTATAATGACTCAAGTCAGAATCATGATAAAGCAATAGCAGACCCGATGCCAAGGAACACTGGAAAACTTGAAAATTGGCACAAATCTAGAATCTGTGATGCAGTAGTTGATTGAGAGATGCTCTGGAACTGAACTAAAGTGCAAAGGAAATCTGAAGAGCATAGGAGTGCAACTAGACCTTCAGACTTCGTTCAGGAAAAAAATGTAGCTAAATAGATTTTTTTTGAAGAAACACCTATACCAATAGAAAGTTGAGATTGCCACCTTTCCGATGATATTTTGTTTGCAAAATTTTTCCATTTGGAGCAAAAGTTATTCAAAAATGAAAAAAGGCCTAAAAAAAAACCTTTCCACTAAACTGGTGCAAAAATTAATGCTAAATAGGGTCAAAATATGTGGCCCCAAGTTGGCCATAAGACCCTCATATTCAAAAAATGAGAAAAAAATATTATTCAGCCCGCCACCATTAGTGGTGGGCAGGCAGAGAGAGTGGAGTGGGGGTAGGCCTTGGTGGCCATGCCACCCGCATGCCACCCCACCCCATTCTACTGTCAGCCTTACAAACCTTTATAAGTATTGTCAGCTAAAACAACTTTTTAAAGCAAAGAAATTGTCAATCAAACCAACCAATCAACGGAAGGCAAGGCACAATACCTTGCAAATTAGATGATCCTACATAAATGCTTGGATGATTGCACCCTACCACAGAGTCGATGAAGGATGAATTGAACAGTGACCTCAAATGACAGTTGATAAAGCTTGGTCGATATCAATGTACTCAGTCCATCGAAAAGATAGCCGACACCTAGACTAGTAATGTGATCACTACAAGCGAAGATTTTCGTTGATCCCTTTAAAAAAGAGTCTGCCAATGACACCGATTATAAACCCTTTTTGACAATGATCTAACCAACTGATCCGGCAGAAAGAATGGAGTAGAGTGAGCCAACGTTACAAAGAATGAAGTCTTCAACAGCTACTGGAATATACAATGCCAATGCTGGTAGGGTGAGCCTGGTGAGCAGGATTCAAAAAAGACAAAGTTTGGCAGAACTCTATGAAGTGCAAGGCCCAACACTACTTATCTCGACCGATTAATGATGATTGGAGCAGTCCAATAGAGAGGACGATCAGACTGATTGACCTGTACACTGAAAATCATTGTGAAATGTTGACCAAACTATGCTAAGTGATTGGATGGATTACAAATGTTGATTACATGGATAGATGATGCATGAATAGGCATAGACAAGATCAGTATCGACGGATGTGACTAATGAAATCTTCTCAAACTCGTACCAAAGGTGTTGAAATATAATGCACATCATACATCAAAGTTGGAGATTTGACGATTTCACAAAGCCTGCATGAGGAATTAAGCCTCTAGTGATGTCATCCTTTGCAGAGATGTTGATTAGAGGATGTACACTAGATGGTGGGGCTTTGGCCAATAATGTGCCAATATTTAGCCCATAGATCCATAGAAGATGACAGAGATGATAGATGAATTCCCTACAACAAACTAACATGAGTACACCTACCGAATCTTGAATAGTTGCAAAACCAAATTTTCCCCAAATTTATAAATCAAATCACAAAAAAAAATTCTTGAAAATTATTTTTGCAAAAGTAGGTGCAAGCTAACCACATGGAGGTCTACCAAAACACTAGTGGCAAAATATTCTCACCGGAAGGAAGGGCAGGTGGCCCTGCTCTGATACCATGTAGGAGAAAAGCTCCAAATCACCCAGGGGAAACCTGCAACTCAACCTTCATAGCCCAAAATAAATAATCACAAAATAATGTGATAAGCTTATTTAAAGCTAAGATGATTGAATAATCATGTACATAGAAGCCTATTAAATAGGCAAGAAATGCGATGAACAAACTCACCGTCATAAAACAAGATGAATCACGGGTGAAACTACTCGAGACAAATATTAACAAATATTAAATATGTGTCCTAAGTTAAGCTTAAGACAATGTGTAAAAGGTAAAAGCCTATTTACACCAACACCCCCCCTTAAGTGCAAACTTAGGGAGATTATTATGCAAGATGAAATGCAAATATGAGTCCCGACTACGAGCCCATATTAGGTACTCATGTACAAATGCAAATGAAATCTCTCACAAATGAAGAAAAGGAGAAAACCCAGTGGGACAAAACTCCTCCCCAAAAGAGAGATACAATACAATAATGATATCCATCACAATTCCAATCAATCTCTATTCATACAAAGGATGATAAAAGACATCATAGGACCCCCCCATAAGAAATAATCTGCTGCAAGAAGAAGCACTGGAAGTACACTGTGGAGTAACACTAGAATCCTGAATGCGACAAGCAAGGAAAGATACTTTTGTTTGCTAGAAACCATATTAGAGTAACTCAAGGACTTAAGTCAGAATCATGATAAAGCAATAGCAGACCCGATGCCAAGGAACATTGAAAAACTCACAAATTGGCACAACTCTAGAATCTATGATGCAATAGTTGATTGAGAGATGCTCTAGAACTGAACTAAAGTACAGAGAAAATATGAAGAGCACAGGAGTGCATCTAGACCTTCTAACTTCGTCGAGCAAAAAAATGTAGCTAAATAGAATTTTTTTGAAGAAACACCTATACCAATAGAAAGTTGAGATCGCCACCTTTCTGATGATATTTTGTATTCAAAATTTTTCCATTTGGAGCAAAATTTATTCAAAAACAAAAAAAGGCCTAAAAAAAAACCTTTCCGCTAAACTGGTGCAAAAATTAATGCTAAATAGGGTCAAAAGATGTGGCCCCAAGTTGGCCATAAGACCTCCTTATTCAAAAAATGAGAAAAAAATATTATTCAGCCCGCCACCATTAGTGGTGGGAGGGTAGAGAGAGTGGAGTGGGGGTAGGCCCTGGTGGCCATGCCACCCGCATGCCACCCCACTCCATTCTACTGTTGGCCTTACAAACCTTTATAATTATTGTCAGCTAAAACAACTTTTTAAAGCAAAGAAACTGTCAATCAAACTAAAAAATCAATGGAAGGCAAGGCATAATACCCTAAAAATTAGATGATCCTGCATAAATGCTTGGATGATTGCACCCTACCACAAAGTCGATGAAGGATGAATTGAACAACAACCTCAAATGATAGTTGATAAAGCTCAGTCAATAGCAATGTACTTAATCCACTGAAAAGATAGCCGACACCTAGACCAGTGATGTGATCACTGCAAGTGAAGATTTTTGCTGATCCCTTTAAAAAAGAGTCTACCAATGACACCAATTATAAACCCTTTTTGACAATGATCTAACCAACTGATCTGGTAGAGCGAATGGAGTAGAGTGAGCCGATGTTAAAAAGAATGAAGTCTTCAACAACTACTGGAATATACAATGCCAATACTGGTAAGGAGATCCTAGTGAGCAGGCTTCAGAAAAGACAAGGGCCGGCAGAACTCTGTGAAGTGCAGGCCCGACAATGCTTATCCTGACAGATTAATGGTGATTGGAGCAGTCCGATAGAGAGGACGATCAAACTGATTGACCTGTACACTGACAATCACTACAAAATGCTGACCAAACTATGCTAAGTGATTGGATGGATTACAAATATTGATTACATGGACAGAGGATGCATGAATAGGCATAGACAAGATCAGTACCGACGGATGTGACTAATGAAATCTGCTCAAACCCATACCAAAGGCATCAAAATATAATGCAGATCATACATCAAAGTTGGAGATTTGACGATTTCACAAAGCCTGCATGAGGGATTAAGCCTCCAGTGATGTCATCCTTTGCAGAGATGTCGATCAGAGGATGTACGTCAGATGGTGGGGCTTTGGCCAATAATGTGCCAATATTTAGCCCATAGATCCATAGAAGACTGCATAGATGACATACGAATTCCCTGCAACGAACCAACATGGGTAAGCCTACCGAATCCCGAATAGTTGCAAAATTTTTTTTTCCCAAATTTATAAATCAAATCACAAAAATATTTTCTTGAAAATATTTTTTGCGAAAATAGGTGCAGGCTAACCACATGGAGGTCTGCCAAAACACCAATGGCAAAAGATTCTCAGCAGAAGGAAGGGAAGGTGGCCCTGCTCTAATACCATGTAGGAGAAAAGCTCCAAATCACCCAGGAGCAACCTGTAATTCAACCTTCACAGCCCAAAAAAAATAATCACAAAATAATGTGATAAGCTTAATTAAAGCTAAGATGATTGAATAATCATGTACATAGAAGCCTATTAAATAGGCAAGAAATGTGGTGAACAAACTCACCGTCATAAGACAAGATGAGTCATGGGTGAAACTACTAGAGACAAATATTAACAAATATTAAATATATGTGTCCTAAGTTAAGCTTAAGACAATGTGTAAAAGGTAAAAACCTATTTACACCAACATACACCACTAGATAAAGTTGCCTCTGCTAGATACACACCACTTAGATTATTTTCCTGATTAGGAGGTTGATCCAATGGAGTGGGAATACCTCCATTATTTGGCCTTTTATTCCATGTTTTGTTATGCCTAGGTAGTTGTCTCCTTTCAAATCCTTGTCCACCTGTCTGTCATCTATCAAAATTTTGACCAGATGGTTTCCCCCTATCAAAATTCTTCCCATGTCCCTGTGCAGAATCTCTATTCTCCCTATTATAAGTGGACTGCATATTCCTCTGATAAGCTTGGAGTTGACTATTCTGGTTCCTTGGGTACGTTACTTCCATATTTAGCTTCTTCACTTATTCAGTCAATTCATCCAGCCTCTCTTTGTCAGGATTATTGTATGGTGCATGTCCTAAATTGTTATGAGGGTATCCTGATGCTACTCTTGAACCCATGGACTGGTTTAGTACTTCATAATTTTGCAAGTATGTGGGAAAAATAGCCTGTTGTTGTGAATGGATGGGTTGATTGGCACTTTGTTGAGGATAACTAGGCATTGGTGGGGCTTGATTCATTGGAAGACCCAGATGTGGAACTAAAGGTAATTGTGGCATTGGATTCATAATGGGTGTATGATTAGTCAAAGCCTAGTTGAGTGCTTGAATCTATCCTAGGAGAGCAATGGGCCCTAAGGATGGCAAGGGTCCTGAAAAATGTTTCCTTATATATGTGCTAAGCTTAATTGCCTCTACATAAGCATCAAGTAAAGTGTTTGGGGGATTAGGCTTCCATTTGAGAAAAGTGGTTGTAAGACTATCAAGAGCTTCATAATAGACTTCCAAGGTAGTAGCATTATCTACAACATAAGGAGCCTACAACCTAGTATATGCATGATGAAACCTATTATTGAATGACCCTATAGGCTCATTAACCTCTCTTTTAACTCTAGTGAATTGCAGATATAGCTCATTAGCACTGATGGGGATCTTGAATTTCTACATAAATACATTCTCAAGTTCTATCCAATTGTGAATTGACCTAGCAGGTAAATGGTTATACCAGTAAAAAGAATCTTATCATAGGGAATATGGGAAAAGCCTACATTCAACATCATCATGATTAATCCCTCTATCCCTGAGAAAAGTCTAATCCTGATGTGCTCCTTTGTAGTCCTATTAGGGTCATTGATATGAAACTTGGAGCAAAAATGTTCTAGATACTTTGGCATGACATTATAGTTGTTGAAGGACAAAGGTGATGGGTTGTTTGCCAAGAAATCCATTGGTGGTGGAGGAGGAGGTAAAGGATGATTAATGACTGGTTGGGATTGCTAAATAGGAATGGCCTCAAAATCAGATAATGATGGACTTGATGAAGGTGAGGATGATGGAGAGGATGGAAATGGTGGGGTCGATGATGGTTCTCCCCTTATTCTAGCCCTTCTTGACCTAGTAGGGGCCTGTAATTCTTGAAAATATTCCTCCCTTGATGTAGATATGGTTCTTCTTCTAAATCTCTAAAGATAAATTGTAGATAGAAAATGATCCATCTTGCTTTATACAAGCCCTCCTTCTAGTGCCAATCTACTGATGGTGTTTTCTACACAAAACCAACTCAAAAAAAATATGGTATTCTATCTCTCTTGAAAGGTAAATCTCTATCAGCAAGCCTTAAGAGATAACCCCAAGGTCTCTAATGTCAGGTCTTGACAATGCAAAAACAACTCAGTGGTAAATGTGAAAATGATGGTAATCACTAGGGACTTTACAAAACAAATGCTGGAAACTTTAGACTTATCAGATCTTGCAATTTGGTGATACTATTGATCCTAAAACCTAACTCAAATTTCAAAAGAAATAACAAAAGATAAGGGTTTAAAGAGATTTTAGAACTAAACTAATTCCTAAAACCAATAATGCAAATGATTAGACACTCAAAGTGGACCAATCCTTCAAAACTAATTCTTGCTAAACCCAGATTAAATATGCAATCTCACAGAAATAATGCAATCTTGTAAGGAATTAAAGATTTTCAGATCATTAATCATTCACCTAAATCAACCGTATTTTTCAATTAAAATGAATAAATACCAACAGTTGAACTTAGCACATAAATTTGAAGCCAAGGCTAACTTTACACAACAACTTGCAATCAACAAGCTGCTAAAAGTATGGACCAAGGATTTCTCAAACACTTCAAATATTAAACCATCAACACCATTGAATCATATCCAAATCTCAAATCTAACATGTAACTAATAATCTCAAAGAAATCTTAAATATTTGGAACGAAAAGAACCATGCAAAGTGAAGCATCACAAGAAAGACCACCACAGAAAAATGTCTTTAATATATTGAATCACCCAAGTTTGCAACAATTCATGTATTCTCAATGTAGTAGCACTTGCTCTAAAAAAATACTAACTCTTAACTCAACTACAACTATAGCAACTATATCTTAATTGATTCTAACCATTACAAAGGAGGCTTGAGCCTCAATTTATAGATAATTTGCACTAGGTCGGCCTAATTTTAGGGTTTACATCAATAAGTCCGCTAGGCAAGTTGGCCTAAGAAGTTTAAAATAAAATAAAGTTTGCATTTAATGATTAAAACATCATCTAGGTCAACCCAGACTCTTCCAAAATATTTCCTTGGTTGCACAAAATTTGAGGCCACCCTCCAGTTGTACTATCACATGAATTGCACAAAACTCTAGGTGGCTGAAAGATAGTGATTTTCTCCCTCCTTGTTGGCCTCTAAATTATTGGATAATTATTTGAATTTCTTCAACATCTCTCCAATATTAGCTGGATCTGGCACTGGAATAAATTTAATTCTTGTTTTATGTTTTTTAAATTCTTCCAAATACTAGGGCATCACCTTATTCCATTCAACTTGCAATTCATGATATTTATCTAGTTTTGAAATGTAAATTGTTTCATCTTCTAAATTGTCCTTAGTAATGGGAGCACCATTAGAAGGAGCATAGATATCATGCCACCATCCTTGCAACCTGTTGATGTTCATATTTTTTTGGCCAAACTTCTTCCTCCCAATCATTATCTCCAGAAAACTAATGCAACCATCATATATTTCCTTTACTTCCCCCTGTATCTTCATTATTTTCTTCAAAACATTGGAAAGGAGCTCTTTTCTATAGTTCTAGACCTCAATCCACTCCTTCACCTTTCGAATCTTTGCCTAACCTCCTCTTGTACTAGAGAATATTTTTTCTTGGAGGTCTTGTCTAGACTAACCTCAGCCTGCATCTGTTAGAGAAAGGACCATAATCACCAAAATGGAAAACAATAATATAACCTATTATATCAATTCCATGAAGCACCATTACATAATGATAATGCCATTATATCAAAATGATGAACAATTCATTTAAAGAGATCTTATTCACATCATTCATTTCATAAAATAATCATGTAATCCATCATACAAGCATCCTATCTATTAGCACTAAGTTTAGAAGAAAAATGAAGAGGGATCGAGTAATTTGAGCTAGCTCGGGTAATCCAAGCAAGCTCGGATTTCCTGGATTAAGCATGGCTCAACTTATAACTATCAAGAATCTTCATCACGTGGGGTCTCTTCAACTCGATTTAGCATAGGAGCACATCAATCACATGAAAAAATTCACCTCCATATCAAACTCAAGCTATCTTATGTATCATGGTTCATGTTTCACAAAGCTTAGGCATTTCTAGGGACCTCAGTTTACCTGGGTGAATTGACGTTCGGGTAATCCAAGCTTGCTTGGATTGACCGATTGGAGACTGAACTCAGAATTTGATTAAGTGTTCATCCTTCACTCAGGATTAAGGCTGGCCATGAGATTCAGATAATCCGAGGGGGTTCAAATTCTCAAGGAAAATTACAGCTCAAAAAATCCGAGCTACCTCAAAATTTCTGGGCTAAGCTCGAAATCAATTTTTTTTGCTAAGCGTCAAATCTAGTTTTCTTTGAATCGATGAAAGATAAACTCCTAATATTTTTATGATTGAATCATAAACATTACAAACTAAATTCCAATCAAATAACATGTTTCACAACCTTCAACATCACCCACTTTATCAAATTCACAAACACTAGAACCTAGGGTTTCGATCTATCATTCAAAATAGGGAGATGATCTAAAATTTTGATATCGATCATGCAAAAGTAAGCATCAAATGAGTTTTGAGAGAATTCAACAAATTCCATCCACTAAATACGTTCAAATTGAAACCATATTTCGACCCTTTTAGAATAAACTCCCTTAAATAATGGAACCCCTAAATATCGACATGAAGCAAATTACAAACTTGAAACTCTAGAACCAAAAGGCCAACCCAGACCATGAAGATTGGAAACAAGTTGTGAAACATAACCAAGACCATCAAATCAAAGTAAATGAACATACCTTGTAACAACGCACCACATAAGAGGATACAATAGCTAACTAGCACTAGACATTTTGAGCCTTAAAACTATCCCCAGGAAGAACAAATCCAACATCAAAATTGAGATTGAATGAGAAATGGTGAAGACTCTTCTAAACTTCAAGCTCTCACGAATGCTCAATGACCAAATGATGCTCCAAAACTCAATTTATTCCTAAATTGGCCCTTTAAAATACATTAATACAAGCCATAAATGTGTAACTATGCATCCGTAGAAAGCTTGAAAATTCGACAAGGGCTCAGACTCGGGTAATCTGAGGTACCTCAGAATTACCGAAATTCTTCCTCAAGCAATTTTTCCTCAGTTTCAACTTTTTGAACAAGGATCAATTCCAAAGAGTCAGAAAATCACATGAAGTTGAAAAATGGCATCTCAAATGCAGATTTACCATCAAGCACGTGGGCGAAACAATACCAAGAATGAGAGACTTATCCCTTAAGGTGATGAAGTCAAGACCTTACGAAAACAAAAAAATAAACAAAGCCAGAAAAGAGGGTCCCTGCTTTTAGTGGGGCATGTGTGTGAAAACTCACAACACACAAGCATGCCTTGTTGGCCACCTATACCACCCTTGTATAGGAATCAAGGAGTTCATAATTTGAACCCTAATCTGCCATGATTGAACCTTTGTTAAGGGTAATTAATGCACATTAAAAGAAATTAATGAAGGTGGAAAACAATACATTTCATTGGCACCACCTCAAGTATTGGAAAATATGCCTCAACTTGCTGGCTTGAACCTCTCTTAAATACTTGGCATTTTTCCTTTGTTGTCCTTCATTGTTGGACTATCGCTGAAATCCAGAACCTTGAAACCTAAGACATGGGGTTCCAAAAGTTCATAACTTGGTGACATTAAGCTTGTTACGGTATATCTAGATTTCTGAATTGGGGAACCTATGTCATGGGGTTCTTGCATTTCATAACCTCACAACATGGTGATCTCATTGTTGTTGCAGGTTTATGATTTTTCCAAACCTATGTTGTGGGGTTCTCAATTTTTCTAACCTCCCAACTTGGTGATCTATTTTGTTATTAGAAAGAAAAAGTGGTGTTGATGGGATTTATTCACTTATCTCTTCGACATCCCATTAGAGTGTGGTGGAGCTAGGTCTATGAGAGTCATCCTTGTCAGTAGGACATTCATAAATGTCTCTTTGACATTCTGTGTATGTTCAACATTCCAAGGAATGTGAGACTAGTGGACCATTTCATCGAGGTGACCTTATGGTGTCAGAGAGAGATACTCCCAAGTCTCTTCGACAAGGCGTGTCTCATTGACGATGTGGTGGTAGCGATGTTAGTGTGACAAGGTGGTGTTGGTGTGAGATCCTCTTATGTATCTTAGACATTCTGGTAATATCCTGCTTGTGCTTATCGATGTGACATGGGGTTTTCGGGGAGAGACCCAAATGGTACGATATTCAAAAGTGGTGGATGAGTGATGTGTCAACATGTGGCATAAATTCATTCATTGATTCTACATCACTTTTGTGAATCAACAATCATTGGACCAAAAGATGATTTCTTGATAGCAATATACTTGTGTTAAATGCATGATCTCACTCGGGGGTTGACAGAGAGGAAATATAGTAATTTTCTCTGTAACCAAATTAATTGTTGGGCAACTTGATTCTTCCTAGATGGCAGTGTGTGTGGTTCAAGATGAAGGAAGCTTGTTAGTGAAGATAGTGAAATTAATGATAACCTAATAGTGGTTGGGTAGTACTACATTGTATGCTTTTACAAGCATTGTAATAATGTGAGGAGAACTATAATATGAGTGTGAGGTCAATCAAGGGATTGTATTGTTGATGTGAGTTAACATTTGAGAGTGAATTTTGTAACATTGTATGTAATCTATTTACTGTAATACAAAGTGACTTTACTTGGTGTGTGGGTTTTTCTCCCATAAGGGTTTTCCCACATAAATTTGGTTTTATCTCTATGTGTGATGAATTTTTCTATCCTTTTGTTTTGTGAATGTGCATCTTAATGACTATAAATTGTTAAATGAATATTTTTTCTACACTTTTCTCCTAAGGATTTTTCATTATGAAGGTGTTTCTGCACTGTTTGATTTCCTTACAAATGGTATTAGAGCCTATCCACTTGTGTTATCATTGTGAGTAGGGCTAGTTTTTTTTGCTAATCCTATTCAGTGGGAGTCTTGCAAAAGAAGAACTGATTGTCTTGTTTATAGTTTGATATGGGAAGTACATCAGGTAGAGTAGAAACTAAAAAGTCAATGGAAACAATTTTGAGTTGTGGAAACTCAAAATGGAAGACCTGTTGGTGGATAGAGACCTCTAGATTGTTGTGTCTGGAACTATGCCACAAGGTATGAAGCAAGAAGATTGGGACCTCACAGATAGAAAATATAGAGGGTTGATAAGACTTTTTCTAGATGATTTTGTACTCTTGAACATCCATGAGGAGAAGACTACATCTTCATTATGGAAGAAACTTGGTGAAATTTATCAGGAAAAGTCTCTGGTGAATAAGTTATTCTTGAGGAAGATTTTGTACTCTTGGAATATGGAAAAAGGTGCATCTATAGCAAACCATCTAAATTCATTTAATATGATTGTTACTTAGTTGTCTTCTGTGGGTGTGAAAATAGAGGAGGATCATTGTATGCTTCTGTTACATTCCTTACTCGACACTTGGGATCATCTAGTAATGGCTATTGGAAGTACAACTACTACTTTCAAGATGGAAGATGTGGTTGCTTTGTTGCTATCAAAAGAGATGTAGAGTAAATCTTTTAAGATGGACAAGGATTCCCTTGTTGTTTGAGGTAGATCAAAGGAGAAAGGAAAGAAGAAAGACAAGAATTCTAAATCCAAATATGAAGGGAGATCAAAGTCTCCTGGTAAGAAGTCCAAGGTGAAATGTTGGAACTATGGGAAGATTGGTCATATCCAAAAGGATTGTAAGGAGGAGAAGAAGAACAACAACAACACCAACTCTTTGGACAATGACTCCTCTCAGAGTGATGTAAATGCCTTCATTGATTCCTTGGTGACTCAAGCATTGGATGATGTTTGGTTAATTGACTCAGGCACATATTTTCACATGACATCTCATAGAGATTGGTTCACTAAGTATGAAAATTATGCTGGTGGAAAGGTGTACCTAGAAAGTGACTAATCTTTGGAAATTGTTGGTTGTGGAAGAGCCATAATTCAATTCCCTAACAGAAGAATCAAAGGAATTGATGGTATACTACACATACCAGGTTTAGCTCGCAACCTGCTTTCTGTTAGCAAGTTGAATGATGTTGTTGTGCAAGTTTCTTTCTCAAGTGGAGGTTGTAAGATGACTAGAGGCTCAATGGTTTTGGCTAAGGGTGCATGCATAAGCACTCTGTACAAGCTGAATGCATGTCCTATTCAATGTAACAGTGTCTCTATAAATTCAAGCAAAGTTGTTCGTGTAGAGAAGGAGAATGAAGCTCCTCTAGGTGAAAATTCCTTCAAAGTGAAACTCCCAGCAAAGAAAACCATGTTGTGGAATCATAGAGTCAGTCACATAGGATAAAAAGGCTTAAAAGCCTTGAAAAATAAAAAACTTGTTGAAGGGCTTATTGATTGTAACCTTGAGCTCAGTTTTCATGAACATTGCATTTATGGAAAGAAACATTGTGTTTCATTTTATTCGAGTCCTCATAAATCTTTTGGCATACTAGATTATGTTCATTCTGATGTATTTGGTCTAGTGAATGTTCTGTTGTTATCAAATTCTAGATATTATGTTTCTTTTATTGATGATTATTCGAGGACATTTGTGTATTTTCTAAAGAGAAAATCAGAAGTGTTTAGTCAATTTATAAAGTTTAAAAACTTGGTAGAAAATCAGAAAGGAAGGAAAATTAAATGCTTGAGGACAACCAATGGAAGTGAGTTTTTCTCTATAGACTTCAAAAGGTACTGCAAAGACCATGGATTAAAAGGCATAAAACTACACCTTATACTCCACAGCAGAATGGAGTTGTTGAAAGGTTAAACAAGATGCTAATAGAAAGAGAAAGAAGTATGTTGAGTAGTGCTGGTTTGGAGCATAATTTTTGGGTTGAGGCTATGGATATAGCATGTTACTTGATAAATCTTTCACCTAGTTTGTCTCTTGTTGACAAAACACCTTTGGAAGTCTAGTCTGGTAAGAAGCCCTCTCTGAGACATATTCGTGTCTTTGGCTATGAAAAATATGTTTATGTGTTGAATGAGAAAATATCAAAGTTGGAGAACAAGGTTGTCAAATGTATCTAAACCAAATATTTTAGGGATGTGGCTCTCTTACACTTCTAGGGTTTTGCACCTAAAAGGAGAGAGGTACCAAAAACCTTAATGGCTCGCTCAAGAATAATCCCTTGAGATTTCAATGCAAAAGAGATTGAAATCTATCAAAATGGGATTCTCCTAAAGGCTGGAAGCTAATAAAAGGGTTTACAATAATGCAAAACTTGGAAAATGTAAAATGTTTGAAAACACAGTGTAGTATAAAAACATATACTAAATGACCTAGAAATGATCATGAAACAAAACAAAAAATTGTAAGACTGGAAGTGTGCACCTGGAAAATTGTAGAGGCTAGGATGGAGACTAAAAATGCTGCTGATTCTAAAATTTTGACCTATTGGGATTCATATGCCATTCTGGGTGAATAAATCCCAGATCTAGAAAACTACATCGGAGCCTATTTCAACCAAATGGGTATCTAAATCTAAAAAATATTTGAAAAATAGGCATAGTGGGAATCATACACCACCAATGGTGTATGATTCCACTTTGAGTTTTTTGAAGACTTAGAAGTCGAAACGGAAGCTCTTGGTCTGCTCTTTCTACTCCTCCAGGTGTCTGAATCTGAAACCCTAATTTTTGGCACTCTAAGTGACCTCTTGTGAATATTTTGACATAGCCAATAAGGATATGGCTTCAAAAAGTTTTCAACCTAATCTTCAATCATTTCCAAACCTTCAAAGTACTCAGACCTGCAATCACACAAGCAGAGAGAAAAATATTGTTTGTTATGGTATGGGGATTTGCCTTGGTCAAACCCCTTTTAGGTAATTAAACCAAAATAATGAAACAGAATAATGAAGCATGAAATGATGCAATTAGAGACTTTCCATGATGATATATCTTGAATTTCTACAAGAATGGAGGAAGAATCTACCCTTGAATGCCTTAGAAAACCATCTTAATGACTTAAAATGCTAAAACCCTAGCTTGCTTGACTTGAGATGGATAATGAATGATGAATGAATTAGGGTTTAAAATCTTATATTTTATAGGAAATCCTACTCAAATTCTCGTTAATTTGATCCCCAAGGCTGATATTAAAGAAAATTAAACTTAAACCTTGATTTTTCCTGCTCAAACCTCTAAAATGGCCCAAATGAGACTCATTTTCCATCTTGGGTGAATTAGTCCCACTTGGATGGGACTCATTCAACCAAAGTGGTGAATGGGTCCCACATGGGCTCTTTTTCCAACTGGAATGTTGGGGGGTGAAGAAATTAAGCTTATATGTTGATTTAGTCAGGTTTTTGATCAAAATATGCCTCGAGATGCATAATATGGGGTCATAGGGGCCTATTAATGATGATATAAAGGGTGATTAGAGCTAAGGACACAAATTTCAATGTGAAAGTGTGATTAAATACACTTTACAACATTAAAATGAGGTTCACATAGCCTAGAAAGGCACAAGATCCAATTTGAATGTGTAAAACACATTACAACACTAGATTAAAATCAGGTTTAATTTACAAGCCTTCTAGATCAATGTGAGAATGTAATTAAATATATTTTACAACATTTAATTAAGGGAAAGGTAGGTCCATTAGACTTAAATACTTAATAAAAATCTATAAAAGTGTTAAAGTCATTTAGAACACTTTACAACACCTTTACAAGACATGCATTTTATTTCGTTTGCAAGGGCCCAAGACCTAATGTGGATATGTAAAACACCTCACAACACTAAATTAAGGCATTATTAAGTCTAATTTATAATTAATCATTCCCATATCAAGAAAGAGATACTTTTTTCTATGCTACATTTAGCCCCCACTTTAGTGAGAGGATGAACTTTCTTAAAACTCACACTAAAGTAGACATTCAAGAGGGGTCCAATTGTACCAATGTGGATGGTCTAGGATAGCAAATATGGAGGAGGCGGTCAAGCCCCTAGGATCTAAGATCCTAAGTCAAACTGATATAGGCGCAAAAGGACACACACAAGGTGAATGATTTGTAGCAAAACAAGATACGCAATCATGCAATGGCAATAAGTAGGAGGAAGAGAAGTACAAATGAGAAAAAATAAAAAGGTGGATAAAGCTTCAACCATTTTTCCAACATGATGTGGATAAGATCTAATATGTTTGTCCAAAAATGCATACTCACTCTAAGGCAACGAAACTCTTGGTTGTTTTCCGAGTGACAAGTCCCAAAAGGTGAGAGACATACACTCATGGCTGGTATGCACTCACATACACACAAGTAGCTATGGGGAAATTTATGCCTCTGAATCAGCTTCCTACTCAACCATACCAAATTTATACCTCCTAATAACTTTAATAAGGCACCACACAAAAAAATGATTTTCGAGCTCTATGAGGCAAGCAAAACTTTGAATGCTTGGAACTCATAGACATTGTAAATGCAAGATAGTATAAGGAATGTTCAAAGGTATTTTTCTTAGCTCGTGTGAGGTCTCCTCTTAGGGAACATTATGCTTAACATATCCAAGAGAGGACAAATGCAAGGTCTCATCTTAGGGAACATTGTACTTAATATTTCCCAAGAGAGGACAAGTGCAAGGAAATATCACTCTTGGAGGAAATCAAGCCCAATGACACCACCAAGAAAATGACGCATTGCAAGAAGGAGGAAATCACACAATGAAATATGAGTGTCAATGTATTCCCCCACTTTAAAGTGGTTGCTAACACCATTACTGTGAGCAATTGCTTTAAAGTAGAAGAAGACATGGGAGATTATTCAGAAAGCCCTATGCCAAGTCATATGTTCTCGATAAGCTACATTATGAAAAAGGTAGTATGTCAAATGTGAGCTAACTTAAGCCATGTCATCCACATTCCAAGATTTCTCTTTATGTTCATGAAAGGTGGTCAACTAGCCAAAATAGACAACGACAAGTGACATACGAGGACAAGGCTAACTAACCCCTTTCCCCCACTTAGTACAGGACAAGGATGAGCCAAAATGATTGATAAGAAAACATGCTAGAGTGAAAATCAATATCGATTAGAGGAATGAGGTTCCCCCCACATATGGAAGAGCACCAAAATCCTTAAGATGGATTTTACTACTCAAAGCCTTACATTCATTAGTAGAATGACCGTGAACTCTATGATATGTGCAAAATGAATTTTTGTTATAAAATTTCTTTTGAGTTCTTGGAGGAAGGGATATCAAGTGAACTTGGAGGAGTCTCAACAAGATACCATCTTAATCAATGGTAGAAGGTGTGCATGTGGTTTTCAGAAAAGATACCTCTTGCTTAGTACAAGATTCCATACCTACGCAAGACTGCTTAGATTACAAGATTCAGTTCTCTCCTTTATAGGAGGGTGTAAAATCTAATGAATTCAAATCATTAGTGTTTTGCGAGATGACATAGACATTAAGAAAATATTTCTTTGTTTGTTTTATTTTAGGCAAAGGACAAAAGTCAAGACCACTAGTGTCAATGATTTCAGGATGCACTACTATTAAAGTTGGCTTAGAGGAATCTTGTGTAATAGTGTTGATGTTGAGTGAAGGCTTGCTTATTTCTATCAAAGGACAATAACCAAGACCATGAGTTGTTTCTTGCATGTTAGGATCAATGGGGACATGGATACCTTCTTCTCTAGCACCACATCCTTTTCCACTATATCCAAGTTGTTTCATAAGCTCATAACATTTTCCATAAAGATTTTTCATCTCTTTTGGATTCAGTGGTTGTTCACAATCAACTTCGTTAAAATTTGTTGTGTAATTTGTTGTCTTGTGTTGTGAAGTGGTTGAGGCGGATGTGTTCGGAGGGTCATTCAAGTTTGGCATTGACATTACTTCTTTTTCATGTCTTGTATGTGAATTTTTGTTTATGATCTTGTACTCGCCCATGAATGTATGTTCAAAATCCAAGGAACCCTAGTCATCTTCTAGTAGCTTTGTGACTTGTTCAATGTGTTTGTCTTTGTCTTGTTGTTGTACATGATCTACTTGTGTGGTTGGTGTTAATGTGTTTAAGGGATTCTCTTTGTTTTTCTTGAATTGTAAGACACTATAAGGCTTAGGATCAATGTCAAGTGTGTACACTTTGTTGTTGTAGATGTATTTTATTTTACGATGGAGAGTAGAAGGCATCCCATTCATTGTGTGAATCCACGGTCTTCCTAAGAGAAGATTATATGAAATTTCATGAGGCATAACATTGATTTGTGTTTCCAATGTGGCCTTCCCAATTGTAATAGGTAAAGTAATCACACCAAGTGGTTTTTTTTTTACATTGTCAAATCCCTTAAGAGCTAAAGAATCAGGTTGAATTTTTTATTTATCCACATGAAGCCTATCCAAGAGGTTTACACTACACATATTAAGGGCTAAGCCATTGTCAACAAGGGTTCGCTTTATCCCTATTCATTTGTATTGAGATAGTATTATGAAAGCATCATTTGGTTTTTGTACTTCTAAAGGGGGGATTTCACTTTGGTGGAAAATAATGTCAACATTTATGCCTTGGCTCATGGCTGTTGTGTCATTTAGTTGTGCATTGGAAGGGATAGGAACTTGTTGTAAGGTTGTTTGAATCATGTTATGATAGTGAGGGGAGGCTTGAATAAGGTCCCACAATGATATCTTAGTAGTAGTATTCTTAAGTTGTTTGACAAGATCATAATCCTTTCCATGAGGAGGACTTGGTAAGATAGGGTTAGGTAGGATAGGATTAGGCAAAGGTAAGGTTGTTGGGGTTGGTTGTTGCGGTTGTGGATTAGTTCTAGTGTTATATGTATAAGCAATGATATTATGACTCGGCTACTATGACACATTATTCTTAGGTGGGTAAAGGATGAGTTTAGGTTTGGGTTGAGTGGGATTTTTGTGTGATGGTGGGTAAAGGATTAGTTGAGGTTGAATAATATTAACATCCCTTAGCGAGTGAGAGTCTAATGTTGCCTCTTCATGTTCTTCTAGGGACACTAGATCATTATTGTTAATGTTATCCTTTTCTTGCACCATGATATCCTTCCTAGGTGGATAGTTATTAGGAGAACTATAAACCAAATGTTCTTGACATTCAAGGATTGGTTTTTCCAAAATGACTTCATCACAAGTAGGGGAATGGGAAATGGTTGGATTTTCTTGTTTATCGATAGTGGGGAGATTAGGGGAAGGCTCAATTTGATTGTTATTTGTTTCTAAGGTCTCATTCTCTTGTGCCATACTATCTACCCTAGTAGGAGAGCTTGTAATATGTTCATCCATAGTTAGGTTTTGTAAGGAATTTTTATCACAAGAAAAGGATGCAGCAAGAGGACAACTAAGATTATTTTTTTCAAATAGGCCTTTCCAAATGTTAGGGAATTAGGAAGGAAAGAGATAATGTTATCACTTTCAATCCACATGTCCTCTTGACGAATGATATTCTCATGATCATTCATGATTGTATCCTCTTTTATGAAAGGATTCTTACAAGTAGGGGAGTATGGAGAGATGGATATGAGATAGGCAAAGTGGTGGCTATGATCACATTTTCTTTTTTTCAAATTTCTTCCGAAGGGGGATGAGGAGAGGGACAATCAAGACCCACAATGCTTGTATCTTCTTTCAACAAGATACCTTTGTCACTAATAGGAGATGTATCAGGAGAAGAAAAAGTATGATTGTTATGATTGTCAACACTACCATCCTCACCAATAGGCAATGTAATATTAAGGATTGTATCAATGGTTTGATGATTAACATGTTTTTGAATGACCTCGTTGTTGTAAACTAAATTGAACTCATAAGAGGGGATGTTGTACTTATGCAATCCATTTTTAACGATATCAAAGCCACATCTCTTGAAAGAAAACATGCTATCATGAAAAAGTAAAGAAAGTGCAATGTAATGACTTAAAGTGAAATGTTTAAATGCAATTTTCAAATGTGAAACAAGGTAATTTTCAGATTACATTATGCAACAACCTAAAAGATGAAATGTTATAAATTCAATTTTGAAATTGAGTAATGCATGAAATGAGCTAATTTAAGCTAGATCTAATGAAATGCATGTAACATAAACTCAGCCAACTAATACAAATAGTTAATGGCAGCAAAAAAAAGTATAGAAACAAGGTTTTTAGTGCTATAAAAGGAAGTTTTAGGGGTGCAAAGGGACTGATTTTCCCAAGGTGGCGAATGAGTCCCAGTGGGGATTTTTTTTTAGAATTTTCAGATTGTTTTAATTGAATTCTATGTTTCCTATGCTGTATGATGCAGACCTAAGATGCAAATGGAAAATTTTAGAAATTTTCAATGATTTGAGATGTAAAAATACAATGTATGTACACTTTCACTAAGTCAAAATTTGAAACCCTAGAATGCAAATTAACTCATGCAAAATGCAATGCTATGTTAATGCAAGATCTTTATAGGATGATGATGGACTCCAAATCAGACAAGAAGGTATTCAAAAATCAGGTTCACCAAAATGAATCAAATGTTTTTGCGGATGTGGCTCTCTTACACTTCTAGGGTTTTGCACCTAAAAACATAAAGGTACCAAAAACCTTAATGGCTCACTCAAGAATAATCCCTTGATATTTCAATGCAAAAGAGATTGAAATATGCCAAAAGGGGATTTTCCTAAAGGCTAAAATCTTATAAAAATGTTTACTAATAATGCAAAACTTGGAAAATCTAAAATGTTTGAAAACATATTGTAGTATGCAAACATATACTAAATGACCTAGAAATGATCATGAAACAAAACATAAAACTATAAGACTATAAGTGTACACTTGGAAACTTGTAGAGGTTGGGATGAAGACTAGAAATGCTGCTAATTCTAAAATTTTGGCCAACTAGGACTCATATGCCATTCTAGGCGAATCAGTCCCAGATCTAGAAAGCTACATTAGAGCTTGTTTCAGCCAAATGGGTATCTAAAAAAAGGTATAGTGGGAATCATATGCCACTAATGGTGTATGATTCCACTTTGAATTTTTTGAAGACTCAAAAGTGGAAACAGAAGCTCTTGGTATGCTCTTTCTACTCCCCCAGGTGTCTAGATCTAAAACCCTTATTTCTTGCACTATAAGTGACCTTTTATGGATATTTTGACCTAGCCAATAAGGAGATGACTTCAACAAGTTTGAAACCTATTCTTCAATCATTTCCAAACCTTCAAATTACTCACACCTACAATCACACAAGGAGAGAGAAAAAAGTATTGATTGTTAGGGCATTGGGGTTTGCCTTAGTCAAACCACTTTTAGGTAATTAAACCAAAATAATGAAACAAGATAATGAATCATGAAATGATACAATTAGATGCTTTCCATGATGATAGATCTTGAATTTCTATAGCAATGGATGAAGAATTTTCCCTTGGATGCCTTAGAAAACCATCTTGATGACTTAAAATGCTAAAACCCTAGCTTGCTTGACTTGAGATGGATAATAAATGATGAATGATGAATGAATTAGGGTTTAAAAGCTTGTTTTTTATAGGAAATCCTACTCAAATGCATGCTAATTTGATCCCCAAGGACAACATTGAAGAAAATTAAACTTAAACCCTAATTTTGCTTGCTCAAACCTCGAAAATGGCCCAAATGGGACTCATTCACCATCTTGGGTGGATTAGTCTCACCTGGATGGGACTTATTTTCCCAAAGTGGTGAATGGGTCCCATAGGGGCTCTTTTTCTAGCTGGGATGTTGGGGTATGAAGAAATTAAGCTTATATTTTGATTTAGTCAATTTTTTTATCAAAATATGCCTCAGGATGCATAATATGGGGTCATATGGGCCTATTAATGATGATATAAAGAGTGATTAGGGCTAAGGACACAAATTTCAATGTTAAAGTGTGATTAAATACACTTTACAACATTAAAATGAGGTCCACATAGCCTAGAAAGGCACAAGATCCAATGTGAATGCGTAAAACACATTACAACACTAGATTAAAATCTAGTTTAATTCACAAGCCTTCTAGATTAATGTGAGAATGCAATTAAATATATTTTACAACATTGAATTAAGAGAAAGATAGGTCCATTAGACTTAAATACTTAATAAAAGTCTATAAAAGTGTGAAAGTCATTTACAACACTTTACAACACCTTTACAAGACATGCATTGTATTAAGTTTGCAAGGGACCAAGACCTAGTGTGGATGTGTAAAACACCTCACAACAATAAATCAAGGTGTCAT
This sequence comes from Sequoia sempervirens, assembly GCA_007258455.2. NCBI lineage: Eukaryota > Viridiplantae > Streptophyta > Pinopsida > Cupressales > Cupressaceae > Sequoia > Sequoia sempervirens. The sequence goes on along the minus strand of VDFB02049217.1, from coordinate 94,858,674 downwards.
TAAGTCCAATTTATCATTAATTATTCCCATATCAAGCAAGAGATACTTTTTTATACACTACAATATCTTCATTAGCTATGGTGTTGGTGTGAATGGATACAAACTTTGGAATCTTGTTATTGAGAAGGTTGTGTACAATAGAAGTGTAATCTTTCGAGAGATAAACCTTTTTCACTTGATCTACAGTTAGAGACGAAAGAAAGAGACAAGAAGAATGATGTAGTTGAAATTCCTCAAATTGTAGATAAAGTGGAACTACAAAGTGTACTTGAAACTGAGGAGAGTTCTAGCAGCTCTAAGAGTTTTGAAGAAGAGAACCACAACCGCAGCCTCAGCCTGTGAGGAGGTCTACACGTGAAAAGCATCAACTTGCTAGGTATGGATTTTCTATGTTGGATTTGAACTATGTGTATGCTTTGATTACTAGAACTGATGAGCCTAGGATTGTGAAAGAGGAAATTAATACGTTTGATTTGAATTCCTAGTTGGAAGCCATGAATGAGGAAATGTCGACAATGAAAAAGAATGAAACCTAGGATTTAGTGTCCCTGCCTAAAGGTCAAAATCCTGTTGGTTGCAAATGGGTATTCAAAAATTAAATTGGTCTAGATGGCAGTGTTGAGAAGTATAAAGCTAGGTTGGTCATGAAAGGTTATTCCCTGGTAGAGGGAATTGATTATGGAGAAATATTTTCTCTTGTAGCTAAGTTGACATCTATAAGATTTCTTTTGTCACTTGCAGTAGCGTATGATTTAGAGATCAAGTAGATAGATGTGAAGACAATATTTCTTCATGGAGAGTTGAAAGAAGAAATTTATATGTCCCAGCCTGAGTACTTCGTTGAAAAAGTTAAAGAAATCTTTATTTGCAAGTTAAAGAAATATTTGTATTGTTTGAAGCAATTGCCTAGAATGTGGTACCAAAATTTTAACAGCTTTATGTTGTCATTGGAATTTGTGAGATCAAAATTAGATCGTTGTGTTTATTAAAAAACTAAAAATGATCGAGTTCTTATTATTTCCCTGTATTGATGACATGTTGTTCATAGGAAATAATAAGACTATGATTTCTGATCTAAAATCTCATTTGTCAACAAAGTTTGAAATGAAAGATTTAGGTGCAACAAGGTATATTCTAGGAATGGAAATCAGGAGGGAAAGGGGAAGTAGAAATATTTGGCTTAGCCAGATCAATATATTAGTACTATCCTTGAGAGATTTGATATGACAAATTGCAAGCAGTTAGTTGTTCCAATGTTGCAAGGAACAAAGCTATCTATTGAAGATTGTCCAAAATCTCCTACCCAGATGGAGGACATGACCAGAGTGCCTTGTGCAAGTGTTGTTGGTATTTTAATGTATGCAATGGTTTGTACAAGGCCAAACATTTCCCAAGTAGTGGGAGTACTTAATCGATTTATGGCTAATTTAGGAAGACCACATTGGGATGTTGTGAAGAGAGTTTTTAGATATTTGAAGGGAACTTTAGAGTATGCTTTGTGTTATCATGGAAACTAGGTTGGATCACATAGATCTCTTAGAATTCATGGGTATGTGGATTTTGATTGGGTAGGGGACATTGACAGTAGAAGATCCACCAATGGATACATCTTCATTTTATTTGGTGGTGTAGTGAGTTGGATGAGCAAGCGGTAGGCTATAGTCACTTTATCTACTACTAAGGTGGAGTATATGGCAACAACACATGCCTGCAAAGAAGTTGTTTGGCTTAGACGTTTATGTTCAGATATTGGGTTTAATGTAGGGAAAATTATGATCTATTGTGACAGTTAGAGTGCTATTTGTTTGGAAAAAAATCCCACTTTCCATGCTAGGACAAAGCACATTGATGTTTAGTATCATTTCATTCGTGATATGGTGGAGGATGGAAAGGTTAATCTAGAAAAGTTGGGTACTCTAGAGAATGTTGTTGATGCATTGAAAAATCCTATGAGAATAGACAAGTATAGGTGGTGTGCAAGTCCAATGGGCCTTGGGGCCTAAGAATTTCAATAAATTTGAGTTTAGAGGAAGCCAGTAAGTATTTTTCAAGTGGGAACTTGTTGGAAAATATGCCTCAACTTGTTGGCTTGAACCTCTCTTAAAGACTTGGTGTTTTTCCTCTATTGGACTTCATTGTTGGACTGTTGCCAAAATCTAGACCCTTAAAACCTAAGTCACAGGATTATAAAAGTTCATAACTTGGTGACATTAAGCTTGTCGTAGGATCGTTGGATTTCTGAACTGGGGAACCTATGTCATAGGGTTCTTGTATTTCATAACCTCACGACATGGCGATCTCCTTATTGTCATGGGTTTCTAAGTTTTTTGAACTTATGTTGCAAGGTTCTCAAGTTTTCTAACCTCCCGACTTGGAAATCCCTTTTGTTGTTAGCAAGACAAAGTGGTGTCGATGGGAGTTCTACACATGTCTCTTCAACATCCCATCAGAGTGCGGTGGAGCTATTTCTATGAGAGTCATGCTTGTCATCAGGACATTCGTAAATGTTTCTTTGACATTTTGATGACTGTGAGCTTAGTGGACCATTGTGTCGAGGTCACTTTATGGTGTTGGTGAGAGATACTCCTAAGTCTCTTTGACAAGGAGTGTCCCATCGATGGCGTGGTGGAAGCGATATTGGTGTGAGATCCTCTGATGCCTCTTAGACATTCTGGTGATATCTCACTTGTGCTTATCGATGTGACATGGGGTTTTTAGGGAGATATCTCCCAAAGTATTGGTGACATTCTGATGGAGGTAGAGACCTGAATAATACGATATTCAAAAGTGGTAGATGAGTGATGTGTCAACACATGGCATGAATTCATTCATTGATTCTACATTGTTGTTGTGAATCAACAATCACTGGACTAAAATTTGTATTTCCAGATAGCAAAATATTTTTGTTAAATGCATGATCTCACTCAAGGGTTGACAGAGAGAAAATATAGTAATTTTCTTTGTAACCGAATTAATTGTTGGGTGGCTTGATGCATGCTAGATGGTGGTGTGTGTGGCCCGAGACAAAGGAAGCTTGTTAGTGAAGATAGTGAAATTAATGAAAACCTAATAGTGGTTGGTTGGTGCTACATTGTATGCTTTTACGAGCATGGTAATAGTGTGAGGAGAACTATAATCTGAGTGTGAGATCAATCAAGGGATTGTATTGTTATTGTGATTTAACATCTAAGAGTGAATTCTATAACATTGTATGTAATCTATTTACTATAATACAAAGTGACTTTACTTGGTGTGTGGGTTTTTCTCTCGTAAGGGTTTTCCCACTTAAATCTGGTATTATCTCTGTGTGTGATGAATTTTTTTATCCTTTTGTTCTATGAATGTGCATCTCAATGTTTGTAACTTGTTAAATGAATGTTTTTTTTTCACTTCTCTCTTGAGGTTTTTGCATTAGGAAGGAGTTTCTGCACTGTCTACTTTCCCTACATTGAGCATGCAGTTGCTTCCATAACACACTACCTTGCACCAAACTATTCACTTGTAAGGATGTCAAAAGATTAAATCCAAGATTATGGCACACAAAGAAAGGTAAGTTTCAAAAAGCTGAAGAACACGGTTACTAGAGTTTGAACCTGCATCGATTCAATCATATTATCAATGAAACCAAGTACTCTTCTCGTAATTGAATTTTGTTAATTCTTATGCATGCATGGCTCTAGTTAAAAAGCATTACCTCTAGTTATGTTTTTAAGGCACTAATCATTTCTAAAGAATTTAACCTATTAAAGATTATAAATGTCATGAGTAAAGAATTTTCATGAATTATTGAAAACGTATGATTAAAAAGTAGCCCTAACTCACACACAAAGCACATACCTACTAATAATGGAGGAAACTAAGAAAGATATGAGAACTTTAATTAGGAAGAAAATAAATGAGGAATTCAAATTCCCGGCCTTGCAAATTGTATTAGTTAATGGAACAATTATAGATACCCATCCAGGAGGCTCTAATGAGTACAATTTCACTGCCAAAATTTAATAGAAATGTGTTTGTCAATGCACCAGAAATATTATTGCAAGCGGACTACATTTGGCAAGAGGGTTCCTATTAACAATGGATTCCCTTGAGCTAGTATTCAAATGCATGAGATGGTATGAACCAAACAAGAGGGTTTTTGAGAAAGAAGGAAGAGTATATGCATACCTCTCTATAGAGGGAATTATGTATACATTTGAGATCACTACGTCCAAACAAATGTGTTCATTATATACCTAGGTTCTTGCTACAACATACTTGGATGCAGAAGAACAAAACAAGAAGTTTATGATTTTGACATGGTTCTAGGAAAATCCAAAAAAGTTTATAAAGAAAATCTTGAGGTTATCATTTATTCAGGAAGTTCAAGACATAATAACCTTATTGAGTAGGATAGTTGGATGCAAAGATGCTAGAAAATTTGATAAGTTATGTGAAAAAATTGTGACATTCTCGAACACCTAGTGGTTCATCATGTCTTAATATGTCATCTATTCTTGTAACCTAATGGAAAATATACAGCAATCGAATAGAGTAGGTACCCTAGGTAGAGAATCAAGGAATAATTTGATTTACATTCATCTACCCTAAATTACTATACAATAGTACTGGAAGCATTACTGGAGGGTAATGATGCATCTTCTATGAAATTGGTGAGGTTGATGGAAGTGGACAAATCCAAGAGATTATCTCTTGAAGCACCAAGTTTTATCTAGTCTGTTGGGGGGTAGTATACTCAATTCCCTACTTTCACTTATATTAGGGTGGAAGTATTTATAGAATACCCCTTCATGCTACCTAAGTACCCAACCGAAAAAAAGCTGTTGCTAGAACTTGTGAGACAGGTGCAGCCGTCTCATGCTCTTTTTTCACAAGCACATAAGAAATGTTCTATTAGATTCCCTATCACTATTGGGAATTATAAATGCATTGTAGTAAAATATTCAAATATTTGTGAGGATGAGTTAATACTCTATGGGTTAGAGTTCTTTACACTCTGGGGGGGAAACTAGGATCTGGTGGATAACCTTACAAAGAAAATAAGAAGTATACTCATGTTTATAATCCAGAGTACTTTTGGCATAATTGTAATGATGATCATGATGTGAGAAAGAGGTCATACAAGAGGTTGTCACTAGGAGCAATAAAGGCTCTCAGAATTTGTGATGTTTCAAAGCAATTGGATACTGATAATGGAGAGGTGTTGAATCCAATTTATGAGTTAGATAAAGTTTTTGATGATCCCATCCTAGACCCATATTATACAAAGAAATAGGTAGTAACCATTGAAGAACTTTTTAAAAAGGTATTGATGTATACTCAGTACTGGATTGATGATTATGTTAGAACAATGAAGGAAGCTAGGTTAAAACCCATATACCCACACAATGTTAAGAGAAAAAAAAGTTGGTGAATGAATTGGGGTATGGTGAGAGTGTTGAAAAGAAAAGAAAGGTTGTAGAAATAAGGGAATATGAGAAATGTGGGGAGGAGGCTCCCGATACTTCAAGCTATGGAATTTCAATGGCGTCACAACTAACTAGTCTGTGCAGAGAAACTGTGGCCACTCTAGAAAATATAATGGAAATTCCAAAGGTGGAATTTTATTCCACAACAAAGCCAAGAGCTCAGCCTTTGATTGGTGAGGATGTGAGGATGATAACACAAGTATATGCTAAGAAAATTCCTACATCATAGGAGGTAGCATATATATTTACTTCTCCACCCTTAGAAAATATTGCATCAATGAGACAAGCCTTGGGAGGGACTCCTATAATTCAAGAAGAAGGCCTTAACCTAACTGAGGAAGAAGTTAAGGAGAAACTTGAGAAATGGACTGCTAAGATGAAACAATTTGAGGAAAAATGATCCAACTAGTAGTGGAAGAAGTATCAGATACAGAGTCATCCAAAAATAGAGAATAAGAATTTATAATAGGATAACTCGCTTAAGAGGTGGGAAACCATAAAGAAATAAACATAAGAGAAATAGGAGACACTATAGTTCAGATTCCTATTTCTATTGTTGACGAAGAAGATGTAATTGATGAGAATAATGTTAAAGATCAGCCTTCATAGGGAAGAGCTGAAAAGACTGTTCAACAATAGCGAACTTCTAAAGAACCCAAAGAAATTTGGGATAAGAACAAAGGTGTAGAGTCCTCACAGACCTTGGGTGATAAATCAGGAAATGATGAGAACCCTGATGTTTTAGGACAATAGGAAAAGACTTCTCCAACAGATGATGCTGAAAATATGGAAGGACAAGAAAATGTGAGTCTCAGAAAGGAAGAGATAGTGATAGATCAAGGTAATGTAGATTCCATGCCAATGAGGATAGAGAATGTTAAAGTTTCAAAGGTTGTAATAGGAAATGTTGAAGGTTTAAGAGAAATAGTTCCTGAACATTCTAATCATTAGGAACAAGTGAATAATGAATAGGTAGGAAAAAATGAAGAAGCACCTAACTGGTTAGTTAAGCAATTAGCTCTATCATTGGAGGTGGAATTGGTGCCTCTAGATTTCAAAATTTGTATGCAAGAAATAGAAACCCCTAAACCTAGAGCCAGAGAAAAGACTAGACATGTTGTGAAACAAAATGTAGATGGAGAGAGAAATCTCCAAATAGCTACTCCAGTAAGAGAGAAGAGTAAGCATGAAATAATGGCTAGGGATTATAGGGTGACGACAATTGATGTAGGATATTTATCATAGAGATAGGAGTTAGAAGAAATAAAGGTGAATTTAGAGACAACTATCACCCAAGTGAAGAAGAGTAAGAAAAAGAAAAGGGAATTAAACAAATAGATTTCTTTCTTGATGAACTTTATCAGGTCACTACCCCAATCTGGTCAATTGTATATGTAACTACCATAAAATCTAGTGTTAATGTCCCAAGAGCAAGCAGATGCTATCACAATGCTTTGCCATAAGGTAAGCATATTTGAAGAATGGATAGAATACTTGGTGAGGCAAGGTGAAGAATTGATAAGGGATGCAATTGGGAAGTGCAAGGAAGCATCATGTTGACACGAAAAGTCCAGAAGACTTGAGAGTGAGTGCCTAGTTTGTCAAGAATAGAATGATATAGAAAAGTGGAGGCTAAAATTTCTTCTTCAGATGGATGTCTAAGAATTTATAAATAAACAGATAATTATGGAACATGAATTTTTGATGCTAGAGAAATGGAGGATATAATTGAGTTGGGAGAGTGACACTTTATCACAATGTGTAAGTGGATTAGAAAAGGTCACTAAGGTATGTAAGAAATTGATAGATAAGGAAGAGAGCTTCATTGAAATGTTAGCTCGAAAAAAGTATGGTCCTCAGACTTTAGGAGAGGATGAGAAGGAAGTGAAAGCTTTCAAAGAATGGATCAAAATGGTGAATAAGTATCCTATTCAGTCATTAAATTGAAAGGTCATAGATGATATCATAAGGTGTAGGAATGTTATAAGAATATATGGGACAAAATTGATGTAGAGGAATGAAAATATCATTCAAATATCAGAAGAATATTTTAGGCATAAGTACAACTGGAAGGTAATTCAAGGAATTCTAAAAGAATGTATACATCAATTGTTGATTGATTTCAAGGAATATTAGTAGAGAAAGGGAAAAGATGAGTCTTTAGATAGGAATCTAGTGAAGAAGATAGATAGATAGGTGGTGGAAGATCATGACTTTTGTAAAAGGGTAGAGTTTTGAAATGAATTTTTCAAGTTTACTCCTAGACCCAGTGAAGATAGTGAATCTTGGAGATTTTGAAAAAGTGTTGATATTTTTTTTCTATGTGAAAGGACCCATGACTCAGAGCCTAAAGTTTGGAGGTTGCTGCTGAAGAAAAGTCAAAATATATTTGACTTCACCTGAAAAGTTCTTATGCTAACTGTCACCTGCCATGTGCTACATTTTGATTTGTTTCTCTGATTCCCTTTGATGGGATTAATTTCAAACTCTTTAGGGCCTTGTTTCTATAAAATGCTATTAGCTACTTTATTTTATTTTAAGTTCAGAAATTGTAGATTCTGAAGAATTTAAACTTTTTCAAGTTTTGATTTTTTTCCTATTTTCTGTTCCATTCTAGACTAAAAACTTGTATGTTTCATTATAAGCTAACTAATATCATAGCCAAATTCAAAGCTATTTCCTAATATGAAATCTTACATAGCTAATTTTTTATTCCTATCAGACAAGAGTGTGTGTTGTGTCATTTAAGGGTGCATACTAACACTATTTGTTGGCAAATAATCTCCCTCTCTTTAAACTATTGTGTCATTCTATGCCTAGTTGTGAAGCAATCTAGTGAATTATAGAATGGTTTTCTATGATTTAGTTATTTCTTGAGGCATGTGTGGATAATACTTTGGAGAAATTTTACATTTCAGTAATTTTTTATGCTTTATTTTAGAGTAGATGTTTTATATTCCAGAAAATCCAAAAATGATAAATACATAAAGTTTTATTATAAATCTTTCAATTCCATGACATAATTGAGTGCTTAATACTAAATATACTTGAATGTATGCAAGTAATTTGATTTTCATGAAATATTATTGATTTTTTTTTGTATTTCCTAAAGTTACCAAGTGACATTTGAATGATCAGACTTAGATTATGTTTCTATCTTTCAACTACTAGCCAATTCTTAAAAACTATATACCCCTTGTGTTTAACAAAAATATCACAACAAACCCTGAGTGAACCTAGTGCATCAAGACCTAACATAAATGAACCTTGGGATCAAGCTGAGTTTTCCTTAGATTTAGGTTTATCTACCTGTTGGTGTCTGTGAGCAACATCTGTGTCAATTCCAACCTTATAATATTTGGGGGATGATCTTTGATACTAGTTAAAAGGGTGGGAGTGTATTGATGTTCCTTTTTGGTGTTCTTTTATAATCATTTGAGGATTGTATCATGGTTTTTTCTACTCGTTCTTCAATAATAATCCTTGAAAATGCTAATTATGAATCTTGGAAAAAGGCATTCTAACCCATCTCAGATGGCTAAAATTTTTTCCTTACCTTTATGGGCTCATTCTTGAACTAGACACACTTGGAAGGAAATAAGTTTGGGGTAATATAATTGATCATGTATTAGGAGTACTCGGTTCGTATGTTGATTCTTACACTATGTTGGTTATAGTAGATATTGAATGTCCTCACACACTTTGGACCAAAATTCGGGAGATATTTGGAGACCCTTATGTTTCTCCATTCTTAGATGATCTAGCTATAGATTGTCTCATTCCACTTGATGATGTAGATAATATACCCTTTGATGATGATACTTTAGAGGAGCTTAAGTATTATGCAGGTCTTGAACATTTAGATGACACAACGACTTCTCTTCTTGCTTCTCATCCTTTTGGTCAGATTACATCAACATCACCTATTGCAAATTCAAATTCTAGAGATTCTTTTTCAAGAGTCTCCAGTGATTCATTATAGTAGAATCAATTATGTCTTCTGGATTCAGTCCATTAGGACCAATTTCTACTAGACATCTCTCATTTTTTTGTAGATTCCCTCATATTGGATCTAGATGAAACTATTGAGGACATATGTCTTCTCTTTGAGGACCACTCTTTTTTCCTTGCATTTATTGTTACTACAGAGTTCAGTGTTGCTTCTTTGAAAGCTTACAATGAATTCCTACAATAAGACATCCATAGTCTTCCTAATTCAGATTTGTGGTATGATCTCTTGACAGATATTTCAGACTTGTTTATGGAGACATATATTTCAAATTTGGAGGATGCATTTGAGGGATTATATCTCCTCTTCGATGACATTCATTGTATAAATATTTTCAATCCATCATTGTCTTTAGATTGTTCTCTACATCATTCTCCAAGATATTTTAATTTTTCATCTTCAATAGTTGGCCTAGAATGCCTAATTTGACTGTGGTAGCTTTTAGCATCTCTTGGGGGGCTACTTAGTCCTTCTTTTCTTCTCTCTCTATCTATAGGGGGGCTTCTTCTTCTTTATGGGGGCCTTTGATATGTATATTGGTACCTAACATGGCCTCATTTTCCAAGACCCATCATCTTTTACATCGTCCTAAGTTGAGCTTCAGGGGGTGTTGGTGTATATTTTTATTTTCTTAGTGGGTTAATTTGTTTTCCCTTAGTCATAGGTTTTTCCAACACTTAATTAAGCTTTCTTAGGATAATAAAGTGAATTTATGACTAGAAGATAAGTTTGTGGTGTCCCCTTCCTTAAACGGTAGAACCACTTTCCACTTTTTGGTTGATCCTTATTGGTTGGATTTTCCACCTACCTCCTCTCTTATGTTCTATATAAGCTCACTTCCTAGCTTGTATTTGCATACTCTTACATCTTCTTGCAATCTTTATAGTGTAACTTTTTAGCTTGGAATCTCTTAATGTAATATTGTCACATTGACATTACATAATCTCTTGGAGTCTTGATTTGAATTCTTATGTTTTTCTAGTTTATGTAACTTTGATTTTCTCTTAAAAGTTTCCTTGGGTTATTCAATCTATTTCATATTTCTAACAAATTTTTGAAGATATAGAAGTAATAATAGGGGGTGAATCAGTACTTAAATTCTTTTCATTCATCAGCAATTAACCAATTAAACCATGACAAGCAGAAGAACATAAATAAAAATAATATAAAATTTACATGGAAAACCATACAAAGGAAAAACCATGGTGACCAAGCTACTTGGATCTACTAGCCAAATATATCCTCACAAATAAAAAATATTTTACAATAGGTTTTTATGGTCTTTAACCAAAGGAATTTCACTACTCCTTGCTCAATACAACTTTCACAATAGAGGTTTGCTAGCTCAGCATACAATTGAAATATATCAATGCATTTATTACCTCTGAATCACTACATATGGTACATACATTTTCTTCAATAATATTTATTTCCTTTAGCTCACTTCCTTCATAAAAAATTCTCATTTACTGGCACATATTCTTCTTCATAGTCTATTTATACCCTCCACATCCTTCAAAAATATTCTCCTTGTTAGCTACAAACATGTAAAATAAGATATACAATATTTATAACAAGTCGGTTTCAAACACATTTGTAGAAGAAATAAATATTATGTAGTTCAAGTTGAAATATATTTAGGACCTATTCTTCATGAAAACATCTTCAAAATTAGTGCACACATCTAACCACTTATTGCAAGCAGCTCAACATGACAAGTTAGCCTAACAAGAAAGCAAACTGTCAAACATCAACTTCAAACCAAGGTGGTACCAAATAGACTGAGAAAATCTATGTAAATCACTTCAACAAACTGATATGGAATGTAACAACATTTTTTTGCACTCCCTTTTTCATTTTAGATCGATTCATGTTGGTGCAAACACTTCATATACTAAAAAACAATGAATTCTAACATAGTGTTGTATAGGAGAAGATCACGTATCATCTTATAGAGAAACTAGAGAGCCCAAAGAGATTAATCATGCATTACATAGCCTTTGTACATATATTTGAATAAGTACTCTCTAATGAAAATTGTATAGACACCAAAAAACCAACCTACTAGGTTATTGAAACATATAAAAAACATTCTCATCTATAGAAATGCCAGCGGTGAACCAAAAATATGAAACTTGGATTGATCAGATATACCATCTTCAGAAACATTAACTCCAAAACTATGAGGCAAAACAATGTGTAGTGAAGTGAAAAGAAATTTAGTTCTCTCCTTATCATACATTCACTAGAACATATCATGTGCATACTTTGATAACACTAGAACACTCTATCATAAAAATTATGCATGGAAACTTGGACTATGCATACCTTATGTAGAGAAACTCTTCAAACCACAAGATCACATCTTCATCTACTGAGGAATGTGGAGCATTTGGAAAAGCTCATGTGAGACCAGTATTGTGTCTTAGATTGACATCTAATCATGAACTATCCTTCAACATAAGTGCATATTGTATCAACAAAGGTTGACATCAATAAAAACACACTTATCCACACATTTGACAACACGTATAACAAACTAAAATATAAATAATACAAACAAGACATAAATAAAATTTCACTAGCCTTTTGAAGAGTAGTATCCTCCTCTTGGTTGGTGAGGCAACTACAAACACTAAAACTACACTTCTTGATTCACATGCAACTTTCCATAAAAGAGTTTCTTTCTGTATTTTTTTACACGATTATATTTTTGCTGCACTCCTTGCTATTATATTTTTCCTACACTATTCTACCATATTCATCTCATGCCCATCTCCCCCTATATATAATGAATGGGATGTGAAACAAATTTTGGCTATTTTTTTATTCCCATGCCCTCCATTTTATATTTTCCTCCCATTTTGTGGTTTGAACTTCATGATTTACATTGGTTGTTTTATTTGTTGATAAAAACTCAACCTAAAATGAAGGAGCTTATTTAGCTTGTAGTTACAACAATAAGATGGAATATTATTTTTGGCATGAGGCCATTCTCCTCCATACAATTATAAAATTAATTATTAATCAGTTATAACAAGATAACCAAAGTAGTTCAAAGAAAATAATTCAATAATATTTATAATTGGAATTAATTTTCTAGAGTGCACTAATGCCTATGACAAGAAATATGCATTCTTCTCCTTCAATTAGCATGTTCTTGGATATATTTTCTTAACATAATGGAAGAAAATATTAATAAATATAATCTAATACTTATTATTCACATATTTTATCTAAAACTAAATTAAATATTACTTATATATATATAATCATATGCAGTATAAAAGTGGAAAAATGATATATATGGTATGAAAATGAAGTTAGAATGGGTATGAAGGAATATGAAAAATGCTAAAACATGGCATAAAATGAAACGTGAATGGCTCTCATCATTCACCCCAAGTTAGCATATTGCACATCCTCATGCAATCTTTATTTCTGAAATGGTAACCTTAGGATATTTTGTCTTCTTCACCCTTGAATATTATAACTCATGGTTAACCATGGTTCCCTTCAAATTTTTTAGAGCCTCATAACAAACTTCATGGATTTTCTTTAACTTACATTTTTATTTTTAGTATTCATACCTTCTACAAATTTTCATTTTTTCATTATTATTATTATTTTTCAATTTTCTTTTTTGTCATTTTTCATAGCATTGTTTTCTTGAAATGTTATATATAAGTTTTTTGAAATGCTATATATAGGAGGTATCATGTAAAATTATCTCCACATTCATGAGCTATGTGAAATGGGTGAAATTTTAGATAATATGGATGATTATGAAGGGTAAAAATAATGGATACTATGATGGGATACTTAAGGGTAATGATAGGTGAAAAGATAGGTAATAAGGATGATGAACTTTCCCACAAATTAAAGTTTTGACCATCCTTAGGAAATAAGGAGAGGTTTGGTGTGATTTTTTCTTTATATGATTAATATAATAAGAACTAGTAATTTCACCTTGGTGTGCAATGGGTATGCTGAAGAGGTGTGGAAAGTCAACTAGGAAAAAAATTGGGTTGTTTTTTGCATACATAAGGTCAATTGGTTGACTATCCATTTAGAAAATGATGTTGTTTGTGCAGAAAAGGTCTCAATGGAGAAGTGATAGCTTCAAATCAACTATGCTCCCTCTTAAAAGGATCCAAACACGACTGAAACAAAATGTGTGAATGAGAAAGATAATCATGTAGTCACATAGTGTTATCTCAAGAAATATTTTCTAACAATTTTTTGGAACTCTAGAAGATAAATTAGTATATAAATAGGTGTATATATAAGTTTTAATTCAATAGGGAGATGGAAGAATGAGAGTGTTCATTATTAAATTGAATGAAAAAGAAATCACTTCACAAAGAAAAAATAGTAGGGTTTGTTGTCTCATAGGTTATCTTTGGCCTTATGGACATTAAAAATATTCTATTATATTCAACCAACAAGGTATTGAAAAACAAGAATATTATAGAATAGCATTTTATCATATTTATGTTCATATATCACTAAGTTTAGGTCAATAGGTCTTAAAAAGTACATTAAGCTATAATAGAGAAGACTATAGTTAAGGGATCCTAGGTTGTGAAAAGATCAAGCAACTCTGAACTAAAGAAATG
>VDFB02049217.1:94831131-94844478 GCA_007258455.2 Sequoia sempervirens | reverse complement strand
CATTCACATGTTTAATCCAAACTTATAAATGATAAATCTAAAAATCAATAATAAAAATATATATATAAAAAATCAAAATATTAAATAACATAAACAAATTTCATATATAATTCTATATATTTAGAAACCAATCAAACAAAGAAAGGAAAAGATCATGGCTATACAATTTTCACACTTACAACTTTCTACAAGGCGAGCCTTCTTTAGAATATGTGTCCTTACTGTTTTCGCCTAAGGCGGCTATGCATTCAAATTGCCGTCATTTGACATACTCCACTTTCTCCGGCTACGTATTTTGCATCCAGAGTATATGCAAGGGATACATACCATTCTGAAACCGTATATACAGAAACTCCAGAGGTGGGCCCAGTCAGAAGGTCCAAGCGAGCAAATACAAAAGCGTAAGTCATTCAAAGGCTGCGTGGCAGCTTATAAAATTGTCCCCCTGCGCCACCAAGCCTTGTCTCTAAGGTACCCTAGTCCTACACGACAAATGGTCCACACGTCAGCTCATTAAAAATCTCAAAACAAACAATTCCTTCGAAATGCATGGGGAGATGTGAAAGATGCCACATGACGTGGCGTGGGTCCCGCTGGTCAGCAGACAGATTTTCAAAGGGAAAATGAATGGCCCTTCTTATCTAACAGAAATAATTGTTATTCTGGACACTTCTTCAGTTGCCGCCCAAATTCCCGTCAGACTTGGTCTTAGCCACTGCTTTTTATGTCTGAATATAAAACTCTAAATCAGGAAACTTATCATTTTGTTCACTGCACCCGCTTTCATTCACTTATCTTCTGTTCAGTGTATCTGCTTTCCTTCACTCACTGCCGTCAAATCTATGTTTGACAACAGCTATATATACAATGTATATATGCACACTGAAACCCCATTATATATACACTATTGAAATCCATATATATATTCGCTAACTGCCGTCAAATCTATGTTTCCCAACAGCTATATATACAATAAATAAATATATATATATATATATATATACACACTGAAACCCTACTATATATATACACTACTGAAACCCCCCCATTTTTAGATATATATATATATATTTAGTTGCCTCGTAGATAGCGGAGGGGCGGCAGGGGGTCTGGGGAGTTTGAACTGGATTCTCAATCTTTTGGGGAATGTCGCAAGCACCTTACAAATTATTTTATTTATTTATTCTTTTTTATTTGGATTATTCTTTTAAGGTTTTGATTAAAAAAATAAAATTCATGGATACTGTCTCTTTTGGAATTGTTTTTAGGATTATAATTTTATTTATTTGTTCTTAGGATAAGAATATGTAGTTTGAGTGTGCCATACTTAAAAGATAATATATGATTTTAAAAAATAATATATTTAATATTTTTTATGGAAAGATGGTTTTTTTTTTTTGTGTTTTTGTGTGAGGATTGTTGTAGTTTAATTTTATAGACAATTCAAGTTAATTGGTTAAATTTAAGATAGAATGTTCATCTAATTAAAGATGGTGTTATAAAATGTAAGAGACAAAAAGTTAGTTTATAACTTATTCATTAAATTACATTTTTTTGGTGTGTCTTATTGTATAATTTATTATTATTATTGTATATGAATTATTGTACAAAGAGAGAAAAAAAATATTTTTTACTTATTCATTAAATTATATATTTTAAGTGTGTCTCATTACACATTACTTTTTATTTAATTACTATAATGAGACTCACAACTAATAGCTTTAAAGTTACAACTAAATAACTTTAAAGTTAGAATTAAAAAAAAAAATCCTATAATATAGTACACTAAAAAATATTGACCTCTTTCATCTAGTAGGCCATCTCCCATGATAAGATTATTTCATGCTTAAACTATTATCTTCCTTAAGAAATTCAAATATAATCCAGATCAACTTACTTCAACATATTTTAAATATGATAAAAATTAAGGTGGTCATAAATGTCTGAATGATTATCTAATTATTATAAATTATATATGTCATCCTTTTATTGGGTCTTGTGTATTTATATTAAGTTGGGGAGAAATATAATGCTATCCCCTTTAAATATATATTTTTCTAAGGAATAAAGATTGATTAAGATACAAATTGAACCCTAGATTAATATAAATGAGTTAATTCACTAGCATCACAAATACATGGAATTGAAATAAGAAGTTAGTGATTGTTAGCTCTTTAATAATGGTGGTATGTGGATGCAATAGAATTAAACTATTGTTATTCTCTTAGATTGTTGCCAAATATAAAACTTGAATATGAGATGCTACCTCCAACACATCATGTATTTGATCATTGCTAGTAATTGGGTGTGATTGACAATGTGATTCTAACCTTCTCTACAAGGATCTCATCATCCCTACTACAATCATCTCTAATAGTCACATGCTCTTGATTTCTTTATCACTAATGTGACAATTGACTTGAGGTCAAGGTGTTATTAAAGAACACCTTTATGGCTTGCCTTGGGTGGTGGGGTCTTGGAGCTCCTCAAATTTAGCTGGTAGTCAGAAAATGCAAAGATTGAAGTGTTGGACTTCCTTTAGCCTAAGTCAAAACCCTCTTTTGTTGTTTTTCACAACATGTATGGAAATAATTTGAGTGCCAAAATGTAGGATATGTGATGCAATGGATGCTATTAATTATGCAAATTGCTCAAATCCAAATGCTCTTAATTCTTGTTTATGCCTATAATTGGTGATCATTAATGTCCTAGGAACTTGTCTTTATATATATAATTCTAGGTGCTATTTCAAAAAATTTGTTGTAGAATCCAATAAGCAATGGTCAAAATTTTAAATTAAGTTAGCTTAAGGTAAGTGAACTATATTTCAACAAAGGAAAACAAGATTGCACTATTGATTTTATCTAGGAGATAGAATCCCACCCACAATTTTGATAGATGTGCTGAAAGGGTAATTTTTATAGCTTAAGTCTATACTAGAGAGTTTAAATCAAGTAAAGAGATGGGGCTATATGTAGTCATCACTTATGTTAGAATTTCTCAAAATAAAAACCCAAAACTACATATTTATCAATAATACTAAAGTGAGTAAATATTAGGACCTCTACTTCTAACTATTTCTTCATAATTAATTATTTTTTATTAAGCTTTATTAATAAAAAATATTAGTCCAAGGGGTCGAGCTTAATTGGTTAAATCATTGAGTTCTCATTGTGGAGACCCAAGTTCAAATCCCATAAAAAATGTCAAAAGTATTAGACATATAATTTGTAAGTTGAATCCCTTTTGCTAAATTGTTTTATCCCACACTCTTGAGAATTAGTAGTTATTTTGGGTAGAATTAATATAAATAAAGGGTTTGATAGTTAAATGGATCATCCATGAATTATATTGTATTGAGTATTGCTCTTGGAGGTTGCTCCCTCAAAAGGTTAGTGATAGATTATAATGCAAATATATCATTTCAATGCAATATTATTTTTTTCATCTGTAACATATATTTTTGTATTTATATTATTTGGCTAATTGCTTGTAGGAGGGATTGAATCATCTAGTACCAAAGCTCTTTCGAAGGTTATATTTTTTCACAACATATTCTATTTAGGGCCTTCTACAACTATCTAACATAAGTGTCACCTCACCCTTTTTGGATCTTAGTGATCATAAAGTGGCTACAAAAGAAGCAACACTAATATTTTTTTCCAAAAAATTTCTTGCTCATATTTTTTATTATATATAGGGTAAGAATCCATATATCAAGCATAGCAACCCTCAATTTGTACCCCATATTTTCAATAATTATTTTCCTTGTTATAATTTTGAAAAAATAAGTATTCATTTACTTGTATACTCAAGTACTTCTATCCATACAAGATAAGCATTTTCCCATGTGAGATAAAAATTTATCCATACATCATAATTATTCATGATTTTATAGTTATCATGAATGCTTCTACTAAAGGCCTAATGGTGGTAATCATGAAAATTGGTGTATTAGCCTATGAATATAGAAAGTCTCCATTAAGGTTATTTTTCTCTAATCTATCATTTTATCCTTGGGTATTCCATAGCAAAATGATTTCTCCACACATAAAGCAACCAAATGTTGGTCCCCACTGTATTAGATTCCTAGGAGGATTATTCCTAATTTCATTAAGTCTTGATGGATACACTAGTTTGTAGTAATTTCTCTTATAGTAATTTCTCTTATTGTTCTTGTTAACATTCTTCTATTATTATTATTTCTATTTTGGCCATTCCTTGGATTCTGACTCAATGGTCATTTTGTTTTTGATAGGTTGGTTCTTTAATTTTTGAAGTTTTTATTCCTCCTAAATTTTTGTTTTATTTTTAAAAAAATGTTTCTTATTATTGTGGAAGTTCTACCTTACTACTAGGGCTTGTAATTTTATTTCTTATTTTAGGGATTTTCCTAGTACTTCATTCATGTTTTTAGGCCATGCACATCCACTTCCACCCCAATATTAGCATTTAGCAATACTATGATTTTTTTAGTTTGACTCTTCTTATCCCTCTAGTACATTGGTACACATTTTAGCAACATAGAAAACCTATCCTAATATTGTTGTATTTTTATGGATCCTTGTTGGAGGTTATGGAACTCTATCATCTAAGTGTAGACATCAAAAATATACTGATTGACATCGTGCATTTGATCCTGACTTACTAACATCGTTTCTCCCTGAATCATCCCTTGGTCTAACCATTTAATCAAATTCCCCTATCTAATTAAATTCATCAATTTTCATCCCTTAATTGAATAAATCATTTTATCTGATTAAGTTACTTTCTCTTGTTAATTAAATCAATCCATCTGATCTAATTATCACTATTTAATTAAACAATCAATTTATTTGATTAAATCTCTAAAGTTTGTCCATTAAATTAAATAAATTAAAACTTTATTTGATTTAATCTAACACCATCCCTTTTAATTAAATAAATCAGAATCCTTATTTAATTAGCCTCTTATCATATTCCTCTCTTATTTGATTTAAATAAATCCATAAATCTAAGTCAAATAAGTCACATCATCTAATCTCATGTTAAATTAATTAACCCTTGATTAATTTAACCTCATCTCATGTCACATCCTCTAGATAATGCAAGTTGCACATGAAAATATATTTAATTCATTTATTAAATCTCTATTTTCTTCACAAGGCATCTTTTGGAATATTCCCTCAATTTGAATTCAAAAATTCCAAGTCAACATGTACATCCAACAAGACATTTAAAATCTCTTACATGTCCTTTGCCTTGAGCCATGTGGCATTTATTGTATTTTCCCTTCCCTCTTGCATGTCATTTCAACAAATTTGAATTTCAAATATTGGCATTTATTGGCACAAACCCCAAATCTTGCACATACATCATCCATTCATAGCTTGACAAGTGGCATCATTCATTGGATGAATGTTAGTCCCACATTGCTCAAATTTGGGCATTCATCCATCTTGAAATCCTATAAATGAAGAGCTCCTCTCCTCATTTCATCATCCACAAACATTGCAAAGTTATTATGCTAAAATATTTAGCCATTTCCATCTATCATTTGACTTCTTAGCTAGACTCTTTTGCAGATTTAGCTTGGAGTTCTCATCTTTCATCAAAGTGGATCAAGATCATCTTCAACACATCAAGATTTCATCATAGGAATTGGGAAAGGGCCAATTTTCACATCAAATTGGCACCAATTCCCCCATGGGATCATATGTTTGCTATTTAAATTAGGATTAAATCTAGTTTTATCTTTTGTATTGTGTTCATCATTTTCTTTCCTATTTTGAATTTGCAAATGGATTTCATGGGGAATCCTTATTTTAGCTTGTAATTCCTTGTCTAACTCATTTATTCATGTTGTTTTGCAGGTACTAGGAAAAGGGTTCGCACACTAAGAAGAAAAAAAGTTGTGGTAGCCCCCTTTTGCAAAAATGTTTAAAAATTGTTCCCATGTTATGTTTTCCTTGTTATATCTATTTTGTTATTTAATATTGGTCCACTAACTTGCAACTTCATAGAACCCTCATAATGTTGGTTAATTCATTGCAATTCATTAATTCAAAATAATATTTCATTTAATTCAAATAATTTTTGGCTCCTCCTCCCAATTGTTTTCCATCAAAATTAGGTGGTGTAATCTTCTTCAAGTCCTTGGAAAGCTCTATGATAGAAAATTCTCGTCTAGGTACAATAATGTTCATTTTAATTACAAGTGGATTGACCTCTTCAAGAGGATTTTTAAATTTAGATTCCACTATGTTTTCAATATTAGTATGCCTTGTTCTGACATCCTAAATGATTTTCTCTAAGGAATTTGTTTTTTCCCTCTGATTAGCTAGAAAATTTATTATTTCTTCTATCCCTGTCTCATTATTCCTACATACCTTTTTTGTTCATTAGTGTTCTTCTTTTGTCTTTAGATAGTGCTAGAATGGCTTGCTATGTTCGTTCCATTTTATGTTTCTTGCAATCATAATTTTCTAATTAATATTTTATCATGGTTTGTGCCTAGATATTTAAATTTACTCCTTTATAATTAATCACATTCATATTTTTTTTCCATTTACACAAGTAGAAACCCTCAAGCAGTTTCCAAACCTTGCTTTGATACCACATGTAGCAACCCTTAAGTTGTGCCCCAAATTTTCACTAATTTATATTATTTGTTATAATTTTAATCAAAGTTTTAAAGTATTCATTACTTAGATAGTTCTATCTATATGAGATATGAATTTGTTCATATGTGAAAAGTATATGTCCATATGGGATAGGAATCTTCCCATCTAGCACAAGTATTCCTATATCCATCTAGGATAGGCATCTACCCAAATAGGATAAGCATACATCCATATAGGATAGACACATTTCTTTGGCTAAAGACTTAGACTCATTAGGACCAATTGGGTCATGATTCACTCATTGAATACTACACTTTCCTAATGGAAGTGGATTGAAATTTTCATCATTTACGAGCATTTTAAAAAATAAAATCATAAAATAATAGGATTGAGTCTTATCTTAGAATTTGGCCTAAATCCTCAAGGAGTTAAAAAGTCCATCCATAATTCTTCTAAGTATACAATAATTTTTTTCCTTATATTTATCGTAGTGATTCATCCTTAGATTTAAATGAGTGATTCACTTGGACGAATAATTTAATTAAACATTTAAGTTGGTAAATCCATTACTTACAAACTCTCCAACCCCATACCTAAAATATTATGCACTTGGAACCTCTTTTTTTCACCAAATTTCTTGCATACATGATCCAAACAAGATCAAGGTGTAATATATATTTAGTTATAGTTTTTTATTTATGTTTTATATGTACTATTAGTTTGGGTACATAGCCTTTTGTACAACCCCTTTTTTCTAGATAGTTCATTTTCAACTACTACCCACTAAGGGAAGCATATGATTCAAAACAAAATTAGCCACCTTGATAAATACTTGGTTACTAATTCTCTCTAATTACCTAATCACAATAGAAATAAACTTTCTTTGAACTATATGAGGATAGTTCCCTTTTCCTCAAAACTATAAAATGGTACTTATATTTCCCCTTTTAACTATATAGTAATAATTCTAATTCCATTTTAGAATAGGTGATAATAATTCTAATTTCCTTTGAAACTATATGATGGTGAAATGATGAAAAATGGGGTAATTCTTTCGTATGCTTTAGGGCATAGAGAAAACCCACTTTCCAATTATTTCATTCAAGGATAACCCTAGAGATCTCAATGCAAAGGAGACAGAGATCTGACAATAGGGTTGTCCTAGGGGTTGATTGTAAACTAATGAGAGGTTCACCACCAAGTTAGGACTTGGAAAGACAAATTCTATGCAAGATGCAATGCTTAACCCTAATATGATGCAATCTTTCACTAAATGACCTATAAATGCATAAAAATCAAAACAAAAAGCTGTAAGATGAAATGTGTGCACTTGAGAATTTGGAGATGATTGAATGGAGCTCTGAAATGCTGAAAATAGTGAATTTAATGTTAACTGGGACTCATATACCAAGTTGGGTGAATCAGTCCTAGATTTGGGTTTCTGTGCAAAAATAAGAATCTGGCAAATGGGTGTTTGAAATTGTAAAAACCTAAATTTTGACCTAAACTAGGAATCATACACCAAAACTAGCATATCAGTCTAGTTAGGGTTTCCTGGAACTTCAAAGTTTGAATTTGGTCTTCAAAGTCTGCTTTTTGCTTCCTAATTGATTTTCGGATCCGAAACCTTGATTTGCAACCTGTAGAAGTCCTCCAAGTATCTCCAATGCAAGGTGACAACTTTGACAACTTTGAACACTTTTGCAACTTTCTCCACACTTTCTCTTCAATGTATCTTCAATCTAAACCTGCAAATCACACACTAAAGAGAGGGGAAAATGTTGTTTTGTTAGTGGATAGGGGTTTGCCTTGGTCAAACCCCATTTTGGTAATCAAACCTTGAAATGCAATGAAATAGGAATGGAGAATGATGAATGAACAAAATATGATGTTGCAACTCACCAAACCCTAGCAATGCTAGCTTGAATGTGATAGATCTTGAGTGAAATGCTAGCTTGAATCATGAAACCCTACATCATAATTGTTAGCTCAAAAATAAACATGATGCATGAAGTTTTTGACATGATGCTTGATGCTTGAATAATGCTCTAAAATGCTTGATAATCTACCCTTGAATGCTATTGAATGCTCTTGTGAACTCAACTTTGCTATAAGGATGCTCATTCAACCTGCTAGGTGTAAAATGAGTGAAATAAACTTGTATTTATACTTAATTATGGAAGAATTCCCAAAATTACAACACTACAAGCTGAGATCAGATCTAGGAGGATAAAATCCCGCCAAAAATTTGAATTAATTTCAATTTTGGGCCACACGGGACTCATATGCCCAAGGTGGTGAATGAGTCCCAAACAACCAAATCTGGGCTACAACCTGAAAACACCTGAATTATGATTGGATGTTGATTTGTGTTGGGATCATCCTCAAAAAGACGCATTAAATGAGGCTTGTGGATGTAAAATAAGTCCAATTAAAGCATAAAAAAGTCCAATTATTTAATAAAACCCTAGAAAATTGTGAGATTTTGTTACAACACTTTACAAAACTCCAAATAAGGCATCAAAAACCTCATTTAGTTCACAAGGGCCCAAGACCTAATGTGAATATATTAGACATATTACAACACCAAATCAAGGTCATGTTAGGGAGTACTTTTTTCGTCATTACAGATGGTAAGTTTGCTCTATTTGAAACTACATAATGAATATCCCTCCTGACTCAACTAATGTTAATTGTTTTATTTACAAGTACTATATTTATCTTTCATTAGTTTGTTATCCAAGGAAGAT
Source organism: Sequoia sempervirens (assembly GCA_007258455.2). Classification (NCBI taxonomy): domain Eukaryota; kingdom Viridiplantae; phylum Streptophyta; class Pinopsida; order Cupressales; family Cupressaceae; genus Sequoia; species Sequoia sempervirens. The sequence continues at coordinate 94,835,126 of VDFB02049217.1, read as the reverse complement.
TACTCATTCCTTAGATTTAAATTAATAATTTGTCCTTTATTACTCTTTGACAATTAATAGGGATGATGTCATAGACATTGTTGTTGTAATTATATTAAGCTATAAGTGCAATAGTTCAACTATAACGATATTACCCATAAATATATACCAAGGAAATCATTGATACCAAACACTACGAGGTTTTAGTTTTCATATCTTGTTTAAGTTGTTTAATTAAATAAAAAATTAAATATTCTAGGTCAACTAACATTTAATGCATATAAATATTGTCTAAAGTTGCATCTCAAAACTTAAAGTAAAAGTAATTAAATGCTAAGAAATTTTGACAATTTATTAAAATAAATTAAATTAAATAGTATATTATAATGCTATCAACTAAATTTAGTCAACAACTATAAAACTAATATTAAGTTATATTATTTGATTTCTATCAACTTAACTAAATTTCATTGAATTAGAGTAACTGTAATAAACTATTAGATATTTGGAAATTAATTTATTATCAAAATAAGATTTGCAAGTAATAAAATCTAACTAATTATATTGCATGATGAGACTAGATTTAAATAATGTTTTGATTAGAGGTAAAAAATGGGTTTTGAAGGGGCCTGAAACCCTTTACAAAAAGGAAAAGTTGAATAAAAAAGGAAGCAACATTAAACAACCATCAGCCCAAATTCAGCAAACCACCAGCCAAAAAGTAGCCATAAACTGGCATACACCACTACATATTGTTCAGGATTTCAACAACTTCCATCTCACTAGCAACAAGCTTTTATCCCTTCACCCCAGTATCAGAAAACTCAATACCTGAGGCCCCAACTTGATTTTTCAGTCTATTTCTAGTCCTAACCCCAGGCCCACCAGTTTTTACCTCACAACTCAAAACAAAACCTTTAGCAACACCCTTAACAGCAGCATAATCCTCCCTCATCAGCTTACCCTCAGTAGCCATAACATTAGCAGACAAAATTTCCTTTATCTTATTAGGGGAGAAATCCATCGCAGAGTCTAACCTAGTCAAGACTTTAGGAGCTTCTCCACTCTTCATAACCACATTCCAAATTTTGTCAATTTTCTCCTCAAGGGATAACATTCTTCCCTCCATACTCTATTTTAGATTGAGCCACAGTACTAGCAACAGTATTGAGACCAGCCATTAAATTATCAATTTGGCTTTGGATCGAAGGGTCCTCAGCCTTGCAAGTAATACTTGTAATACAAACATTAGTCCTATTGATATCATGAAAGAACCATTTAAACAGTTTAAAAAGCACATTGGAACTGTCACGGGCCAATCCTAGCACATCAGAAAGATCCTCCCTATCAAAATTTTCAATGCGGTTTCCCACAGCAACATCCTCTTCAAAAGAACTCTCATGAACCTTATCATTAGAAGCATCCTTACCTTTACTAGTAGTGATAGGAGACTTCATCCTATGAATGGAATTGGCAATTTGCTTCGCAACAACCATCCTCTTCTAAATCCTCTCTGCATCCGCTTTCTTAGCTTCCGTAGCCTGTTCACCACCAACAACTCTAACCTTCTCTTGCTTCGGCAACCCAATGAAAACACTCGGAACATCCTCACCATGGAAGCCACCAGCCATAGAGAGAGGGACATTCTTCTCCACAATTGCCTCCACATCATCACTGCACAAGTCTAGACGAAGGGGGAGGAGAAGAAGCTTCCCCATAAAGATCATTTTTTTCTTTTCCTCCCTTAGAAGGAACAATCGCCTCCACATCATCACTACAAGTTGTGTAACTCGCTTCCTCATCCATTTTCCTTTTCCCAGATTTTCCCTGAATAGGGGATATGGGGCCCTCCTCCAAAGAGGCATACAAATTTGGGACATAGTCAACATCATCATCCCTATCCGACTTAGAATATTTATTTAAAATAAGCCTCCTCTTCCTTAGTTTCTTAATATCCCTTTCCTCACCCGACTTAGTTTCATAACCCTCCCTAGCTTTAGCAGAAATATCCTTCAGAGTAACTAGAGTTTTCTAGACATCATGAGCTTTAACATGTTCATAAATCAAAAGAATCAACCCTGAATGCAGGACAGGGTTTTTGGGATTCTTCCTATGCTCTTTAATCCCACAGTCTAATGACACCAACAAATAATAGGGAAAAGAAACCCATTTCTTGTGCCTAAAATGGTTAAGCAACAAAAAATGGTAATTGTTAATGGTCGTATACCTTCCTTCTAGGGTTACATACCTCATGATTTCTTCAACAATATCCCGCCAGAGAGCTTTCAAGGAACTCCTCAGACACCCACCACTCTTCGCAGGCTTCAAGTCATCACTCTCATTCTTCTTAAAAAAAAGGGACATCACGACCAATGATTCTTTCTTATCCATGTACACCTTCATGTACCCTTAATTGCTAGGCCAGTAATCTGGACTATGAATTCCTCATCCACCGCAATTTCCCTACCACCCAAGTCCAGGGTTCTCCCTTTCCACCCTTTCTCAACTAATTCAGTAACCTGAGGATTATTTCCATGCAGTTTCTCCATGAAGGGAGTTATACCACCCTTTTCTAAAATCTCCCACACTTCCTTTCTCTGCTTAGCAGTATCACAGGAAGTAGCAGATACCACTCAGAATCGAATTATCCAGCAGAAGACTCTGGAAGCTTATGCGGCTAACACCCACAATCTGTGCGAAGGAAACCATAGGACATACATACCATAATGAATTCAAACTCTGTGCCATATGATAGCCTTTCCTCAAAATCATAACCATACCATCCTTACTAATTATATTCAACCACGTGAGCAAGGATGTGCACACCTTAAAGAATAATTTAAATTTCATTTATAACAATATCCGTGACATCATAAGGGATGGGGTCATTTAAATCCCAGACCTTACTATCTCTAACACCAAAGTTAGCGAATAAATCAACTAACTTATTTCCCTCTCTCAAAATATGGGAAATATAAGCATTATCAATGGATTTAATAATTTCAATGGAATCCTTGATCAAGGCCTCAATTGTCCAAGATGAAGGAGATAAATTCTTCAAATTATTAATAATGTTCAGAGAATCACCCTCTAACCAAATCTTCCTTACCCTCTTTTTTGAGCCAAAACAAGGCTATGATAGGCAGTCGCCGCCTCTTGATTTAAATAATGTTAAGAGATGAAAGAAATATATTTAATTGACAATTAAAATTGTATATTCAAGTGTGAACTAAAAATAAATAAAAAATAAAAAGAAAATGTGAAGCTTTCTAGAATTATTATAAATTAATTTGACTCATAATTTAAAATATCGATGCCACAACATTCTTAAAACTTAAGTTCACAAAAATTGAAATAATTGTATTATAAATAATAATTCATTCAATTGATTAGTTTGTATAAATAGTATTGATATAAGAATAAATTTAATGGGATTTCAATATGTAGGTTTTCTATGATTTGATCAATCAAGAGTGTAGTATCAATTTCAAAGTTTTAATTTTGTCTATCCCTACTATTTGCCTAACTTTCTATAATTTTGATTATATTTCATAGGGAAAGGTGTGTGTTATAATCTAGTTTAGTTTGAGTTTTCCTTATTAAGCCATTACATATCTATCAAATCTCAATTTATTATATTGAAACAAACCCGATTGGTACATCGATCAAAACACTATTTTTTAGTGTATACATATCTTGCATAAATTTTCTTTCTTTTTGGTTAAAATAAAATAAAAGAGCAATTCTATTTATAAATTATGAAATATAAGACCTTACAAATTATAAATAAAAATTTAATTACCTTCTCCTTTGACACTATGATGATGATTAATAGTGCAATACAAAGTTTAGTTTCAAATACAATTGACGTCTTATCTAGACATGGAGAATCATGTCTCTAATGTTGGAGTAAATAGGAAATCACCTAATAATTGCTTAATTATTAGGCTCCTTTTACTTTATTCACTTAAGTTAAACTTACAAGTGTTTTTATTATTAGATTGGACTATTTATAG
>VDFB02049217.1:94441131-94826131 GCA_007258455.2 Sequoia sempervirens | reverse complement strand
ATATCCTTCATCTTATCATCCTATCAGAGGAACCTTCAATCATCTTCCGTTGATACACCTACTTCTTGCCAATGTTCACTTTACACTCTATTCATTGTTCCATCGCTGAGACATCCTAGAAGGTCTCACTGATGACCATCAGTCACACCGATGAAAACCCATGATGACACCTATCCACCTCATTGCTATGTCACCACTCTATAATCCACAAGGATGCGGATTACCATTCATCCAATCTTATCATGCCACATGTTGGCTTCGTCACTACTGTAGCCCACGTCATCATAACTACACTTCATCCTTACCTTGCTAGGTCCCATAGTCATCATCTCACTCCTATTGTCCTATTGTTAGGACTAACTCCATAGTCCTGGTGATATCATACTGCCTCATCGATCATCGTTTGTCGGCCTGTCACTGGGACAAAGGCTAATGTCCCACTGATGAACTTGTAACACTCCCTTATCGTTGGGCCATCATTGGGACACCAAAAATGGTCCTGTCAAAATCCAAACCTCTCATTGATGAACTCCAATCCATCAACACCATCGTTCCATCACTAGAATGGGTAGCAACCTCCTACTGATAAGCCAAAGTTATACCAATGAAGGAACAACACCAGCCAAAGTCTTATTAAGTGCCATATTGATCATGGTTTGATACAAGGATGGATTTGGGGCAATGGTTTTCCTTCTCAGTTTCTCTTGCAATTTGTGGACGATACTTCTTTGATGGCTATGGCTAAGATTTATGAGGACAATAATATGTGTAAGGATCTCAACATCTATCTTGTTGCTTTTGGTCAGTGGATTAATGAGGATAAATCCTCCATTTATTTTTTAATACTCTTGCACTCATTCAATAATGGATTGTTTGTATTCTAAAATTTCAGATTGGTCATTTGCATTTGACTTATCTTGGAATTCCTACTTCCACTGGTACTTTACCTAAGGGTTCTTGGAAAATTATGTTGGACAAGTTTCATTTGAAGGTGAACCATTGGATTCATAGGTGGATTTCCTTCACCGGTAGGGTTCAACTTCTTAAGTTGGTGGTGTAGGCTCTTCCCAATTATAGGTGTATGCTTCAGGTGGCCCCTATTGGTTTTATTAAGGATTTGGACTCTTTGGATAGGTAGTTTTTATGGGATGGTTATTTGTCTTCTTCTAAGTGGAGTTTGGCGAAGTGGGATATTGTTTGTAGGCCGAAACATCTTGGTGGCCTTGGGTTACGATAGTCCACCTTAGCTTGTTTGTCTTTGTCTGTCAAACTCTATTGGAGATGGTGCACTAAATAGGATCATATTTGGGTTAGGATTCTAACTCACAAATACTTGAAGGGTGTTCCTAAGGTTGAGGTTCCTCGGTTTTCGCTTGTGGGGAAAGCCTTTGTGGTTTGGAACACGCTAAAAAAGGGAGCTAGGGTGATCAAGGATGGCTTGTTTAGGATTTGTAACAAAGGGACTAAGGCTCTTTTCTAGTTTGAATCTTGGGATGGGTTCCCTCTTATTATGTGCTTGTATCCCCACCTACAAAATCTTTGTTAAAGCTTTTTAGAGGCTGGATGGTCAAGGGTGGTGGATTTCAAAACTACTCATCTTTGTGGGCATGTGGAAGTTGCTAGATGGAAGGATCCTGGGGAGTGGCTTGTTGGTGGATTTGAGGAGGAATGCTTGGAGCTTAGAAATATTCTTGCTGGTAGAGAGTGTAGTTCTATCAAGGAGAGGTATATTTTGGCTTGGAACCCAGACCCAAAGGGGGTGTTCATAGTGGCTAATGGTTATCAAGTGCTAATCTTTCAGAAGTATGGTAGGCTGGAAATTCCTTGGTGGAAACATGTTTAGAAAAAAAAATCATGGCCTAAGTGCAATTATTTTTTGTGGACATTAGCTTGGAACAAATGCTTAATGTGGGATAATGTCATGTCCCTTTTTCAAAATTTTCTAAAAATAGTAAGATGGCAGACCCAAAATAGCAAATCAAGAGCTCTCAATAGATTTGAAAATAAAATTATATTTGGTGACTTGGTCATGAATAGAGTATTATTTTATAACCAAATATATTTTATATTAATATTTATCTCTACTTGGGCATGTGATCTTCTTCTTGCTTGTTTTTGGCATTTAGTGGCTTATGACAAGTTGGGACAAGTGGCAACTTGCATTGAGGTGGAAGAAATAAATGGACATTGGGAACCAGAGGTTACATGCATTACATGCAAAAGTGAATCTCTCCTTGGTTGTGATTTTTGGGTTCCTAACTTGGAAATTGAATATTTTCCAATAAAACATGAATTTGGGCTTCATTGGAGGATTCTTGTTGCAGATTTTTAGCTGAGTGTTTGATCTTCTTCAAAGGCTGGTAAACTGATGAAGAAAATATCTCTAAGGCTGGTAAACCAAGGGTATTGAGGCTCAAGGATATTGGTTTCAAGGGTCTCCAAGTGCAATTTCATCCAGAGATTGCCATTGTGCTAAATGCTCTTTAGTTGGGTATTTTGTATTAGTTTATTTGCAAGATTTTGGTGTAGTTTGGAGTGCATAGTGCATATTTTTGAGTTTTAGATTGTATTTCTGTTGTGAGAAAAATATTTTGATGGTATTACAGTATTCATTTATGCAACTTTCTATTCAAAATTTTTTAATGAAGATTGGGGTAATTTTGTGTGAAGTTTGCATAAATTTCGAAGGAGTTTTGGGCTTCCAGTTGAGGATCTCTTTGGGTATTTTGCTATAGATATAGTTTTCTATTACCAGATGTTTATGACAGAAAATTTATCTAATGTTCATGTGATTATCAGTTTTATATCATTCTATAGAAGTTGCACATCTTTCTGTGTTATTTCAAAACATTTTGGTGAAGTTTTTATCCTACCCGATTTACATCTATTTTCAGTTTAATAGAAACAAAGATCTCCAAAATTTTCCAGATTTGTTGTTGTTGTTCATTGATATTACCTGATATATTTATAAGAAAAAATTATGTAATTCCATGTGGATATGTATAATAAATCATTTGGCTTTAGTTGCACATTTCCCGATTTCCATTTGGTGCATGTTGGTGTTTATTTCAGATTACCTGATTTGTCCAACATCAAGTTTGGTAAAAAATTAAGATTTCCAGATTCAAGATAATTTTTTTTATATTATTAATCAGATTTAAGGCTTATTTTAGTTTGGAACATTACAGTGGTATCAAATTTGTGATCTTGCTAGCCTAAAGGGTAAATTAATTTATTGGATGATTGATGTGAATCATGGGTTTCTTTGAATCAATGTTGAAGAGTGGGAGACTGATATAGTTAGACAATGCAAAAGAGGTTTCCAAATGGTTTAAAGAGTACATATTTATAAAAACAAATGAAAATATGTCTCTTATATTTTTTAAGTATTTAGAAGTCAAAGGAAGAACTATGCCTCGAGATAAGATCATCATAAAATTCTTTGAGGAGTTTGAGAGTTTTTCTGAAGATTTCAAGACTAAAGAATCATTTAATGAGTTCTTCATATGGGATAGAGAGGAGTAATAACTCGAGCAAGAGGAACAATTAAATTCAAAATTCATCAAGGAGCAAAGAGTTGAACCACAAGAACAAATGGAAGTTGAGATTCAAGACATATTTGATCCAAACAAGGAGGAAGAACAAGAAGATTGCATCCATCATATTGGAGGTAAAAATTCCTTGGTTGAAAATATCAATTCAAATTATGATAATCATATATTTCAGTCTAACATTGTTGAAGATCAAGATGGGAAAAATAATTTGCAAGAAAATATAGAATTGGGAGATGAATAAATTTCCCTTTTCAGAAGTTTTAGTAGAAGATCTTGATGATTCCAAAAATGAAGACGAAATGTCTACTTTGGATAGCCCTAAGCTGGAAGCTTGGAGTCACAAGAATGAAGTTATTGAGGTTGTTTTAACCATACCTCTAATGGGAAAGATGGACATGAACATGTTTATTACAGCCCAAGGTATGATTTGATTTATACTACTATGTCTCTACAAGATTTCTATCATTTGAGAAAATGTTCTAAAAAGGAAGATAGGAACAAGGATGTGATTTGCAGCATAAAGAATATGAGTCCATTAATCTCAAGTCAAGATTATCTTTGTACATGGGATCCAAGTGATAGTCTACCCATTTATGATACAAATTAGTTTTCTATAGTTTTGACTTATTCATGCATGGTGGTATGGGACCTCGGTTCCTTTTCTAATGAATCACAAAGGGGTAACTTTCAAATTTATTTGAAGGCTGAAATAATTGATGGGTTTGATATCATAGTCACAAATAGAATATCCATTCTATGTACATGGATAGATAAATGGTTCATTATAACTTTGAACAAGGGTAAAGAATTCTATATTAAGGGTCTAGGAGCTGCAATATTTTTGAGGTTGAAATATTTTTGGGTGATATACCTTTCATACTTAACAAGGATCCATATTCTTGACATGCATTGGAATGCAATACTTGTGGAAATTGACAGTTTTGTGGAGGTAATCAACTCATGTTTTGTTTTTTACATTTCTGATTTCTCACATCAATGTGTAGAAGAGTATGGTAATATAGGAGAATTTAAGTGGGAAGAAATTTTTTTGTTGATTAAGAGTATGCAAGTTCTTATTTTATTTGGTGGACATCATAGATCTCTATTCACCAATTCACTACTTCTAAATCAGAAAAAGGGAGTTTTCAAATATATGCTTCTAGGTTCATCTTTACAGTGGATGATCCAAAATGTCATTGACTGCAAAAACTCTAACTTTTTCATATATTTTGATTTGGTAATATGCTACTCTCAGTCATCCATTTGTAGGAAGCATGTGAAGTACAAGATCTTGCCTTATAATTTGATTTTACAATTCATGGAGAATTAGGTGAGAAATTTTTATTTCATTGGTGATGATAATATTTTGACTTCCAATAAGCATTGGGAAGATTCTTTGGAAAATTTGGATAGATATATTGATGTATGTCAACAACAAGAGTCTTCTAAAGGCATATTTTTGGGAGATTGGCATCACACTCTTCACTCACGTTGTTGGTACACAAAGAATTCTCAAAGGGATTTCTCAAGAAGAGTGGGAAGAAGATTAAAAAGGTAACTGATTCTCTACATGAATCTAATATTTCAAATTTCTCACATGGATCTACTATAGTTTGTGGTGCTACAAGAAAGAGAATTAATTGGATCTCAATGCAAAGATGGGAATTTGAGAAACTTTATTACATGAAGTTCAATGTTTCAGAGGATAGCTTTGTAAGGTATGATAAAAGGTTTAAAATTAGTCATTCTTTGAAAATATTCAAACATCAATCAACTCTTGATAGTCATGTGTCGAAGGAGTACTTTGGATGAAGGATTTCTTTGTTTTGGTATTATGGGTTTGATGAGCTACAAAAATGGGCATTTCAAAGGATGGTGATAGATGACTTTTTCAAAAAGATTATTTCATGGAATTTTCTTATTTTTCATAGAGGTCATAATATTTCCGTCATGTTGTACTTTTTTGATGATGCATTTGTCTCTAACATTCTACAAGTATTTGTGAGGGAAGTCAAGTATATGCCAATGAATGATTCCAAAGAGTTAATCATCTTCCTACAAGATAAGTTGTTTATCATTTGGGTTTTTAGAGTGCCATGGAATGAATTTTTCTGCTATATGACCACTTTATTACTATATTTTGGATCCTATAGACCAACCCAAGAGGCTGAAAAATACTTCTCTCAGATTGAGGTAATGTTTGGGTCTCTAGTTATGCATTTTCATGATATGAATCTCAACAATGTAGATGTGAATGGAAGAAATTTATCAAAGGGATGTATTTGTTGTGGTAGACGATACAATGGCTGTTATAAAAGTATTTTTAGCAGAAAAAATTATATTCATAGCATGATCAATTGTATCAAAAGTCTCAAGTACAAGTTGCTTACTAACAGTGCATTTCTTACTAGAGAATTTAGGCACTATTTATCATGCAGAGATAGATTTCTTTGGAAGTGTTTCATAGTGGGGACATTCAAGAACATTAGTAAATCACTTGATTTAGTAGCATATGCAATAATATTCTTTTCTACTTGTAAGTGGAAGAATGGGATAAACACTCTAAACATGCTACTACACTTCTAAATAGGACATTGCATCTAAGATTTAAAGAATTTAAACTAATTTAAACTAAAAAGCTTTAGAAATCTATCCTATTGCTCTCTATCTCTAAAGGATCTCTCTAATTTACTTTGCTCTCAGATTTAGAAGCTAATTTAAACTATTGAAATGACATTTAGAGAATGAGAAATGAACTAATTCTATTCCTATGTGATTAAATATGCAAATCTATTGTAAAGGCAACCATGACTACAAATGCTGGATGCTTGATTGCTGCTTGATGGATGCTGGATGAATGCTTGAATGTTTGGATGCTTGGATGCTTGAATGCTTGAATGCTTGGGAAACCTGCAGAGTAAGATTACACCAATTGGGATCCATTTCCTGTAGCCAAAGAGCTGTATTTATAGCTTTCACGGCAGCACATTTGCACAGGGATACGAGATAAGGGGCTGTGATTCAAATTGGGGAATTGAATGGCCTGGGATGAGAAGATGGAGCTGATCATGGAGGATTGTTCCTCCCCATGAAAATACCAGGCAAGAAGAGAGGGAGGATTGATGGAAGAAGATTGAGAGGACTTCCTGTAAGTTTGTCCCCGAAGCTCTTCCCGTGAATGGAAGTTGCATTAATTAGATTTAAAAAATCTAATTTTATTGGTGAGTGAATAGTGTAAATGATTTATGCATAAAATTAAATATTTTTTATTTATTTAATTTTAGCAAAAGAGGAATAAATAATTTAATAAATCAAACTATAGGGTTTGTTTATTAAATTAAAATAAAAGGAAAATGATAATTAAATAAAAGATTTTTAGAATATCTTTATTTAATTAAGAAGAAATGTGATGAGGTAATTAAATAACACAAATTATTGAAGCTGTGTATTTAATTTAAGATAAAATTAATAGATAAAGTATAGAAGAAATATTAATGATAATAATTAAATAAAACAAAGTATTTAATTTTGTTTATTTAATTAAGAGAGAAAATAATATGATAAAAATGATAATTAATTAAACAAAGTATTTAATTTTGTTTATTTAATTAGGAGAGAAATAGAAGAATTAATAATGAACTTAATATATAAATAAATATTTCTATTTATTTACTAAGTAGATGAATTTAAGATAAATTAATCAAATAAGTCGTATTTAATTAATTAGATTCTCCAGACCATTTTTAGGTGTCTACATTTTTCCCCTCTTTGAAGTGATGTGTTTATGCATTACTTCAAAGAATGATTTTGCCTCAACTGCCAGATTGACAAAAAAGTTTTTTAAAAAAATATGCCCCTGATTTGCCCCAGAAAATGAATTTGGAGATGATAACGATATATGCCCCCACGGGAGATAAATTGATGAATTTTGGAATTTTTTATGATATTTCAAAAATTTTGAATTTTTATGGTGATTTGATGATGAATAGGTGAAGAAACAATTTATCGCCCGACAAAATAGTCCAAAAATGCCCCGAATAGATAAGAATAATTCCTCAGAAGGAAAAATAGATAAATCTTTTGAAAATTCCACAAAAAACCCTATAAATGCTCAAAAGGTCATTTTCAAAAGTCATTTGTGCATTTGACTTTGACAATCTTGTGATAGAGACCCTCAGAGTGCTTAGAGCTTCAGGATGCTGATCCCTTACCACACCCACCAACTCGAGCGTGTGCGACGTCACCAGCGTCCGACCGACTATGGACCTCCGGTATGTACCCCAAATCCTTCTCGTGATTCACGCCCATTCTTTTTGTGTCTTTTTGCACATGTTTTTAGTGTTTTAGCACGCAGCAGACGTAGTTTAGCGCGTCCGTGATCTGTTGTAGCGCGCCATAGTTTTAGCGCGTTCGTGAAGTTTTGTAGCGCGTCCATGCATTAGGATAGCGCGCCAGAAGTTTTAGCGCGTAGGGTGAAATCTGTAGCGCGTCAGTGGGATTTTATAGCGCGTCAGACTTTTTAGCGCGCTGGGTTGTTTTTGTAGCGCTTCAATAAGTTTTTGTAGCGCTTGGAGGTATAGATTGATGAAAATTGTGCATTTTGATTTTTTTTATTTCGTCAATTTGTTGTTGACTCCATAAATGGTAAACGATCTCATTATAAGCGAGATGCATTGATTTGATAATAATTACCCTCATGATAGGCGAGGAATAATTTAGAATGTCTGAAGGAATGAACCTGATTGATAGATGAAGCTTCCTTCTTGATAAATTGATCGTTTGATAGGTAAAGCACAATTTTTGAAAATTTGATGATCTCCTGATGTTTGATATTTTGATTAAAATGTTCTATTTGTATGATAACAGGAGCATTTAGATGTTATCCAGGTGCGAGAGCAGTTCCCTTGGCCTTTTGATATGATACTGTGACTTTCACTTGATGAAAGACAACATATTACCACTTGCAGTTTAGCGACATTACTGGATATGCCCCATATTAGACTTAATAGGGGTCTGTTGATAGCCTTAGCGGAGCGGTGGCATAGTGACCACAACACCTTCCACTTACCTACTGGCTGAGATGACTGTGACGCCAGAGGATGTATGGCATATTCTTCGCATTCCTTTTGTTGGAGAGATTGTAGTGCATGATTCAGAGGAGGTTGGTGGGGTAGAGGCTATGCGGAGAGCCTTTCAGGATCCCCATGTTGCGGGAGAGTGGGTTCCATGGATAGATATTTATGAGTCATATGCTCCACTTCCTTCAGTTTTGGCCGGCTTTATTGGTGGATTCCTTTGTCCTGATAAGAGGTCAAAGGGTCTATCTCTCGGATGGGGTCAAGTTTTAGAGGGCATGGTGGTGCACAGGACGAGATACGCTTGGGGCATGTGCATGCTTACTCAGCTCTATCATGATTTGCATTGATCGTGTACCCTAGGGACGACAACAGCCATCTAATGGGAGCCAATTTTCCGTGTATGGGCATAGGAGCATATTGCCGTTACACGTCCCGTCCAGGTGTTAGCGAGACTAGCGACGAGACCCTATGTGTTTTGTTACAGAGGCAGGCCTACCCAACATATGATGGGTAAGCTAGATTATTGGAGGCGAATTATCGATAATGTGGAGACGGTGACTTGCGTCCGTATTTAGATTGTGATGTCTGGGATGATGATGATATTGAGTTGGGGTTCTTGTCCGATTTGATGTATTTGATCGGGAAGAGCCCCAGGATCTTGGAGTGATTCCTATTTCGTCGCGTATACAAGAAATATGGTATCGTGCAGTGTATGCCACAGGGAGTGGCGCATTACGGACGACGTCAGATAGATGTCAGTGATTGGGGCCCTAGTTTTCCTTACGGGGCACTCGTTGAGGGTTACCGTGCTCTGCAGCCATCAGCATGGGATATTCGACAGGATATTGTCGAGGCACCTATTACTCCCGAGTATGGAGAGTACTTGCTCACACCTCCCTCTCCACGATATCATTCTGATGAGCCACACTCTCAACACTAAAGGGATAAAGACGTTATTCAAAGAATTACACTGTGTGTGTTCGTGCTGGTCGAGATGGGGGAGAGATGATGATGGAGAGTAGCAAAGTGAGGATGACAAAGGAGAGTGATGATAGTGAAGCACGATAGTAGTGGATGATGATGGAGGAGATGGGGAGACCGAAATGCAGTAGGCACCACGCAGCCATCTACTAGTATGCCTCAGAAGAGGCAGTCAAGCAGCCTCACGCAGAGATCCATCTTCCTCGCTCTCATAGATCCATCGAGCCATGTGTCCACAAAAGTGTGTCTGCACTCACAGTATCAGCTAGCATAGGTGCGTGGGCTTTACTAGCATGTATTAATGTGCCCGGCAGCACGCCTAGCTACTACACTGCACAGACACTGATTGGTGAGAGAGATGGGGCTCTGTGCAGCAAATGGACCGCATTTGGCCTCAACAGCTGCGTAATGAAAGCATAGTTGACCACCGCCTGCATAGATCATAGCCTGACCACAGAGACATATCATGGGGATAGATGGTAAAGACAACACAAGCACTCAGAGATTGCGAGTGGCAGATGGGACCAAGGCAAATTATATGAGTAGGAGATGCTGTAATGAGATTGAGTTCATAGGAGTCAAGGTCATGAGCTTTTTCCCCTCAGAAAGGTAGAGTCGCTATGCCCAATCTCGCCGAGACCTGCTCATGATTGAAGAGTAGAGGCATGACACGTACTCTTCCTGAGAGATCCAAGAGATCCGAGATCCTGGGACATCCGGTGGTGGGTCCCGAGACAGACGAGACCCAATTCTTCGGGTGCGAGACCTACTCCTTTGTTGTGGCATTAACTGGTTGGTACTCTTGTTTCCCTTTGAGTGTGATTACGTTAATTTGGTTTTCAGATTTGTCCATATGTTGTACCAATTCGGTAGATATAATGTCCTTGTTCCGATTGATTTGATTGCATAACTCTTCATCCTCCTTGGCAGCAGAAAAACAAAGGATCGTTGTGTCATAAACATAACCGACGTTCTTACCTTTGGTGTTTGTGGAAGAGGATTCTCCCTTCTGATAATTGCGTAGAGGATTTTTGAACATTGTATGATCTTTGTTTGTTTGGTGCCCCTCTACAAATACTTTCTTTTGATCTATGAGGTCTTGTACCACATGTTTTAACTGCCAACAATTTTTAGTCACGTGGCCTTTATTTTGATGGTAGTGACAGTAATGTAAGTCATTCCACCATGATGGTTTGACTTGAGGGTCCCAATTTCTAGCCTCTTGTACTTGAATGAGTTTTTCATCTAAAAGTTCTTTGAGGATTGATTCCAATGATTGTCCTAATGGTGTGAATTTTTGTTTATTGGATGGTCATTGGAATGATTGGGTTTTTGTTTCTCCACTATTTTGATTATTTCCTTGATCACTACTTTGTTTGACATTAAGACCATTGTTTTGTTTGTTTGTAGTGGTTGGCGTCAAGGTGAATACTAGTTTAGACGTGTGTGTATCAATCATGGTATCAGTATTCTTATTCTTGCCAAATCTTGGCTACATGTTGTTAGGAGTGAATTGTTGGTTGTTTGAACCTTCCATGAAGTGTTTGATTGTTCCTTTATCAGAGCCTCTTCGATTTTGTTCTTTTCGACATAACTTGTTCAAATGTAGACGGACATTGTAAGTCCAATTTGTAATTCATGTCATCCACTAGGTTATCAATGAACATCTCTATCTTCTCTTCTTCAGGAATAGATCTAGGGTATTTAGCAAATAGCCTTCTCCATCATTGGAGAAAGGAAAGAAACTTTTCACCCTTTGCTTGTTTTTTGTTGTAGAGTTCTTTTAAGGTCACCCCATGTTGGATGTGTTGAATATAGCGTGTTAGAACCTATTGACCAGCTTCTTCAAAAGATTGAACTCAAGTTCCAATTCTAGAAAACCACTCCCATGCAAGTGTTCCTGTTTTGGAAGAATCGTGAGTAAGCAAGAGTCCCCAAAGAACTCCCCATGTCATGGCCCAAATCTCCAGACAATCAAAATGGATTGTCTTCCACGGTATTTTCAGAATGCCAGTATTCATACACCATGGAAATGGTATCTGCAGCCATGCTTTTGATCTAATGGATAGCAAATGTCCCAGGGAATATCTTTGTTGGCCCTTGTTGGATATTTTGGAATTGTAGTTGCAATTGTTGGATTTGTCTTGTCAAAGCATCTATTTGATTTGGATTTTCTATACTAGTTGAGTTAGGTGTGGTTGTTTTCTTTGAGTTGATTGACATCAAAGTCTTTAGGAAGTTTAGCACCTTTGTTAGCTAGTAGTAGAAGATACTTTTCCATGTCTTGCTCTAGCATCTTTTCCATAAATTTATGGAAATGAGGGTCTTGTTGAACTTCTCTGATTTCTTCCGTGAAGTTATTTCCCTTCTCTTGTGTGGAATTAGTGAGAGGGATGAGGGGTTACATGCTAGTCTGCCCCAAGGGTTTTCTTCAGCCATGGCTGCTATTCTTTCATTTTCTTCTTGTTGTTGTCTTTGATATGCTGATCGTGTGAAAATAGGCATACAAACTTTTTACTCTAGACTTTGATGAATGGATTTTTTGATTGGATAAGTGTCAAGGTTTTTGATTTAAAATCTGATTTAGTCATGTCTAGTTTCATGATGGAAGGATGATAAAAATCCTTGATAGGGAAACTTTGACAGAAAATCTCAGATTTGGTGATAATGACACTTTACAAGATGTTTCAAGATCTAGGTGTAATGGTAAAGTTTTCCTTTTGTATGACCCAAGTGTTTTGGACTGTGAAATTTTTTTTTTGGACTGATGAAAACCTTGTTATCGATCTGGGAAAACTGACAAACTGTCTTACCAACTCTCTATTTTTTTGACTTTCTGGAGCACTAAAACAGAGACCTAAAGCACTAAAACAGAGACTTGACGCACTGGAACAGAGACTCTAAGCACTAAAACAGATACCGGACTTGCTAGAATAGATACCGTACGCGCTGGAACAGAGATTGGACATGCTGGAATAGAGACCGGAAGCACTGGAATAGAGACCTGAAGCGCTGGAACAAAGACTAGAAGCGCTGGAACAGATACCGGAAGTGCTGGAATAGAGACCGGACGCGCTGGAAAAGAGACCCAAAGCGCTAAAATAGAACCATGAGGTGCTAAGACAGAACTATCTTATTCTATGAAACTCACTTGGTCTGGTATCGTATTGTATGGCTGGTTGTGGGATGTATTCTGGACAAATTCTTTGACTGTGATTGTGGTGTTGCCTAAGAGCCCTTCTTTGATAGAATGCTTGTGAATCTAAGGGAGCTACAACATAGTCGTCCATAAAACCTCTAGAGAAATCGTGATACCTATGAATAAAAGTCCTATGTTGGAGTAGAACTTTCCTGCTTTGATATAGAAATCGTTGCTTTCTCAGAAGTTGTTTGTATGCAAGTGTTTTCTTTGGTTTTCTAATTCGTTTGACAAGATATTTCTTGACAAACTTGGTGGATACCCAATCTCGAATCATGAGAATTCCACGAGTGTTTTGATTTTGATGATTTTTATGATGATCTTATCTGAATTTAATGAGAGAAAACACAACAAGCAAGAATAGAATGGTTGACTTTAAAATCCTAGAATCTAAACAGATAGTGTATGCTCTTAAGAATCAATGATTCTTCTTGATTTTCACTGGTTTATAACAGATAAGACACTTTAGATAGACTCACTCCTAGAGACAAAAGGTCATCGTTATATACTCGAACAGCCCACAACTTGGAATTGTGTCGACTCACACAGCCATGTCACCCCCTATAGGGCGCCCGTGTTTTTGTCTTTTCCAGGTGCGTACTCAGAGTGACGGAAGTGGATACCGGATCCCCTGAGCAAACAGTCCTTAGCAATTATATGGTGAGTGCTTGAGGGTACGTTCTTCCCCGCCCCTGCACCGCTGAGTATTACAATGTTTAGAAACTGACAAGCGTGCTTCTAGTTCTAGGTTCTTAGATAGGATTTTCCTTCAGAGTGGCAAATGGATAAACTCCCTCGAGAGACCTCCCAATCTTTAAAACAAAGATTTTAGGGATGGTTATCCTGCACACTTCCGTTGAAAGAGGGTTTCCCCAAATTCACATAAATTTTTAAGTGGGTTGGAATACCATGGCTTTTGGCTATCCCCACTCAGGTCGTTCTCGTAGGGTGAGTACTTTTTCCCACTACGGCAGGCCTATCTAAAGGTTTTAAAAAGCTTTAAAATGCATAAAGAAAAGTGAGTCTGGTATTCTGATGCACCTAGTTAATGGGAGAGCATAAACCTATCACCCAATCACAGCAGAGAAATTGTTCACTTTTAAAACCCAAAAAATGAATGATCTAATCTATATGGAGATATTGCTCCATAAAAACATGATGTTCAATTTTAGTCCCAAAAGAAAATTGTGAAGTTTCTATCCTAGGATTGATCAAATTTTATCCATTTCTATCCTAGGATTGATAAATTTTATCTATTTCTATCCTAGGATTGATAAATTTTATCCATTTCTATCCTAGGATTGATAAATTTTATCCAAAATTAAACAAGAACAAAATCTGGCCGCAGACGCGTCGGATCCAGATAAGAAGAATGATTTTAAAGAAAGTGAAGTGGCGCGTTGAAACAGTGAAGCGACGCGTTGAAACAGTGAACCGGCGCACTGGAACAGTAACCCGGTGCGCTATAACAGAAACCCGACGCACTATAATAAAGACTTGGCGAGCTGTAACAGAAACCCGACGCACTGTAAAAAGTCTCGATTCTGCAAAAACTATCACGCCGATACCTGTAGAACACGTTTCTCAAAAAATAGTCAAAATATGGGGTTAGGCCCCATGGTGGGCACCAAATTGTAAGTGGAAGAATGGGATAAACACTCTAAACATGCTTCTACACTTCTAAATAGGACATTGCATCTAAGATTTAAAGAATTTAAACTAATTTAAACTAAAAAGCTTCATAAATCTATCCTATTGCTCTCTATCTCTAAAGGATCTCTCTAATTTACTTTGCTCTCAGATTTAGAAGCTAATTTAAACTATTGAAATGACATTTAGAGAATAAGAAATGAACTAATTCTATTCCTATGTGATTAAATATGCAAATCTATTGTAAAGGCAGCCATGACTGCAAATGTTGGATGCTTGATTGCTGCTTGATGGATGTTGGATGAATGCTTGAATGCTTGGATGCTTGGATGCTTGGATACTTGAATGCTTGGGAAACCTATAGAGTAAGATTACACCAATTGGGATCCATTTCCTGTAGCCAAAGAGCTGTATTTATAGCTTTCATGGTAGCACATTTGCACAGGGATAAGGGATAAGGGGCTGTGATTCAATCTGGAGAATTGAATGGCCTGGGATGAGAAGATGGAGCTGATCATGGAGGATTGTTCCTCCCCATGAAAACACCAGGCAAGAAGAGAGGGAGGATTGATGGAAGAAGATTGAGAGGACTTCCTGCAAGTTTGTCCCCGAAGCTCTTCCCGTGAATGGAAGTTGCATTAATTAGATTTAAAAAATCTAATTTTATTGGTGAGTGAACAGTGTAAATGATTTATGCATAAAATTAAATATTTTTGATTTATTTAATTTTAGCAAAAAGATGAATAAATAATTTAATAAATCAAACTATAAGGTTTGTTTATTAAAATAAAAGGAAAGTGATAATTAAATAAAAGATTTTTAGAATATCTTTATTTAATTAAGAAGAAATGTGATGAGGTAATTAAATAACACAAATTATTGAAGCTGTGTATTTAATTTAAGATAAAATTAATAGATAAAGTATAAAAGAAATATTAATGATAATAATTAAATAAAACAAAGTATTTAATTTTGTTTATTTAATTAAGAGAGAAAATAATATGATAAAAATGATAATTAATTAAACAAAGTATTTAATTTTGTTTATTTAATTAGGAGAGAAATAGAAGAATTAATAATGAACTTAATATATAAATAAATATTTCTATTTATTTACTAAGTAGATGAATTTAAGATAAATTAATCAAATAAGTCGTATTTAATTAATTAGATTCTCCAGACCATTTTTAGGTTTCTACACTACTAACATTTTGAATATTTCACTGAGTGATTAGTGTATGCTAGCTAGAGGACTCAAGGAGTTCATAGATTACCATTAGAAGGGCTTGTGGTTTGCAATACCAATGTTCAGTTTTTGGTGGAGTATTTTGTGCTGTTATATGATGATTTTTTTTTTTTTTAATTCATATGTTCTATTACTATTCCAAATTAGATCCTAAGGTTGCATCAAGTAACCTTTTAGCAGAGGCAAAGTTTGAAGTAGTTTGTGATGTATCCTATAGGGAATGTCCCCATAACTCCAAGGTAAAAGAGGTGATTGATTTTGAGTTGTATATTCACTTTAATGAAAGGTTTATTTTCTGTTTAAACCCTCTTATAGGCTACAATAATAATATTCATATATTTGAGAAAGATTGCATGAGCTTTTGGTCTAGTTTCCTTGGTGACTGTGCACATACACAGTTCCAAAAAGGAGTTGAAAAGAGAAGGTTATTGATTCAAAAATATGGAAGGAATAATATAGGACCTCAAGTGATATGGAATAAGAGGTTACACAATCCATACCATCTTCACAATATTCTAGAGCAAAGGTATTCTTTCTTAGAAATTTTTAGCATGCTTGAGACGAAGATGCAATTTCACACAGGCACAAGATCACACTCTATTTTATAGAATGAAATGTTTGGTCATTTAGGGAATCATTATTTTGGAGAATCATTATTAAAATTGCTTGAGGAAAATAAAATTTTGGAAGGGAGGACTTGTCATGTCCCTTTTTCAAAATTTTCTAAAAATAACCATTTACTAAAAATAGTAAGTTGGCAGGCCCAAAATAGCAAATCAAGAGCTCTCAATAGATTTGAAAATAAAATTATATTTGGTGATTTGGTCATGAATAGAATATTATTTTATAACCAAATATATTTTATATTAATATTTATCTCTACTTGGGCATGGGATCTTCTTCTTGCTTGTTTTTGACATTTAGTGGCTTATGACAAGCTGGGACAAGTTGCAACTTGCATTGAAGTGGAAGAAATCAATGGACACTTGGCACCAGAGGTTACATGCATTAAATTCAAAAGAGAATCTCTCCTTGGTCATGATTTTTGGGTTCCTAACTTGGAAATTGAAGATTTTTTAATAAAACATGAATTTGGGCTTCATTTTGGAGAATTCTTGTTGTAGATTTTGGCTGTGCATTTGCTCTTCTTCAAAGGCTGGTAAACCAATGAAGAAAATATATTTAAGGCTGGTAAAAAAAGGGATTTGAGGCTCAAGGATAGTGGTTTCAAGGGTATTCAAGTGCAATTTCATCTAGAGATTTCCATTGTGCTGGATGCTCTACAGTTGGGTATTTTGTATTAGTTTATTTGTAGGGTTTTGGTGTAGTTTGGAGTGCATAGTGTAGATTTTTGAGTTTCAGATTGTATTGATATTGTGAGCAACATATTTTGATGTTATTATAGTATACATATATGTAATTTTTTGTTCAAATTTTTTTAATGAAGATTGGGGTAATTTTGTGTGAAGTTTGCATAAATTTCGAAGGAGTTTTGGGCTTCTAGTTGAGGATCTCTTTGGGTATTTTGCTATAGATGTAGTTTTTTGTTACCAAATATTTATGAAAGAATTTTTTTGTAATTTTAATGTTATTATGAATTTTATATCATTCTACAGAAGTTGCACATCTTTCTGTGTTATTTTAGAATATTTTGGTGAAGTTTTTATCCTACTCAATTTGCATCTATTTTCAGTTTAATGATAACAAATATCTCCAAACTTTTCCATATTTGTTGTTTATATTCATTGATATTATTGATATATTTATAAAAAAAAAATGATGTAATTCTATGTGGAGATAATAATAAATCATTTGGCTTCAGTTGCACATTTCCTTTCCATCTAGTGCATGTTGGTGTTTATTTTAGATTACCCAATTTGTCCAACATCAAGTTTGGTAAAAATTAAGATTTTGAGATTCAAGATAATTTTTTTATATTATTAATTAGATTTAATTTTTATTTTAATTTGGGACATTACAGATAATCTTCAAAAGCGGGGATTCTAGGGCCCTTCTACTTGCACTCTCTGTGGTTGCAGTGAGGAGGATTCAACTCACCTGTTCTTTTGGTGTCCTTTCTCTATGCTTCTTTGTCATTTTTGGTCGGGATTTTGGAGACACCCTTGTGATCATTCCTCTTCTTTGTTTGAGTTTTGGAGTAGTTTGGGGAGACCTCCAACTCAGGCTTCTTTCCTCGAAATTGTGTGGTTTATTGGTCCAACTTTCATCCTTTGACAAATATGGTTGGAAAGGAATCACAAGATTTTTTGGGGTGAAAAGTTGTTGATCCAACAGGTGTGGCAGAGAGTTGTTGGTATGAATGAGGAGATAGTGAACAATTTGGGTCTTCGTACTCTAGATTTTGAATCTTTTTGTGTGCACAGAGGTAGAAATTCCATAAAAAAGGTTTAGAGAGTGGGGTGTGGGGTATTGGTCTCCCCCTCCAATGGATGTTCTAAAGATTAATACTAATGGCTCCTTTAAGGGTAGCCTTGGGTCTGCGGGGATCAAAGGAGTGGGAAGAGATTTCTTTGGTTCTATTATTTTCTTCCTCTCCTGCCATAAGGGGATTCAAACCAACAACCTTATGGAAGGGGAAATGATTCTTTGAGCTATGGAGAGGGCTTGTGCTCTTGGTTGGCACAGGTTATTATGAAAATCAAACTCTCAAATCATGGTGAATTTGTTGAATGGGTAGAAATTTGAGGGCGTGAATTGGTAACTTTATTTGGTAGTCAGACATGTTTTGTGCTTGTTCTCTATGCTAGATTTTGTATCCTTTATTCACATTCCTCGTGAATGGAATAGGGTTTCTGATTGTTTGGCCAAGTGGGCTTCTGAGCAGGAGGATGGTTGGGAATAGTTCTCCTTGGGTTACTGTCATGATTTAGAGAAGCTTATCTCAGAGGATATGGGGGGATGATTTTGGTGGTTAGCTGGTCCAACTGCATGTCATGTTCTTAGTTGGCTGCCTACTGGCAGTGTCCCTAGTTATTTTAGGGTGCCTTTCTAGACCCCATTCTCTTTGTATGATTGACTTTCTGATATTAATAAATTTTTACCCGCTTTTTCAAAAAATAAAAAAATAATATAGATCTTATAAATAATAAGCGACCAAAATTAAAAGATAATACTAGTGAAAAGTGTTTCTTTAATAGATTTTAGTGAATAACCTATGAAGTAAGTGAAGTTGAAGTAGCTCATTTCTTGAGCTCCTCTATTTTCCTCAGATAGAGTGGCTTATCTTGTGACTGTGCAAGCTAATAATTTTATTAGTATGATTAAATATTTTGTGTCACACATAAAATAAATTAACGGTTTCACTCTAAAATTAGTATTATGAATCTTAAAACCTCCTTGTTGGCCAAAAAAATTGATGGTGAGATGTCTATTCTAGTTATGTATGTATGTATGTATACATTCTCAAATGTGTGTGTACATATGTATATATATTGGGAAAATATATCCATGAAGTTAAGACTAAATTAAGGAGGGTACTTGATGTTACTATAAACACCATTAAAAATAGTGCTAATAGTATCAAAATTTTATAGGAAATTATTATATTCTATTTTAGATAGGGTAAAGGTGACCTAGCTCCAAAATTAGGAGCCATACTGATAGATATTGAAGTTATAGAGACATAGAATGCAAAGTTCATAGAAAACCACCTTAATTTCCTCTAATACGAATGGGAAGTGATAACTTGGATCTCAATCAAATTTAATCTTTTTGGAGATCCTATATTGATCATGTCTATTTGTCATTTTTATTCTCCTTATTGTTGTTGGGGCTATCTCTTTATTGATCCATTTTATTATTATCTTACTATAGTTTGGTTTTTGT
Source organism: Sequoia sempervirens (assembly GCA_007258455.2). Taxonomy (NCBI): domain Eukaryota; kingdom Viridiplantae; phylum Streptophyta; class Pinopsida; order Cupressales; family Cupressaceae; genus Sequoia; species Sequoia sempervirens. The sequence continues at coordinate 94,806,577 of VDFB02049217.1, read as the reverse complement.
TTGATTAATGTTATAATGTTTCTATCTTTTTATCTTGTAAAAGTATGGAGGCCATTTCAAACAATCCATTTTACCTTTAGTAAAAAATGAACAACCTACAAAACTTACTTTTTAATAATAAAAATTAAAGTAAAATTTTAAATTTTTTTTTACCAAGGAAAACTACAATGGGTTTTCTAAATAGAAATTATTTTTCCAAGAAATTTTTATGCTTGCAACTCTCCAATCACACGTGAAACTAAAAATAAGAATAAAATCTCCACAAGCTCTTATAAAGGAAAATCCAAGATCTAGAATGTTGTAGAACATGGTGTGAGGAAATATCATCAATGAGATTGAGAGCATGAAAAATATTGAGAGAAAGTATGAGAGAAATTCCTTATAAACTATATTACATACAAAAATAACCACATGAACCCCAAGAAAACATACTATATTTATTATAAAGAGAGAGACCAAGGAGAAATTTGAAAAGGAGGAAAATAATGCAGGAGGTTTGGTGCCAATATGGGAGCTAATAGAAAACCTCATTGGGAAGTCATATTAATTTGTACCTAATAAATTATTTTTTAGTTATCAAAATATGTTGTCATGAATCTTTTTATCTAAGCTTATTAGAAATATTACTAGGACCTTATAAAATTAGGTGAAATGTTAAAAAATCTTAAGATTTGATAGAATTGTCAAAACTAATAGAATTTGGCACTTTGAATTAGGTACAAGGCTAATTCAATTGGTTGAATAAAACCTAAGACATACTATGGGAGAAGACACTAAATTGAGGGCAATTTATAGTATGGAAATTATAGAGGGTATGCAATTTCTAGTGCTACATCTCCTATCTTGTTGGTAACTCCTACTTATCCTTGAGAATAACAACCCTTTTAGGTTGCATTATCAACTATAAGTTTAAAAATATTTAAAAATATAATGACAAGCTACATGCATGTATTGAAAACTCAAATTATGAACATTTTTATTTAATCTTCATGCATAAGAGAACTCTTCATTTTAATATCACTTGATGTAGGTCAAGGTACAATAATCTAATGAAAGACAATCAAATTAACTAGAAAAACAATAAACACACTCACAAATAACAAAAACATATAAAGAAATGGATTGAACATAATATCACTTATTAATTCATAAAATTCAATTCATTACATAGTGTATATGGCTAAACAATTATAAACTTGATTATTTTAAATTTATCACTAGTAAACATAGATCATTCAATAAATGGTTTTCAATGATAAAAGATGCATATTTATATACATGTTATTGCCAAATAGAACCCATAACAAACCTTAAGAATCATGATGGTCCTTCAAATTAGGTGCCTTATTACAATTTAATATTATTTACTTGATTGGATCAATACACATGAGATTTGTAGAACACCCAAATTTTCAAATAGAGTAATATAATTTTCTTATTGGTTCTAACCTTTCTTTGTCTCACAATTAATCTAAGTTGATAAATATTCTAAATCAAACATGTTCCAATAATATAAAGATCCAACTATCCAACATCTTCTTTACTCATAATCTAATATTATGAAACCTTGATATGAAATAACATTAATTTAAATTAAAAAAATACAATAAATATACTTCATCCTTGAATAAAACTTGAACTACATGAGGAATCCCTAAAAAATAACTGAATTTAAAATATCACACATTAGATCCATGTGAGGCATGCCTTATACACATTTGAAACTAATAACTTGGTCAAGTCAACAACACAACTTAGATTATTCAATAGGGGGAGAAAAATATGATAGGACACTCTGTGAGTAAGTGTGGTAAGAGTTTCACAAAACAATGAACTATTTTAGCATCTTAAACCTTTTAAAAAATTATAGATGAAAGTGAAAACTGTAACTCCACATATGCGAAAATACCTACAAAACATAGAAAATAATGAAAGGAAATACAACTCTTTTTATTTGATAATGATTTTTTATAGATAAATGATGCTTTGCTATTAGTTTTATTCTAAAATAAGGCTCTTGTTAACTATTGGGATTACCTCCAAACTATAAAATAAAATATAGTTTATGTTTTTATATAATATTAAATTATTTAAAAAACATTCTTTAGATGAGATTTTAGTTTATATAATTAAGACAATCAATTTAAAATATTTCCTTAAGATATTTTATGTTAATTAGTATTTTTGAATGTTACCACTTACACATCATATTCAAATATTTGCAATAAAATATATTTTAAGAAAGAAAATAAAGTCTTGTATATATGTAAGAAAATTATTTAACTGAAGGTTGTGGAACATGAGTAAATCCATGTTTGATAGCAGCATTCCATACACGATCAATGTGATCAACATTAATTGCTCCAACTTCATGATTCTCATAACCTTCAAGTGCATGAACAACTCCTCCTGCATGGCAAGCATACACCACTCTTCTAAGCATTGTGAACTGCAAGTGCAAGTGAGACAATTTAGACACATATTCTATCGTAATCAAACATGATTTATAAATTTAAAAATACATTTATTTTACCTCACAAAAATTAACTCCTTTAGCTGTTTGTGGTAGCACAAGTCCTATTGGATCTCTATATGTGCAATCTTTCCTGAATTCTATTATATTTGGCAATGTAAATTGAAAAATATGGGTTCCTGCAGGTGCCCACTTTTGATCTTTATACCTTGCCCATTTTCCTATGATCCATGCCTGCACATAACTTAAATATTATATTACTCATAAAATAAATTCAATTGATCATTTCCCATAAAATAGATATCTCACCTTTCTATAAACAATGAAAAAGATACTGACATCAAAATACATTGTTAGGATCCTCTTATTTTATTTTCTACAAAGTAGATGATAACAAATAATTTAAAAATAAACTAGCATCATAATAACATTTGGATTTATAGAATGACTATAACTTAAGTTATTTTATTCTTGATTTTAATTACTATAAAATATTAATATCCAAATGAGCCATTTAATGCCTTTATAAAAAATACATTGGCTAGAATTTTAAGTAGTGATATATATATATGGAAAAAGGCTAATAGCCTGTATTTTATATTAATAAAAATAGTAAGTAATTACAAAAGTGCCCAACAGGGCCTAGTTTATGCTTTTGATCTAGTTGGAAGATTTACATGATAATATTTCCTATCATCCAACTACCAAACATGATTACCTATTGAGGACTATCACCAACTTTGGCTATGAAGTTACTTGTATGTTGTTGGAAACTTTCCTCTAGCTTTGTTTCGAGGGTCGGGCATCACTCTTCCTTCTTACCATTTGCATACTTTACATTTGGTAAAGCTTAAGGTGGTGCCTCAAATAGAGAAGCCCAAAAGGTGGAACCCCGAACAAAGAAGCCTGATGCCCAATCTCCAAAACTCCAAACTGAGAAGCCTGAAAGGTGGAACCTCAAACAGAGAAGCCCGATGCCCGATCTCCAAAAGTCTAAACTCTAAAACTATGAATTGAGAATCCCAAAAGGTGGAACCCTAAACAGAGAAGCTCAATGCCCAAGCACTGAAACTCCAAAGTAAGAAGCTCAAAAGGTGGAACCCCGAACAAAGAAGCCTGATGCCCGATCTCTGAAAGCCCGATCCTTATCCTTCACTTTTGTGAATGCCAACAATCTGATCTTCGATCTTTGAATTAAATCTACTTACATTTAGTCTTGTCGGGGTTCGGGATTCTCCTCTACCTTTTCCAACCTTCATTTCTGTGAAATCCAACAAGGTGACCTCTAAACTTTGAAAGCTCGATCTCCGAAACTCCAAACTAAGAAGCCTGACTTTCCTTTAGGTTTGTCGGGAATTGAGTGTCTCTTCTACCTTGACCTTCCTTCACTTCTACAAACACCAACAAGATGAACTCTGATCTCTGAAAGTCTGATGCCCAATTTTGTTCAACTTTTCTAACTTTTGTTTCCTTTAGTCATGTCAGGAATTAGGTTTCTCTTCTATCTTATCCTTCATTTCTACAAAGCCAAGAAGTTGACCTTTAAACTCTAAAAGTAACCCCTACACTACCAATTCCCATTTCCTTTCCATACTACTACAATGCATGTATTAATCATCCAAATGCTAAACACTTTCAACATAAACCAAAGCAACCCTTGCACTTCACAAATGGGTCCCTTTCACAAATATGAATTAAGGACTTTGTTCTACCTTAATTATTTCCACCAACTAAGGAAAGTCTTTCATTCCTACGTCATTTCCAAAACAAACAAAGGAACCCTTATCACAACCTATGTTAGCTAAATCATTTTCTAATTTATTACCTTCTTGATAAGTATGATAGATTTGAACTTCTTTGAAGGTATCCAATAATGACCAAGCTTTACTTATAATATAACTTAATCTCCAGTTGTGGCTTTTCTTTTCCTTACAAGCATTGATAATCAATAAGGAATCTCCTTCTATATGATTTTTTTGTATACCCAATTCCTTTTCTAATTACAAACCTTGAAGAAGTGCTTGTGCCTCTGCCTTGTTATTAGTACTATTGGCCAATTGTGTTGCTTTGGCAGCTATCAATAACCCTTGATTGTTATGAATACAACACCTAGCACTTGAAAGACCTAGATTGCCTCTAGAGGCACCATCAAAGTTAAGCTTTTGAAAATGTGAAGATGGTGGTATTCCATTTTATAGTTGCTCTATCAATCTTTCTAATATTTGGAAAATGCAGGGCTCCTTTAAAGGTAGTGAAATGTATTCCCAATGCTTCAAGAGATAATCATCCCAACTTGTAAATAAGGAAGATACATTTTTACAGTTTTGTACATATGAATTGGTTGCTTCTGATATAATTTTTTCAATTTTCATCTTGAGTTGATGCACTGAAGAGGGATCTTTTTTGAAGATACATTTATTTCTCTCCCACCAAAGACTCCAAATTACAATAGTTGGTGTCACCTTCCAAATACATGCAAAAAAGATGTTTTATGCATAGTTGTCCAACTTGAAAATAAATCCCACAGTGTTTTGGGTAGAGGAAAACAAGCATTAAGTTTACCCTTTATAAAATCCCAACAATCCTGAGATATTGAACACTGCACAAACAAGTGACCCACTATTTCATTTTCCTCTTGACACAACACACATCTAAAAGATTCTGCAATCCCTAATTTGACCAATCTATCACTTGTCAAAATTCTATTTCTCAATGCTAACCATGCAAAGATTCTGGCCTTTTGGAGGCCCATTGGATTCCCACAAAAAGAGTATGCTCTATGAGATTGAGTAGGGAGCACATTAGAAACGATTGACTTGTACCCCTGTTTCACTGAATAATTCTCATCTAAGGATGAAGCCCAAACTAATTTTTCTTGAGAAGATGAAAAATACACACACCTCTATTTTAACATCTGTTGCAACATGGATTTCTGATTAGAAGATATTAGTGCTAAGGAGAAGTCCTTCCATTTAGTTAACCCTGTCAAAACATCTATAGAATTTACATAGTCTTTAACTTTCACCCCCAAGTTGCTGATAATACCTGCTCTGCTGATTGTAATTCCTAAATTGAAGTGAGAGGGGGGAAACCACTCCAAGAATCCTTCCAAAACCGTGCATCCCCCCATTGTTTACTTCCCATGTTAAGTATGGAGTAATGAATACTCTATAGGCTGTAATAAAATTCCACATCACTAATCCAAATGGTGGATTCGAAATGGTGAAGATTTTAGATGGATTTTCATTGCCCAGATATTTATTTTGCATTAACTTACACCATTTCAGATTAGGTTTAGCATACACCTTCCAAACCAATTTTTCTCCTAGTACCATGTTTCTTGTAGATAAATTATGAATACCAACTCCCCCCCAGATTTATATGAACACATGCTTTCTAAGAAACCAAAGGAATTTTCCTTTTCTCATCTATATTTCCCTTCTAGAGAAAATTCCTTATGATCTTTCCTATTTTTAGTATAATACTTTTTGGAGCCTTCAACACAACCAAGTAATAATTAGGTATAACAACCAACACATATTTGATCATCAAAGTTTTCCTCGATAAGGAGAGTCATCTAGCTTTCCATGAAAGAATTATAGATTTTGATCCTTTCTAACACTTTATGCCAATACTGCACCTTATTTAGACCCATGCAAAATGGAATACCCAGATATTGGCACGATAGGTCAACTTTTTGAAAACCTAGCATCTACACTATTTTTCTAGAAATAGAAGCACTAGTATTAAACATGTAAATTTTGGACTTACTAGCATTTATTTCCTGCCCTAAAGCAGAAGCATATTTATCCAAAATTATTTTGACCTGTGAAGCTCTAACCAAAGACGACTTACCAAAGAGAAATGTATTGTCTGCAAACAAAGAGTGTGTCACTAAGATATTTGTATTTGGAACTGCAGTACCCTTCCACAAACCTTGTAAATGGGCCTTATGAATTGACCTACTTAGAGCTTCTACCATCAAAATGAACAACATCAGAAATAAGGGGTCTCCTTGCCTCACTCCTTGAGAGGAGCTCAAAAAACCCACTGGAGTCCCACTTATAATAATTGAAAATTTTGCACCTGCTAAACACAAACGTATCCACTTACACCATTTTGCACTAAAGCCAATTTTTTGCAAGACCTGTATTAGAAACCCCTAGTCCACTTTATCGTATGCTTTCATCATATCTAACTTAATGATGAAAGATGACATATTATTAGATTTGATTGAATGTAAGACTTCATGAGCAACTATTGCCCCTGCTGAGGTTTCCCTTCCAGACACAAATCCACCTTGATCATGTGATACAATTTTGAAATGAGGGGTTGAAGTTGAAGGTAAATTGCTTTCTTGAAAATCTTGTAAATTATATTGCATAAAGAGATTGGTCTGAAATTTGCAAAGGTTTTGGGAACTTTGACTTTTGGAATAATTGTAATATGAGTTGTGTTAAATTGCTTTAACATTGTTCCTGTTTTCCTTGATTCTTCTATTGCTAAAAATACATCCAAACCAATAAAGTACCGAAAATTTTAGAAGAAAAATGCTATAAATCCATTAGGCCCAGGTTCCTTGTTAGGTGATAGAGAAAAGACCACCTTCTTAACTTCTTCAAGAGTAAATGGTTTTAACAAACAATCATTGTCCTCCTTTTGCACTAAGTTAGGGATGTTTTCAAGATCCTCACCATCCTTTGCTGATGCTAATAATTTATTACCTGGAGTAGATAATAGGTTCTTGAAAAACTTAACCCCTTCTTCTTGTATCTCTTCTTCCTTTGATAAAACCAACCCTATAGAACTGTCCTAAATTGTGAAAATTTTATTTAGGGCCTTTTTCATCTATGCTAAAGCATGAAAGAACTTAGTATTTATGTTCCCTTCCCTCAGCCATAATTCCCTTGACTTTTGTTGCCAATAAAATTCCTCTCTTGCTGCCAACTCAACCCATTCTAACTGTTATAACTTCTATTGCTTCTCAAAAGTAATAGCATCTAGACCTTGTGCTATAATTTTCTCATTTATTTTAGAGAGATCCTTGATTTTTTTTTATTTTTGTTCAAATACATTCTTAAAGACATGCATATTCCAATATTTAACCTAATTTTTAATATGACTCAATTTCTTGCACAACTGGTACATCCTCGACCCTCTAACAAAAGGAGCACTAACCCACCATTGTCGAAGAAAGGGGAGAAAATGTAGGTGTCTAAATCACATTTTCTTAAATTTGAAGGAAGACTTAACCTTGAAAATTGATCTTGTTCCTTCAATATTCAAAGAAATAGTGTAATGATCAGAACCTATGACTGGAATTTTTTTCGATGTTATGACCTCTTTCCCTACAAACTAGTTTGTTGAAGTTAAAAACCTATCCAATCTTTCTACAATATGCAAAAATTATTTCCTTCTATTTGTCCAGGTAAACTTGCCATTTTTAGGTACAATATCCATTAGAACATTATCATTAATGAACATTGTGAAGTCCATCACTTTTGGAGGTGGCAAAATTCCACCTTTCTTTTCATTTAGATTTGCAATAGAATTAAAATCACTTGCTATTATCACTTTATCATGTATTTTATCATTCAACACCTGCGTAATTATTTCCCATAGAAACTTCTTCTCTATCGTAGTAGTTGGAGCATATACATTTAGCAACCAAAAATTCAAATCAAAGCAAGAAACCTTCACAAGTTGCCAATGTTATTCATTTCTAGAAAATTCTACCAACACTAATTTAGCATCCAAAAGTGTGATTAGGCCTCTTGAAGCTCCCTGTGCAAGGGAATGAAATGCCTTCCACTTTTTCCATTTTTTGACTGAACACTCAATTTTTTTCTCAGAAGTCTTAGTTTCTTGCAAAATTATCGCATACGCTCCACACGCATCAATTTGTTGCTTGATTTGAGCCCTCTTGTCAGAGGAATTTATACCCCTGACATTCCAAGATATTATCTTCAGTGTTCTTGAGGAAAGAAACATGCTCTCCTCAGACGCTTGCAGAATGTGTCATCTTGCCATCCAAAGTTGTTTGGACCCCCGCTGCTATTTCTTCTTTCAACTTAGTGATGTTTGATTTTATCCCTCTCTTTCTTGGAGATTTAATTATGATAGGTTTAGTGTTGGGATTTTGTGAAATTGAAAAGGTCTGAGAAAATTCAAATCCCACACTCGCCTTGTTATTCAAAGATATATCTTGTTGGGTCAATTTTGAATTCAAATATTTGAATATCCCTTTAGCTTTAACTTCATCCTACTGTGAGCCAACCTTATTACTAACATCCCTTACTTCTACCATAGACCAGTCCCCTTCTTCCATGGTTTCCTTGATGTATTGATATTTTGTTAACTGGTTATCAAAATAGCCCTATTCCCTTGTAACTTCTTTTGATACAAGATCAAATAATTTACTGGCTTTTGAAAATAAAATTTTATCAGCTAATTCTTCAAGATGATCTTGTTCAAAAAAGTCTTTAAAATTAGGTAAATATAGGATTTCATAAGTTACCTTGCCCCCTTCCAATTTCCTACCTCCACAAGGGTATTTGCACAGAAATTTAGATTTCTCACCAAAAATTAAAGTTCTAGCAATTATTTCCATCTATTGCTTAGAAATTGGAGGAAGAGACAGACTATAAAGAAAAATTGACTGAGATTGCTACCACTTTTTAGACAGAAGAAATGAAACTTTTGTACATCCATTTGGAACAATATTAACTATATTCTTATTCATTTTATCATCTTTTATTACCAAAACATTAAAAGCGACATCCAATGGGTGTAAAGGGGCTTTGACTTTTGGATCTGTAGATAAACAAACAAGTGACAATTTATTATCTACCCAAGATCCCACCTCTTTGGGCTTACCAATCACCTCCTTTCCCTGAGATTTTGGAGTATGAGTTACAAATCATTTTTCTTCTTGACAAGTACTCCCAATATGCCCAAATGTGCTTTCCTAATATTTTGGAGTATGAGTTACAAAGCATTTCACTTCTTAACAAGAACTCCCAATATGCCCAAATGTGTAACACTAGAGCATACATTCTTTGGATTTTCCATTATAATACTCTAAGACCATTTTCCATATTTGGATCCTATATCTATTTGATCTAAAGAAACCTTTGTAGCATCCATTAGAGCATAGAACCTCACAGGTTTTGTTGGGTCTTTAAAAAATTCATAATCATGCTTAAGAAAACTTCCTATTTGATTAGCAAAAATTTCTATCAAATTCAATTCCCTATATTCAAGAGGGAGAGAACTCATTTGAACCCAGAAAGGAACAAATTTTGTTACAAAATTGGACAGGTTAAATTTTGGATACCAGGGTTGCATGAATAATCCAACCCCTTGAAATACCCATGATTTCACTTTAAAGACTCTGTCTCTATGAAGTTTAGTATCAAAAAGAACTAGAAAGATGCCCTTCTCTTGATCTATATAAAAAACTTTAACAACCCCTTCCCATTCATCATATATCAAATATTTTAAAAGGTCTATATCGGGGCATAGCTTCTCGAACTTACATATTATGACATGATGACGAAGATCTTGAACTTGTGGCTCTAAAAATTCATCAGAGAGGGTAACAGAATAAGTAATCTTTCTTTCCCCCTTTCTTTCAAAACTCTGTGAATCCAAAGCTTTTGTTGCTCCTTTATGCTAACTTTTCGAAGGTAGGGATTTATCCTTACCTAGAGCAGTGGGTTGTTGATGCTCTTTTCCACATCATTGTAAAGATTCCCCCTTTTTGCTCTGTTTTTCCTTCCTCTTTCCTGCTTTTTTTCCCATTCTTATTCTTTTTCCTCCACTGGAAAGAGTTTGCAGACTTATCGGTAAGATTGACTTGCTTCTTTGACCTTACATGTTGAACCTAATTTTGTGCATGAGAAGATGACAACTTTGAATCCTTTGCATGAAGTACTGGCTATTTTGGATCCACTGCATTCTATTTTTGATGAATCTTTGCATGCAATGTTGATGTTGGATCCTTTGTGAATAGCCGATGATTCACTAGATTGGCATGCTGCGACTTGCCATTGATGGTTTTTTGCACTTTCAGATGAAATCTTATTTGAGATATCCTCAACTTGATCTTTTTGTTCCCCATCCTTCGTTTCAAGAGCTAAGAAAGGATTATTTGTTGGAAAGTAGTTTGGATTGGAGAAAGCACCTTGATGATTTGCAAAAGATCTATGAGAAAAACTTTCCTTTCTGCTATAACAAGGCAGATTAGCTCTGAAGGAATTCCTTTCCGTTTCCTTATGTTTTCCCACAAAACTCTTTTGTTGTGTTTCCTTAGCAGGGCGCATCATATGAGCACAAAAAAAAAATATTAATACTTGAAAAATTATAAATTTTCAAGTATGTAGCACATTGATATTTATAATGTCATTTATAAAGTGGAATTTTTTAATTAGGTTTATTTAATGGAAGAGATTAAAAATATATATTTTTATTTTAAAATTTAAAATATGAAAATACGATATAAACATTTCTTAGTTGCATTTATTAATATGCTTAAAGTTATATTTAATTTAATTAAAATTAATATTCATAATTAAAAAATTAAATTCTAAAGGAATATTTTTAAAGATAATTTAGAGGGGTTTTATCGGGGCCTTATCCATGAAAGTATTGAGCATACATATTTGAGATGATAGTATTCATACTAAAAAATTCTACTAAACATAAGCATTATATTGAGTACTACTACCATTGTGATCAAAACATAGAAACATATCCTACATACATGCTATGGTCATAACATTACCTATAATATTGCACATATAAACACATAACCACCTACTCCCTAATGCTCATGGTTAGTATTTTCCCCATGCCCAACATCAATAATTTCTTCCACCCAATTTACCACCCCAAAAACCCTTCTCCCCTAGTTTTCCCTTATTAGCAAGGGGAAATGCATGCTATAAAATAACACCCTCATATGATGAGTCCTATACACTAAGGCTCTACAAAACATAGGTATTGTATTATCATTAATTGCCTCCAATATTTTGTGGTAATGCAAGGCACATAAAACAACTAATAGTTTCCCAACATTGCTATAAAAATAATGGAGAATACCAATTTTAGAAACCTATATTTCACCATTGATTTATCAATTTGATCATGTTAATTTTCCTTTGATGTAGGAGCATCTAAGGCTTATATGCAATCCTGCATCATCATTTCTAATTTTTTTTGATCAAATAAGACTACTACAAGTTTTATTGGTGTGAGACAGGCTAGTCGACAAGACATTCATCAATGTCTCTTCGATATTGAATTTCTCTTCGACATTCCATGTCGGGTAGCAGTGATCTGGGCATGGTGAAACTTTATCGGTGAGAGATGGCTTGTTGTTGAGACAATCTTGAATGTCTCTTCGACATTCATTGGATGTGCGTTGTGTGGATGTCTGTGTTGTGGTGATCTTGTGACGTCGATGTGAGATTCACTTGAGTCTCTTCGACAAGGCGAGTCTCATTGAAGTTGAGGTGACATATGCCATTCAGTGTGAGATCCTCGAATGTATGTTAGACATTCTAATGATGATTCGATTGAGCTTGTCAGTGTGACATGGCGGCGTCGGGGTGAGATCTCCCAAAGTCTTGGCGACATCTCGATGGAGGAATTGGATGAGGGTGATCAACGCAAAGGATGGCAAATTAAGACGTGATGCTTGGAAGAACAATATTGGTGTATTTCACAATGCTGTTGTGAAATACAAATCATTGGCCAGCTCAGTGGAGCTACTAATAACAATGTAACACCTTGGTGATTGCAGATGCTGATTGGACGATGATTGGAAACTATGACATGGGAGCAAGAAAGAGCAAGGCTGGCCTGGAGAACTTGAGAGAGATATAAATGATGAAGGAATGCAAGTACAGGATAGGTGGTGGAAGTGTGAGGAAAGCATACAGTGTAGAGCCGAATTAAGATCTTCTCTCAACATATGCATGTAAGAAGCTACCCATGAGATGGCAAGTACTTTGTAATGTTGACCTAGTAATAAAGATCATTTTCGTTGTGTAAACTTAGTTTTTTGTATTGTTTTTATCTTTTTGTGTTGTGTTGACTACGTGATTGGATAGCCTGATAAGGCCCTCTGATCTCTACTGCGTCAAGTGGTATCAAAGCAAGGTTTACTCTTGGGAAGGTGTCAAGCATTTACAAAGTCCTATAGAGAATTTTTTGTGGGTAAGTGAGAAAGGAGGAAACCTCTAGCTATAGAGGATTTGCATAAGATGGCACAAAGAGGATGAGGCAAAGGAAAAGGGGTGCGAAGAGGAATGGACCCTATCTTGATAGATATGTTGAGAGGAATTATGGCCAGATTAGAGGTTGTCGAGAATGCATAGTGAAGAGGTCATCATGTCAATGATGTGAGTGATGAATAAGAAGAAGAATAGGTTGAAGCTGAAGGAGAACAACCATAACTTGATAGAGGGAATGAGAGGTTCATTCAAGCCCTAACCAGAATAAATACCAGACCCCATTTTGACCCTCCTAAGTATAAAGGGAACCTAAATTCTGATGAGTTACTGGATTGGATTACTGAGATGGAGAAGTACTTCAAATTTGAAGGTACTAAAGATGACAAGAAGGTGAAATTTTCTTGCACAAAGTTGAAGGGGTATGCATCCCTATGGTGAGATCATTTGCAGACTGATAGACAAAGGAGAGGTAAGGAGAAGATAAAATCATGGGATCGCATGGTGAAAAAATTGAAAACAAATCTCATGCCTACAAATTATTAGATAAGTATGTTTAGGAAATTACAGAATTTGAAGAAAAGAGAGTCCAGTGTCAAGGAGTACATTGAAGAGTTCTATCAATTGAGTATTCGAGCATACCACACTGAGGATGAGGTTGAGCAATTTGCAAGATACCCAAATGGTCTGTGAGTGTCCATTCAAGATTAAATAAGTTTTCTCAAGTTGCAAAGCATGGAAGAGGCTTATCAATGTGCCTTGGGAGTTGAGGAGAAACTAAACAGAAAGCAGCAAAGCAATAATAGGGGTCAAGGTAGAAATGCCCACGTCTGAGGACAAAACAATGGTGGAAGAGGATATTTTCCCAAACATAATGGAGAAGGTACCTCTCAAGACACAGGAGGTAGAGGAGATATCTGAGGAAAAGGAGAGTCATCTTGAGGAAGAGGTAGTTTTGGAAGAGGAAGAGGATTCACTGTTACGTGCTACAAATGTGGAGAGGTTGATCAAAAGTCTTTTGAATTCCCACAAGGTCCAAGCAAAGGAAAAGAGTCTAGAGTGCATGTGGCCTAAGCTGAAGATGAAATGGTGGAAAATTTAAAGCATGGAGAAGATCCAGAAGATGGAGAATCCTTGATAATAAGGAAGATTTTGTTAAGTCTTGAGAAGGTAGAAACAAAACCGATACAAAGAAGGAATTTGTTCAGAACCAAATGCAAGTCAAGTGGTAAGTTTTGTAAGGTAATTGTAGATAGTGGAAACACAGACAATATTGTGTCTAATGAAATGGTGAGGAAGTTGAAGCTGAAAATAATGAAGCATCCCAACCCATACAAGGCTTCATAATTGTAGAAGGAGCATCAGTTAGTGGTAAGAGAACAATGCTTGGTTAATTTTCAGATTGGTAAATACAAAGATGAAATAATTTGTGATGTAATGCCAATGGATGCATGTCATATTTTGTTGTGAAGACCATGGCATTTTGACCGTTAAGTAGTTCATGATGGTAAGAATAATACATATACCTTTAAGAAGGATGGTTAGGAATTTACTTTGAATCCCATGAAGGATAAGGATGAAGATCCAAAAGGTACCTCCAAGGTGTGTTTTTTCACAAGAAAGTAGTTCCTGAAGGATCTAAAGAAGGATGATGTTTGTTATGTAGTGGTAGCACAACCACCTCAAAACCTGATAGCAGAAAAGGAAGAAAAGCTACTAGTAGAAATTCAAGAATTGGTGGATGAGTATGTTGGCATAATGATGTAGTTACCAGATGGGAATCAATCACTGTATGGATTTGATTCTAGGTGCAAGTTTTCCAAACAAGGCACTATATAGAATGACACCACAAGAGAATGAAAAAATAAATAGACAAGTCCAGGAGTTGTTGGACAAGGGTTTGATTAGGGAGAATCTTAGTCCATGTATTGTCCCTATTGTTTAGCACCTAAGAATGGAGATGAATGGAGGATGTGTATAGACTCTCATGCAATTAATAAGATCACCATCAAATATAGATTTGTGTTACCCAGAATGGATGGTTTAATGGATTATTTGAGTGGAGCAATGTATTTCACAAAGATTGATCTAAAGAGTGGTTATCATGAAATAAGAATTCATGAAGGGGATGAGTTGAAGACATCATTCAAGATGAAGGATGGACTGTATGAGTGGCTGGTCATGCTGTTTGGATTGAAAAATGCACCTAGTACATTCATGAGATTGATGAATCAGGTGTTGAATCCCTATCTTGGTAAGTTTGTCATAGTTTATCTTGATGATATTTTAATTTTTAGTAAAACAAAAGAAGAACATTCAGAACATATTAGAGCTGTTTTGCAAAGATTGAAAGAATAAAAGTTAATGGTGAATATGAAAAAGTGTACTTTCATGAAGAAGGAGTTAGTGTACTTGGGACTTTTGTTTTCTGAGGAAGGATTAAAAATGGATCCTGAGAAAGTAAAGGCTATTGTTGAGTGGCCATCACCAAGGAGTACTTTTGAATCCCATAGTTTTCATGGGTTGGTGAGCTTCTATAGGAAGTTAATAAGAAATTTCAGTGGGATATGTGCTCCCATCATGAAGACAATGAAGGGAACAAGAAAAGAGTTCCAATGGACAACTAGATCTGAGAAGAGTTTTCAGCTGTTGAAAAACAAGGTGATGGAACAACCATTGTTGGTGTTACCAGACTTTGGAAAGGTTTTCCAAGTGGATTGTGATGCAAGTGGAGCAACAATTGGAGGATTACTCAGTCAAGAAGGAAGACCAATAACGTACTTCAGTGAGAAGCTGAATGAAACCAAGAAGAAATACTCAGTGTATGATCAAGAATTTTATGCAATTGTACAAGCACTCAAGAAGTGGAGGCATTACTTATTTCCAAAGGAATTTGTGTTGTATACAGATCATCATGCCCTGCAATTCATAAACAACCAAGGTAATTTTAACTAGAGGCATTTGAAGTGGGTTGAATTCTTGTAAAGTTATCCTTTTGTGTTCAAACATAGGAGTGGTAAATCCAATAGGGTTGCTGACACATTAAGTAAGAGAACTTTGTTGCCGAGTGAGATGAGAGTGAATGTTGTTGGTTTTGATTCATTAGGTGAGTTGTATGAGCACGACCCAAATTTTAGAGAGGCATGGTTAGCATGCAAGAATCCAATTGAATTGAATTAGACTCCATGGTTAGAATATTTTATTCAAGAGAACTTTCTCAAAGAAAAGAAGTTGTGTATACCCAGAGGTTCCATGAGGGTTAATCTCATTAGAGAAAAGCATAGTGGTGGATTAGGTGGAAATTTTTGAATAGATAAGACAACTGTGTTGTTGAATGAAAGCTATTACTGGCCAAGAATGAGTGTGGATGTCAAGAAAATGGTACAAGGATGTAGAATTTGTTAGCATGCGAAGGGTATGAAACAAAATATCGGACTGCATCAGCCATTACCAATTCTGAAGAGATCGTGGAAACACATTAGCATGGATTTTGTTTTGGGACTTCCTTGAACTTAGCGAGGTAGTGATTTAGTTTTTGTGGTTATTGATAGATTTAAAAAAATGGCTCATTTTATTCCATGTCATAAAACTAACGATGCTTCCCATATAGCAAATTTTTTCTTCAATGAAATAGTTTGGTTGCATGGTTTGCCTAAGAGTATCATATCTAATTAGGATACAAAGTTTGCTGGTCATTTCTGGTAGGTCCATTGTGGAAGAAATTGGGCACACATTTGGGTTTCAGTTTAGCTTACCATTCGCAAACAGATGGTCAAATTAAGGTTGTGAACAAAAGTTTAGGTAATATTCTTCGATGTTTGATTGGAGACAAGCCAAAATAGTGGGATTTGTTGTTGTCATAGGCAGAGTTTGCCTATAATAATTCAGTGAATAGGAGTATTGGGAAAATTCCATTTAATGTGGTGTATGGTTTCATCCCTAGGGGCATGGATGAACTTAGAGATAGTGTAGACCTGGTGAAGACAAGTGTTGTGGAAAAGGATTTTGTAGAATATATCAGAGATTTGCATAAAGAAGTGAAAGAAAAGTTGGAGAAGAGTACAATTAAGTATAAAGAGTTAGCTGATCATCATAGAAGAGAGCAGGAATTTCAAATTGGAGAAATGGTATGGGTTCATTTAAGAAAGGAGAGGTTTCCATAGGGAACCTATAATAAGTTAAAATGGAAGAAAATAGGACCTTGTCAGATCCTACATAAGTTTTTCACAAATGCTTATGAAGTTGAACTTCCAAGGAATGTAGATATATCTCCTATCTTCAATGTCAGTGATTTGTCCAAACATTTTGATGAGGAGACAAGTACTCAAGCATATTCACTTGATAATATAGATTGGGTGAGCTAGTTACCAGAGAAATAAATTAAAGAAGTGGATGCAATTATCGATTCTAGGGTTGCAAATAAAATGTGTGGTAAAGAGTACCCAGAATACTTGGTTCGCTGGAAGGGAAAACAAGTAGAGGACGCAACTTGGGTGAAGGCACATGAGCTTGCTTAGTTTGGACTGTCAGTTCTAGATTGGCCTAAATATTCCCAAGTTCCCACTCATGGAACATTTCTCCTACCTTAGGTGTCTAATGTAGGAGCATCAGAGGCTTACATGCAATCTTGCATCGTCATTTTTGAATTTTTCGATCAAATATGACTACTACAAGTTTTGTTGGTGTGATACAGGCTAGTCGACAAGACATTCATCAATGTCTCTTTGATATTGAATGTCTCTTCGATATTCCATATCGGGTAGCAGTGATCTTGGCATGGTGGAACCTTATTGATGAGAGGTAGCTTTTCATTGAGACAATATCGAATATCTCTTCGACATTCACTAGATGTGCATCGTGTGGATGTCTGTGTCGTGGTGATCTTGTGACGTTGATGTGAGACTCACTCAAGTCTCTTCGACAAGGCGATTCTCATCAATGTTGAGGTGACATATGTCATTTAGTGTGAGATCCTTGAATGCCTATTAAACATTCCAATGATGATCTGATTGAGCTTGTTGGTGTGTAATGGTGGCGTCGAGGTGAGATCTCCCAAAGTCTTGGTGACATCCTGATGGAGGAATTGGACGAGGGTGATCAATGCAGAGGATCGCAAATCAGGACGTGACACTAGGAAGAATGATATTGGTGTATTTCATAACATTTTTGTGAAATACAAATCATTGGCCAACTAGGTGGAGCTACTGATAATGATGTAATGACCTGGTGATTGCGAATGCAAATTGGATGATGATTGGAAACTATGACATGGGAGAAGGAAAGAGCAAGTCCGACCTAGAGAACTTGAGATAGATATAAACGATGAAGAAATACTAGTATAGGATAGGCTACAAAAGTGTGAGGAAAGCATACAATTTAGAGCCAAATTAAGATTTTCTCTCAACAGATGCATGTAAGAAGCTTCCCATGAGATGGCAAGTACTTTTTAATGTCGACCTAGTAATAAAGATCATTTTTTCTATGTAAACCTAGTTGTTTTTATCTTTTTGTGTTGTGTTGGTTGCATGATTGGATAGTCTGATAAGGCCCTCTAATCTCGACTGCATCATCCTTGCTGATTAATTAATTATATTATTTTAACTAATTAATCCAATTAACCCTTTATCAATGCATGCATAATTAATTGATTAATCATTATTAATTAAGTAATTAATTTACTCATAATTAATCCATGAACATATATCCAATTAAAATAAATAATTATCCTCACCCACATTTCATTTATCAATCAAAGTTAGATAACTAATGAGCCAATCCCATGTACTAAACATGATATCCATAACATCTATAAGATCAAAGATCCCTAATATCTACAAGATCCAAATATATTCCATTAATCAATGCAAGTGATAAAAGAACTATATCCAAGATCTTCTTGATCAAGGGGATAGTCAAATAAAATTATGTGAGCCCATATTAATAGTAGATAAAATAAGGAAATTTAAAGAGCTCATTCAAAATCATGATCAACCTTTCTCACAAAAGAATCAAGGCCAAAACATCCAAGCTAATCCCTCCATCATATAAAAAAAATATTAGATCATGAGACCCAAATCAATCCTATCCATCATCTCACAAATCCCTCTTCCCAAGATGAGACTATAGTTCCCATTATTCATATAGATAATAAAATTGATTGTATAAAGAATATTGTTATAAATTTATAGTTGAAATTGATCACTTTGAGCATATTGGCAATCAAGTTGCACTTGATATTCATAAAACTAAATATTTGGGTAAGAAAGTCACAATTCATAATATGGAGAATATGTATAATAATGTTACAAATATCATGGACAAGGAGCAAGTACAAAAATCTTATAAATTTGGTCTAATATGGTTTCCTTGTAGATGAGAAAATTGAAAATTCTAATGGTTCTTGGTAGTAAACTGACAAGATATCTTCATGTGTACATAGCAACAAGTATCTAATCATAAATAAAATATGTTAAATCATGATAAATAACTTATGTAACTTGTATTAAAGTTTATGTAAATCATGAACATCAAGGCATCAAATACAAGTATTCTACTAAGAAATATAATTATTTTTGTGATACTTTAGGGATAATTGAAGAAAAATTCTCTAATAAAAATATTGAAGTAGAGTCCATCTATAGCCCCTATGAAAATATTGTTAGCATCAATCATTTCATTGATACCACTATCCATGATATTAACCTTTACCTATAACATTCTAAACCCATGGATTAGGACCAAAAATATCATGCATTATTTGAATTATTCTAAAATGATAAAATAATCATAAAATTCATAGGAATTAAAGATAATATCCTATCAAGGGACCATCATAAAGGCTTGGAAATTCATGTGCATGCCCTTTATTATATATAAAAGAACCTAATAATTATTATGAATAAAATTATTAAGATGAAGCATTGAATCATTAACATGAAGCACCAAATCAAAATCAAGAAAGAAATAAAAATGAATGCAAAGAGAAATATAGGTCCATAGATAAAAAAGAAGAA
Source organism: Sequoia sempervirens (assembly GCA_007258455.2). NCBI lineage: Eukaryota > Viridiplantae > Streptophyta > Pinopsida > Cupressales > Cupressaceae > Sequoia > Sequoia sempervirens. The sequence continues at coordinate 94,786,856 of VDFB02049217.1, read as the reverse complement.
GCATAAAATCAAGGTGGATTTTCAAGAAAAAAGAATTCAAGAATCTAAGAGAAGTTACAAATTAAACCACAAAAAACAATCTAGATAAAATGAAAGATCAAAATGAAACAAAAATCCAAATAAAGAAGAACATCAAAATAAAGAAAATAAATAAAATTATAAAACCCACTCAAAAGAATGACTCAACATACAAAAGGTATTCACAATATTTGCAAGCATTATTGACTCTATCATATGAGGTTCCAAAGTCTAATGTATTATGTGTGTTTTTTTATCCTAATAAAAATTCCCATCCCAAATCCAAATTTCAACACCCAAAATATCAAAAACCAAATCTTAGTCCAAATATAAGTCTAAACATTCAAATCCCCAATCCAAAATCCCAAACTCTCAAATCAAGAACCAAATCTAAACATCTAAAATATTGAATTCATCATATCTTAGTAGTAATACTTTACCATAGGGGCTATGATGGTATCTTATTGTGATGTTCACATTTGGATAAACCCAACTTAGTTATCAAAGAGGGTCAAAACAAGATTTATGATTTGTACGTCAACAATAATATCTTAGTAAAATAATTACTCAAAATAGGTTACTACTATCTTATTATAATAGGAATGTACAAGTTAACTACATTAGATATAATAGAAAATAAAGGAGTCATGAATGTCAAGCATCACAAGTACTTTCATGCTTAAATCTATTAGTATTGTCTAAACAATTATAAAAATAAAAAAAATAAAAAAATAAAAAAGTAAAAAAGTAAATAGAAGAATCATCCAATTATGAAAACCATTCATATGAAATCTTGGCTTATTGATCCAGGGAGTAGAGAAATCTTGCACATCCAAAATCTTTGTTGCCTTTTTTGTTAAAATTTTGGTTTTATTTCATTTTTATTTTCTTGCAGGCATGTGGTTGATTCTCCATTTTCCCCTTTTCTAGCAATTCAAAATTTAAGTCATTTGGCAAAGTGGTCATTGGAGTTGAAGTTACATGTTTTCAAATGTTAAAATATTTAATATTTTAAAAAATTGACTAGAACAAAAAACCCACGCCCAGGCATGTGTTTGCCAATTTTGTCTCTTTGTAACTCCTGGAATTTAATTTTGTTGGCCATTTTGTGTTGGAATCTTCCAAATTTCTGGGTTGGAGTAGTGGAATGCAAGGTAATGGAGGTAATTTTTAGAAAGACATTGAAGATTTGGGAAACAAAGAGTAACCAGAGGAATCCCACATCCAGATTGGAGAGGTGTGTCTGCTGAGAAAGTGATGGTTGCAAAGAGAATCCTAACGCCAAGGAAAGGAGAAGCTTGAACAAAATAATGATTAAGGAAAAACAAGAAGAGAAGGAATATTGACAAAGAAAGAATCTATGACATCCAAGGAGGAGTGGATAAATTTTTGTTGCTGATTTCAACTTGCTTGTAGTTGATTTTTGGTGTCTCAAATCTGTTTTGTAATATTTGAAGGCATTCTTGCTTGAAGGTGTGAAGTTTGTGGTGCTTTCTAGGCATTCTTGCATGTAGGATTGAATTTCATTTTTCTTGTGGGTTTCCTGTAGCTTTTATTGTTGTTGTAGCTGCATATTGGAAGAAAAAAAATAGATTTCTCAATTTGATTGGAAGCATATGTTAGTGATTTCAATATCTTATTGCAAGTTTACATTCTGAAATTTGAGAAAGTTATCTTGGTTGTGGTTTTGGGCTGTAACAATTGACAATCCCATAGCATTCTTAATTGTTTACCTACATCAAATGGTATCAAATCAAGGTTGTTTTAATGTTTTTAGAATCTAGCTATTGAAAGTTAGGAAAAGTGGATTTTCTAGTGATTTTGGCACCAAATAAAGTATGCCATTATTGTTAGAAAAATAACATGCATGTGTATTCCTATAGATGAATGTGGGAGCTTTCATTGTGCAAATTTTTAGAGCAATTGGATAAGTTTTGTATATTCAAAGTGAAATTCCAAAAATTAGCCTATGAGCAATTTTTAGTGCATTTTTTGAGTAGGGTTTGAAGAAATTTGAAGAAAATGGCACATAGAGGATGGCGTAGATGGAGAGACCATGAGGAGAATAAAATCCAACACTCATGGAGATGCTAAGAGGAATCACGACAAGGCTAGAAGCCATAGAGACATCACAACTGAGAGGAATTCCTATTGAGGATGTTAGTGATGAGGAAGAAGAGGTTCCAGAAGTAGTAGGAGGAGAGGATGAACAAGAGGATAGATTTCTATGGGTGCTATCAAAATTGGGAAGTAAGCCAAGAATGGATCCACCAAGCTACAATGGGAGTTTGAATCTAGAAGAACTCATTGATTAGACCTCAGAGATGGATAAGTATTTTGTTTTAGAATCCATAGAAGATGGGATGAAGGTAAAATTTATGCTCGCACGAGTTTGAAAGGACATACATCCCTATGGTGGGATCAACTAAAAATTGATAGATAAATAAAAGGTAAGGAGAAAATAAAATCATGGGATAAAATGGTAATCAAGTTGAAATCTAATTTTTTTCCAATTGATTATCATATGAGTTAATTTAAGAAGTTGCAAAAGTTAAAACAAAGGGAGTCAAGTGTCATGAAATACATTGAAGAGATTTATAGGCTTGGTATATGAGCTGGACATGTTGAAGATGATGAGGAAAAGGTGGCAAGGTATGTAAATGGCTTACGAGATTCCATTCAAGATGAAATTAGCTTAGTCCTCATGAGAATAGTAGAAGAATCTTACCAATATGCCCTCAAAGCAGAAGAAAAGTTAGCAAGACAATAAGGCAACTCCAGAGGTAGAGGATAAACCAACAGAGGAGGATGGAAGCCAACAAGAGAAGAAGAACTAAGCTAGTCACAAGATAAATGTAGTCCAAATACAAAGGATAAAGGATATTTTCCAAGGGGAAGAGGTGAAAATTCAAGAGGAAGGGGAGATTGGAAAAGAGGAAGAGGAGATTTTGGGAGTGGAGGGGATTTTCAAGGGTATGCTTCAACTACATGGAGAGGTTGGTCATAGGGCTTTTGAGTGCCCATAAATGCTGAAAATAAATTAGAGCTAGTAGATTTGGAAGATGGAGAGGTCCTTATGTTGAAAAGAGTGCTTTTAAAACTAGAAAAGGAGCAACAAGATCCAATACAAAGGAGTTTGTTCAAAACTATTTGCAAATCAAAGGGAAAATGTTTCACAGTAATTATGGACAATGGTAGCATGGATAACTTGGTGTCACAGGAAATGGTTGAGAAGCTGAAGTTGGAAAAGATGGAGCATCCAAACCCACACAAGGTCACTTGGTTGAAAAAGGGTCATCAAATTTTGGTGAGTGAGCAATGCTTGATAAGTTTTTAGATTGGTAATTATAGAGATGAAGTTATGTGTAATGTGATGCCTATGGATGCATGCCATATCCTTTTAGGTAAATCATGGAAATATGACTGGAAAGCTATGCATGATGGTGAAGCAAACACTTATAGAATAACAAAGGATAGGAAGTATGTCATGAACCCATTGAAGGATAAGGCAGAAGAGGTAGGAATAAATGTAAAGGTATGCATGATTTCAAGTAAACAATTTTTGAAAGAGATAAAGAATGAAGAGGAATGTTTTGATTTGACTCTTGACCAAAAGGAAGTTAGGACTATCATTTGTCTTGAGGAAGGGGTTAAAAAAGAAGGAAAAATTGGAGTTGCATTGATGGAAGAAAAATAAATAAATCTTATTCAAGGGGAAAGGAAAAAAGAGAAGAAAAGGGTTGCAACTAAAAAATGTGTTTTTTAAGGCATAGAGGAAATCAAACATGAAGTTGCAGCAGGGAATCAAGAGGTAAAGTGTGAATTTTATGATTTCCATGATGAATTTAATTTGTATAACATTAATAGGTAATGATGTTGTAACAAAGGAGGATATTTCAAAGTTACTTGTTGATGTATCACATTTTATCAACATAATTCTTGAAGCTGATTTTTGCAAAGAAGAAATGGTAAGAAAAGAAAATGAAATAGTGAAGAGTTGCAATAAGAAGACACAAATAAAATAATGAGGTATTATTAATGTTGTGGATGTGCAAGAAGAAGAAGGTGAAAAGGAAATTGGTAAGGAAAATGGAAAGATAAATTTTGATTCCTATGATGTTTATCCTAATGAGCTGTATAGAGTTTTTGAGAATGAATAAAAAGAATGGAGAGGCACTGGTAGTAAACTAAAATTCATGAAAGGAAGAAATAGGAGAATAAGGTAAGAGAAAAAGAAAGGAAAGAAAATCAAGGAGGCAACATGGGTTGCAGCCTCAAAACTTCAAAGGATTGGGATTCAAAATACAGATGAATGTTCATGGAACTTTCTTTCTTACCCTGGTTGTTTGATGCAAGAGCATCCGGGGAGTAGAGAAATCCTGCACATCCAAAATCTTTATTTCCTTTATTGTTAAACTTTTTATTTTATTTCATTTTAATTTTGTTGTAGGCACATGGTTGATTCTCCATTTTCACTCTTCTGCCAATTCAAAATTTAAGTCATTTGGCAAAGTGGTCATTGGAGTTGAAGTTGCATGTTTTCAAATATTAAAATATTTAATATTTAAAAAACTTTCCTAGAACGAAAACCCACACCCAAGCATGTGTTTGGGAAATTTTGGCTCTTTGTAACTCCTATAATTTGAATTTGTTGGCCATTTTTTGCTGGAATCTTCTAGGTGCCTGCGTTGGAGTAGTGGAATGCAAGGTAGTGGAGGTAATTTTTAGCAAGACATTGAAGATTTGAAAAAAAAAGAGTAAGTAGAGGAATCCCACACCCAAATTGTAGAGGCGTGGATGCTAATAAAGTGATGGTTGCAAAGAGAATCCCAACGCCTGGGAAAGGAGAAGCTTGAACAACAAAAAGATTGAGGAAAATCAAGGAAAATAGAAGGAAGATTGATAGACGAAAAATCCATGGTGTCCAAGGAGGAGTGGAGAAATTTTTGTTGCTGATTTGAACTTTCTTGTAGCTTATTTTTGGTGTCTCAAATATGTTTTGTAATAGTTGAAGGTATTCTTGCATCTAGGTGTGAAGTTTGTGGTGCTTGCCAGGCATTCTTGCTTGTAGGATTAAATTTCATTTTGTTTGTGGGTCTCTTGTAGGTTTTTTTTCTATTGTAGCTACACATTGGAAATTTATTTTTTTCTCAATTTGATTGGAAGCATATGTTAGTGATTTTAATCTCTTGTTGCAAGTTATATTCTGAAAATTGAGAAAGTTATCCTGGTTGTGGTTTTGGGTTGCAACAATTGACAATCCCATAGGATTCTCAATTGTTGACCTGCATCACTTATTACCATATTGAAATTAATTATTGAGCATCATGTGTGAATTGATTTTCTAAATGTACTTTACACTTGAGGGCAGGTCCATTCTATTGTACCTATTCTATTTCATTAATACCTACATATCCCATCATACCCTTCCTCCATCACCCCTTTTTAAACTTAGCAAGGATAGGAGAAAAGTGTGAAAAATGATTTGAAAACATCTTAACATGTTCTATCTTCAATGAGAATTAGAATATTCTACAATAATTTATTTTCTAGCATAATAGAAAATATTATTGCAATACTTTTATAACAAGCCATTAAACTACATCTCGATGTCGACAAAAAATTCACCATAATATCTTGAATGAAACATATATAATAGGGCATGTTATTTCTATGTAATGTAGTCCTTGGAGATAACATCCTATATCCTTCCTATATCCCTCCATTTATCCATCCCTCATCCATTCCATATTGAAAATTCTTAAGCACCCATCCTACATCTCACATCTATTTCATTAATTAATTATATCTCTTAATCATTCCATATAATCCACCCTTCAATTTTTTCCTTAGAATTGGTTTTCCCTATTAATTGATTAGAAGTAATTTTCATAAACTCAAGTGAAATAAAAAGGAAATACAATGTATCGATATTATCAAAAAAATCCCTATTAGTTGCAGGAAACCCATCCAAATCTCAACACAATCCATCTCAATAGAAAAGTAGATAAATGAAAAAAGTATCACCAAGAAATACAAACAAATTCAAATAGAAATAATATATATAAGTTTTGTCCTTAGTCTCACTAAAATCCAATAATTGTTTAGTTTCAACCAATTCTCATGTTTCTCTTGGGATATTTCATTCCCAAATTAATAATACTATCATCATCATCATTCAAATATAATATTTAGCTTGATCAGGGATATAATCTTGTTTTTCTTTTCATTTTATAATTTTTGTAAGGTTTATTTCTTGTTTGTTTCTTATTTTCCTTACATTTGTGCATAAATCCTTGAGGTAGTTCATTTCAGTTGTGTCATCATGATCTTCTATATAATGGTGTACCTTGTCAACTTATTTCTTAGATGTTTTAATTATAGAAAACATAACAATTATATCATCATGGTATTTCATACCATGGTGCATCCTATTATGTTCTAAATAAACAATAATACATTCATGACCAAAAATTCTTGACAAAGATTATCTAATTGTGTACCCCGCACAATTAAAAGATACACACATAAATAAACAACATAAATAACACCATATCTATCTTGGGAAAACCCTCAGTGAGGGAAAAATTAGCCTCCAAAGATCTTTTATTATATTAATTTTCACAGCACAATTACAATTTTCCACAATTTCCTTCCTCACATACATTAATAAATAACTTGAAAATTCCATTTTTAGAATTATCATAGGGTTATAACATAACACTACTATCCTAACATGATCCCTTTGATATGGTTTCACTCTAAATCATACTATTTGTACGTCACTTGCCTCTCAATCCTTGCTCTCTTACCATTACCTCACTATAATTATTTTCCTTATACAAAGTATCATACTTTTAGTTGTCTTTAATTCTCATATTAATACCTTTCTCTAGATTTCCAAATAATTTATGTCGACCTAAAAATGTGAAAATTTGAGAAACCATATTAAATATTTTTTTGAGCTACCAAATCATAAATTCCATCCAATGATGGATAATCCCCTTGTGGATCATCACACACCTTCCCAATGGTCCACTCATACCTCCAAAATATCTACCCTTATGTGAAAACCCAAAATACACTTTTTCAAAATATAGTAGTTCTAACTAAACATCTTAGCTATCTTGTACACACTCCTTTTCCAAAATATAGAGCCATAATCATCTATATCATCTCAAACTTGACCATAAGACTAGAATCAACCACACACAAAACTACCACTAAATTCATAAAAATTAATTATCTAATGTGATAAAAAATTTCCAATTATTGTCACCCCAAACTATTAACTATGTGTCAAATATATGAACTACCTTAGATGCATATTCTCCATGATGCCCTATGGGTGCCTTGCATTAGACACTAAGGGTAAATAAAAATGATTCCCCCACTTTCTAGGGTAACTTGCCTTGACTTGGGATTTTCAACCCACTATCTCTTCAACTCATTCTTTCCACCTCCTTAGGTATGCTTCAAACAATCCACCTTGTGTAGTGCCCCTCCCCGATTCCCCCTTTTCATGAAGTTTGATAAATTTTGTTTTGGGTTATTTGATTCGGATTGTTTCATTTTATGTGTTTGGTTGTTTAATTTAAAATTGTTTGATAATGAGGGTTTTGATGATTTGACGCATTGAAATAAACCATTAAGCTAAAGGCATACATTTGATATATAAGTAAATAAATATGTAAATGTATATAATAAAAGTTAATAATAAAATAAAATAAATTGTATTCGATAGAAAGAGTAATATCAAATAGAAATTTAATAATCAAAATGAAATTTCATGAAAGTGTTGTTACTCGAAAAGTAACAAGAATCGATGTCAAAACCTACAACCTCTTTTTCTATTTTCTCCATGTATCCAATCAGTCCTGTGATCCTGTAGTATTGGGATTCCTTAATAGATTTGTTAAATTTTGTTGTTCTCACCCTATAATTAGGATGCTAGAAAATTGATTAAATGCTTGAGGTAGTTATTCTATTTTCATAGGATTGTTTTTGAACTTGTAATGGTTTCTTGATAATATTGTTATAGCTATGGCTATGAGAATGGTTCATGTCTCTTATACTAGATAGTATTGAATCTAGTCTTAATGTTCTATTAATCATACTATCGTTGTATTTGGTTTGAGAATAGATCTTTGATTGATTTGAAAAACATATCTCATGAACCCAATGAGACTAATCTCCTCATGGGTTGCACATCTCCTTTGTACTATCAACCACTCTGTGCTTGCTTACCAATTTACTCAAAGCATACGTTCATGGTGTTACCAATGCCTTCTAAATTTGAGTCTATTTTCAATCCTATCTAATACCTCTAGACCATTACTCTCAGATATCCCTATTTTATAACTGGTTTGTGATGTTCTTTCCTGTAGAATTCGATAATCATAAGATATGTATACTTCTTTTCTTCAGTAGATAGTCCATTGTTTTTTCCTTAGCCACTAGAATGTAATTGAATAGAAATTGGCCTATATGTGAATCTCAATGATTTGATTGACAACATCTACCATTTGATATAAATGAGTGTTGTTTGGTACAACGTCCTTTCAAATTAGTAAGGCTTGTGTTTTGAATGGCATTTGTAATTATTGAGCCGTTTTGCATGGCATGGTACTTCAACTCTATGAGATTCGATGGCCATAATGATACTTAACTGCCCTGAATGTCCACTATGCTAGAGTTTTAATATTTGCAGCCTTGGAATTATATACTGTGCATATAATTCATTTAGTTTGGAATAGAGTTGGCTTTCAGAACTTTGAATATAGTATTTAATCTTATATAATCACATATTTCCATATGCATGTAGGTATATAAATATAATGGTTATGGTATTGAAGAAAACAATTTTATATTTAATACGAATATATATATTCATATATGTATATGAAATTTTGTTGTAGTTATATTTGGTAAAATGGATTATTTGATTAGATAAAATGTTGATTTCTTTTAATAGTTAAATTGTAGTATCATTTTGAAATTAGTTAATTAGAATACTGTGTTTGATCAAAAAAAAAAAACTATCTTGCACTCAGTCATTGATTATACTTGTAATTAGAGGCCTAGTTAATGCATTTTAAGAGATGGTTTATTAGTGAAATAGTTATTCTTAAAAATAAATGATTGTAGTGATTAATGCCTTATATAAGAAAACTCTGTAGGGTTGTTAAGTTATGATTAGTTGTTGTATTAGACGATGTGGATGATTAATGGATTAAATGATGTTTAATTATGGAGTTGCCCATGATGGCTCATTTATTGTGTGTTTGCTTTAAGTAAAATAATTAGAGTATTAATTAATGGTTGTTGATTTTGTTAAAATTGTTTACTAGCCAAATTTTAAGTTTGTTAGGTAATTAGTGGTTGGGTATCATGTGAGGAGAAAATTGAGGTCTCCCTTGGATGCCCTGTTGGTTGATTTTACTATTGTTTAATGGAGTGAGCTTTCTGGTGTCAAATGCTTTTTGCAAGGCTTCTAGAGGTTGGGGAATGAGTTTACTTATTATTGGTTTTCATGTTGATATTTTTGTGAACTGTTGTTCTTATACTTGATCATGTTTATGTGGGTTTTAGCCTTGCATTGTGGAAATTGTTTTATTACGGAGATCTTGTGTGAGGTGGTGCATGCCTCACTTTATGTGCTTATTTATATGGCTTTTCTAGTTTTTGCAAGTTGGCTATACCCCGTTTTATGTGTTGGGTCTCTAGTTGTTAGTAGGGGGAGTGGCTCTCAATGGGGGTTTGACACACAAAGTGGCACCAGGGTAACTCATTGAGATTTTCTTTAATCAATGATAACCTAAAATAAATTAGGGGGTTGGGTAGTTCACATTAATCAAGATAATGCCTCACTCATGGCTCAAGTGTTGGTTTAGGCTTGAGATGAGTGGGAAGACCTGGAATGGCAATATCAATTGCTTTGTCCTCTTGGAAGGTTTGTTGATCCCACATGAGTTTGTATGGGGGTCTGACGGCCAGTAGAGGTGGCCAGGGTAACTTAGGATGGGCGTCTAGTAGCCTAGGAAGGTTATGCCAAGGTAACCCATAGCAAGCTATGTGATGACACTCCTCCCTATAACAACCTAGCATTCCCTTGTTTTGTGTTCTTTTTGTTATTGCATACGTTTTGAAGCAGTGCCATTGTTATGAGTTGTTTGTGGTATTTGTATGTCAAAGTCATGTTATCCCTTTTGTGTCATGTTAATGTCTTCTTGTTTGCTTTGGTGGTGGGACCTTATCATTATCTCCTAGTACGGGGGGTAGACCTTAGGGTTCCACATGGTTGAGTGATACGTGGTTTGCACTCCATTAACCTTAGGGTTCCACATTGTTGGGTGGTATGTGCTTTGCACTCCATTGGGTTCCTGGTTGATGTTCGTGAGCATGGATGCGGTACTTGATGCAGAGATTCCATATCTTGTACCAGACTTGAGTTAGCTTTGATGTTATGCAATGTAATCATTTCAGTGGTATCTTATCATATATTTGATGTATCATTCCCATTTTTATAAGGGAAGCTTTGATGTAATCTTGTAAATAGTTTAATGATCTATCCTATGTATGGGAAGCATATGTATTCATTGGTTTGTATTTTTTGTTCTTTAATGGTGTTGTATTTGTGGAAATATATCTATATATATAATGCAATGGATGCAAATGAACTCTTGTTATTGGATATTTCATGATGTATATTGAGGATGGTTTATCATTATGTTTGTAATGCAGTCATGATACCCTAAAGGACATAGTCAGTGCAAATGTACTTGTAGATTACATTTTATGTTATTGTTAGTTTGATTTATACGTTGATTGACTTAAAAAAAAGTGTCATAAATGTTAGTTAGTTGTGTTATCCTTTGGGGTTTCGTGGTGGGGTGTTACACTTGGTATTGTTGTGCATGTTTTGCACACACACCCCGCTGTAGGCAGGGACCCCCTTTTTTCTTGCTCCCGATAGGCTACTTTGCTCCTGTCTTGTTTTGTGTGCCCCATTTTTCAAGCCCAAATTGGTCGTGTGCCTTCAAACAATCAAATTCCCCTTACCAAATTCACCCACTTGGGGTATTCAAGTTCGGGGAGAAATAAAGACCCCTGTCCCTTTTCTGCCCTTTGTTTTGTTCCTGCTGACTTGGTCCCTAATCGCTCGATTCATTTTTTTTCTACATTTTTGACTTTGAGGATAACTTTTTGGTGGATTTGGGATGTGTTTGTGGTGCCTAAGTGAAATGCCAAGGTTTCGTCAATGCTCTATTAAGTTTCGGTGGTTTCAGAACTTTCCTTCTGGAACTCCCTCCCTCTATGGCTATTTTGGAAACATCCTGGACCCCCACCGGTCCGGTTTCCACATTTTTGACTTTGGGGATAACTTTTTGGTGGATTTGGGATGTGTTTGTGGTGCCTAAGTGAACTGCCAAGGTTTCGTCAATGTTTCGTTAAGTTTCGGTGGTTTCAGAACTTTCCCTCCGGAACTCCCTCCCTCTTTGGCTATTTTAGAAATATCTGTGGACCCCTGCCGATCCGGTTTCTACATTTTTGACTTTGGGGATAACTTTTTGGTGGATTTGGGATTTGTTTGTGGTGCCTAAGTGAACTGTCAAGGTTTCATCAACATTTCGTTAAGTTTCGGTGGTTTCAGAACTTTCCCTCCAGAACTCCCTCCCTCTTTGAATCTTTTGAAAACATCTGTGGACCCCCACTAGTCAAGTTTCCACATTTTTGACTTTGGAGATAAATTTTTGGTGGATTTGGGATGTGTTTGTAGTGCCTAAGTGAACTACCAAGGTTTCGTCAACGTTCCATTAAGTTTTAGGGGTTTCGGAACTCCGTCTCTCTTTGGCTATTTTGGAAACATTTGTGGAGCCCCGGCGACCCGACCTCTGGGAGCCGGCCCCTCCGTGGCCGTTTTGAACATCCGTGGAGCCCCAACGACATGGCCTCAGGGACCCGGCCCCTCTGTGGCCATTTCTAGGACTCCGTTCCTCTGTGGTCATTTCTAGGACTCGACCCCTCCGTTGCCGTCTGAGACTTCCCCTCTGGGCCGCCATGTGCTCATTGACTTTTCAAAAGGGCGGCGACCCTCCAGCTTTGCCCTTCCAAGCTTTTGCTTTTTTCAAATGAGTCCAATCTGGAGGAATTTTTTCTGGGCACTCTTCCTTCCCCTCTTCCCATGCGCTATAATTGAAAAGTCCTGGTTTTGCTAAGTTTTGTGAGGTTTGGGAACTTCCCTTCCAGTTTGTTGTCCCTTGTTCGCTGCCCGCCCCCTTGGGCCTGCATTAATGTTTATGGTCCAAATGAGCTCCAAATATGAATATTAAGATCTTTTGATTATGCATGGATGGATCTAAAAAATATTTTGTAATATTTGACTTACATTTTCCTTGATTTGTGTATGAAAACACTTACGACACTTCATGTATGCAAGATTCAAGGAGCCTATTGTGGGTCCGTCAGGAGACCCATTGAGAAAGTTGAACAAGGAAAAGCGCATCGCTCCTGTCACCATTAATTTCTTGTTCACCTCTCCCCCTAGCACACACCAATAGAGTCGGTGTTAGAAGAAGGCCTGTGCCAAGGAAGTCAATGACAAAAATGCAAGGGGGTGGCCTTGAAGAAGGCATAAGGGAGTTGTCCGCTTGAATTAGGGGCAACCAATCTATTGATGCCAGTCGTCAACGGGCTCGTTTGATCCAAGGAAGAACACTGCAAACACATCAAGTAAGAAGATGACTTTCAGGTAGTTTCAGCTACAGTAAAAGGGCAATCAGCTAAATGACAAAACTGCTACAGCACCTGGGCACTAGATGACAAAATAGAGAAAATACAACGAATGTATTTTTAATTGCTCAATATTGTGGGGTAGGTGAAACCCTAATGTAAATCAAATCTGGGCCATTCGATGTAATTCAATCCTATCCATTCATTTGGGCTTTGGAAAACTATAAATAGGGGCTTTCCCCTCATTTGTAAGGGTTGGAGAGCTATTGTAAAAAATATTTACAACAATAGAATACAACATTGCATGATTTTATGGATGTTCTCTTTGATTTTGCTCATCTTGCATACATGGTTTTTCCTCCCATGTTAGTTTTAGTATTAGTTTTTCTTGAATGGTTGTCATGATGGTGTTGTTGTTATAGTATTTGATGAGCTTCCAGCCCATACTTTTAGCACTTGTTGATGACAAGCTACTATACAAAGTTAGCCTAGGCTTCTTTCTGTCATTGTTGCAACCTAGTTCAATTGCATGTTCATGATGTGTATGTGTAATTTGAAAATCAACAGACCTTAGAATATTGCACTGGTTTTGTGTAGCTGTAGGTTTCTCTTGGTCAAGCAAAACTCAGTTTAGGAAGCTTGTCTACTGTAGCAGCCACCATTGTTACTATTCATCCATAGCTTAGGATTAGAACATCTTTCTTAACCCTTCTTTTTTTGCTATTTCTTTTAGTCCTTGGTTAGAGTAGGATCTCAAGCATCACCATAAAGCTAAATTAGATGAACTTGATGAGCTTCAGCTTGCTATTTTGAGTGGACAACCACTGTTTATTCACTTCCACCACTTTGAAACTGCATTTGTAAACCCAACTTCCCATGCTTTGTAACCTATCTGTAAGACCGCCTTGTGATTCCAGCAAATCACATCAAACAACTGAGATATTCGAAGCACTATCAAGACCTGACATTAGAGACCTTGGGATAGTGTTTTGCAATCTGATTGTGGAAGATTGTCTTTTAAGAGAGGTAGTGCACCTACGTACTGTCTGTGTTGAGAAGTGCATAAAAAACACATCAAAAGAACTGGTGCTAGAAGGAGGGCATGACAAGTGGAGGCTACAAAGCTGAAAGTTGGCAACAAAGCTGAAAGTTGGCACTTCGAAAAGAGCACTTTCAAAGAAAAAATATGAGATAAGGAGATCTCTTTTAATGCTAAAAGATCAGAGAATCTGAAGGCAAGTAGAAGTTGAGTCAAAATGGAGCAGCATGCACAAATTGACATCACTCAGCTGCATGCAGATTTGAACAAGAGACTAAAGAAGCCATTGTAGCAATTCGCGTTGGCGGATAGATGTCAGATCCATTGCACTCGCAGGAACAATGAGTTGGGGTGTCTGACTTTATTAAGCAAAATTGAAAAGGTCTTGCAAGGAGAAATTCCCTTTTGGGAAATCTATCAGCCTTTAGCCCTTGTAGAACCAGAGGAAGAATTGACAACCATGGTAGCCAAGGCGTTCAAGGAGCTAATCCAGGAACATTTGAGCAACAAGGATGGACCAAGATTGGAGGAAGTACTAATGGCAAGTTGGTGCAGATTTTACAATGCACCCCACTCTAAATTCACTTGCTTGTCATGCACAAACATCATCATTCAAGCCAAGGGTTGTTCAGACAAGTTGGAGCAGCCAACTCCCAATGAAGAGAAGTTATCCAATGAGGCAGAAGAGTTGTCAACATCCAGAGGACAGCAAAGTAAGGATGAACCAAGAAATTTGATACAAGTTGATGTTGGAGCAGCAGACATCGAAGTTGAAAACTAGGAGGAAGAAGCAGATTTCATTAGGACAGTAAGGTGCCTTGGTGAAAATCTAACTGAAATTAATTTAGAAGGCCTTCCATCCACCAATCGAAGGCAGTCCTCCACTCTAGAAGAAGAGCAATTGGTAGGTGACGATGAACCAATGAAGTCTATAGGGGCGGATCTTAGGACAACCAACTCAAATGCTGAAAATCAGAAAGAGGAAAGGGATGACAACCTTGCAAAAATAGAAAATGATGACGAAGACATAAGTGAAACACGACTGGAAGACCTCTCCTTCATAAACGATAGTGATTGAGAATCTGAAAAATGCAAGTTTGGAGGAGTGGGAACAACCACTCACCACGACTGTCTACCATCAAGCTTCTTTTTCAAGTGATGATGAGGACCCAAGCAAAAAGATATGGCCAGTTCATCTCCAAATTAGCAAAGGATTGGTCTGAAGTAAGATGTTAAGTGGATTTGGAGGTATTGCTACTGCCAAATTGGTGCAGACTTCATAATTCATCACACTCTGAATTTTTATGTGAGCTATGCAAAGAGGCTATTGAACAAGTTAGAGGACAAGTGGAACACCCAAGTACCTGACCTCCTCTACTTGCTGCCCATATTGAAGAAGAAGACCAAAATCCTAAATCAAGTGATGGCTCAGCTGAAGGCGGACCTCAAGAGGATTTTGGGACAGAAATAGAAGAAGAACAACAATATAGTCTCATACTTTCGAGCGATGAAGTAGATCAAGTGAGAATGTTGTCCACCAGTCACCAAGAAGTTTTTCCTCTTGAAGAGCATTTGCACACCATGAACGATAGGCTTTATGCCGAGCCCTTGGAGGGAAATTGTGCAGTACACTTTGGTCCTCTTGATGAGGTTCCATCAATTGATGACTTCTTTCCATTAGAAGCTGCACTGCGAAGGTATGCTCATGTCAAGGAAGAACACATCCCAGAAGGCGACAGCGATGAAGACATACTCCTTGAGCCCCCGAACGGTGAGGCACTAGAGTCTCCAGATTGGGAGAGAGGTTCCTTCTCCATCTATAGTGATGGTGACCAAGAAGAAATGACTGAATGCCATGAGGAAATGCATGAACAACAAAGAGAAGAAGACAAAGGTGGAGGTGTTTCAATGGCTTCCAACAAACGTGACATGCTCGGTCAATTACACGATTTAACTGGTGGTTCTTCTGTCTTGATCGTTGTTGATCCTCCCTCATATTCAGATGGCTGCAATAGGATAGATTCGTGTATGTCATCATCCCATGACACTGAACATCACAAAAATAAGGCTGACACCTGGGAAAGGAGATGGGACAACATGCTGCCCCTTGAAGACAATAATCAAGAAGAGGTTTGGGCAACAGAAACCCAGGCATATGAGGTGTACTTCCTCAAGGAACAACCAATGGAGGTTGTGGATCCCACACGAAGATTAGAAGGGGTGTTTGCTGCCTCGTTCTCTCAGTCTTATGCAAGCCTAATGTCTAAAGTGTTGCACCCTCCACCACACCCGCCCGAGGCTGCCAATGCACCTATCGACAATGCAGTGCTCGCCCTTGACTATCTAATGTTGCCACCTCCATGTGATGACATACAGGTTCTATCCTTCCTTGCACCTATTATTTCTCATAACTGCACTTATTATTTTGATTATGGGAACGAGGGAAAACGAACATGTTTATGGATTAACCATGGGTTCAACGAGCCTCCTCAACTGTTGATTTTTCATGATGACGTGATTGAACTTGAGTGCTGCAATGTTGAACTTCCTTTTTCTAAATATAAAGATAAATTTGCATGGTTAAGAATGACAACAATTGCTCATTTTCTTTCGGATGCACTGCGAAATCCAATGAACGTTAATGTTAGCTTGCCCTACCTAAACATAGTGCTTTGTAAATATCTTTGTACATAGCCCGTTTTGAGTCGTATAGGTTTCCTGTAAATACTCTGCTTTCCTACTTTCCTTAGGTTAGTTGGTGTGTGTAGGTTGCTTGATTTGTAGGTTGTTTGTTTTTTGTTTGCTTTTGCTTTGCTGCTGCTTTGCTTGGGGCCCCTTTGCTTTTAGCTGGGTACATCTGTGTGCACAAAAACCATACTTATTGCCTAGGGTTGTTCTATGTATTTCTTTGTCAAACTCTAATCAAGTCTTTAGAGTGGATGGTGAAGGTCTTATGTTAGTATCAAGTGATTTGGGTGTTTGATTCAAAGAGGATAAGTTGTTGGTTTAGTATGACTCTGACGTATTCTGAAATCTTACAGCTTTTACACATCTTAAGAATCCAATGGTCACTGTAGGGCCTTTTGTGAAATCTAGTTAAGTGAAAAATCTAAATTTTGCTCCAGTGCCACTGTGATCCTCAGCCCTGAGCGTGAGCTTCAATGCTTGCGGGTTGAAATAAAAAAGTTGAAAAGAGAAAAGAAAGAAAGAAAGAAAACATTGAAAATTAAAAGAAAGAAAAATTCAACTTTTTCAGGGGTATCTGAGCAACTCTACCGGGGCTATGGATGCCCGGCCGACAATAGAGCAATGTTCGGAAGAATCACAATGACAATCTCGTCAAGGCTATGGATGCTTGACTGACAGCGAGACAATGCCCCAGATGCTTTTGGAGTTAGAATAAACTGCGTAGCTTAACTTGATGGAGCTTGGGTTCCTGTAGCAACTAAAGGATGGGAATTAACACAACTGCACACACTTGGATTTTCAGCATACTGAAGGTTGGGTTGGCTAGTGGTTTTGATCCTTTGGTTGAGCGTCTAGTTTGTTTTCCCTAGTGTGAAGTTTGGAACCAAAGATTCTGGGTTTGTGATTCCAATTTGTCATCAAAATGCTTTGGAGCATTTCCCCAGCGAGTTGCCATTTGTTGTGTATGTTTTGCATACACGCGCTACCATAGGCAAGGACCCCCTTTTTTTTCACTCCCGATAGGCTACTTTGCTCTTGTCTTATTTTGCTTGCCCCATTTTCCAAGCCCAAATTGGTCGTGTGCCTTCAAACGATCAAATTACCCTTACCAAATTCACCCACTTGGGGTATTCAAGTCTAGGGAAAAAATAAAGTCGCCCGTCCCTTTTCTGCCCTTTGTCTTGTTCCTGCTGACTTGGTCCCTAATCACTCGATTCACTTTTTTTCTACATTTTTGACTTTGGGGATAAATTTTTGGTGGATTTGGGATGTGTTTGTGGTGCCTAAGTGAACTACTAAGGTTCCTTCAACATTCCATTAAGTTTCGGTGGTTTCAAAACTTTCCCTCCGGAACTCCCTCCCTCTTTGGCTATTTTGGAAACATTCATGGACCCCCGCCGGTCCGGTTTCCACATTTTTGACTTTGGGGATAACTTTTTGGTGGATTTGGGATGTGCTTGTAGTGCCTAAGTGAACTAGAAAGGTTTCGTCAATGTTCCATTAAGTTTCGATGGTTTCAGAACTTTCCCTCTGATACTCCCTCACTCTTTGACTATTTTGGAAACATCTGTGGACCCCCACTTGTCCAGTTTCCACATTTTTGACTTTGGGGATAGGTTTTTGGTGGATTTGGGATGTGTTTGTGGTGCCTAAGTGAACTTCCAAGGTTTCGTCAATGTCTGTTAAGTTTCGGTGGTTTTGGAACTTTCCCTTCGGAACTCCCTCCCTCTTTGGCTATTTTGGAAACATCCGTGGACCCCTGCCAGTCTAGTTTCCACATTTTTGACTTTGGGGATAACTTTTTGGTGGATTTGGGATGTCTTTGTGGTGCCTAAGTGAACTGCCAAGGTTTTGTCAACATTCCATTAAGTTTCGGTGGTTTCAGAACTTTCCCTCTGAAACTCCCTCCCTCTTTGATTATTTTGGAAACATCTGTGGACCCTCGCTAGTTCGGTTTCCACATTTTTGACTTTGGGGATAACGTTTTGGTGGATTTGGGATGTGTTTGTGGTGCCTAAGTGAACTGCCAAGGTTTCGTCAACGTTCCGTTAAGTTTCAGTGGTTTCAAAACTTTCCCTCTGGAACTCCCTCCCTCTTTGGCTATTTTGGAAACATTCGTGGACTCGCGCCGGTCGAGTTTCCACATTTTTGACTTTGGGGATAACTTTTTGGTGGATTTGGGATGTGTTTGTAGTGCCTAAGTGAATTGCCAAGGTTTCGTCAACGTTCCGTTAAATTTCATTGGTTTCAAAACTTTCCCTCCGAAACTCCGTCCCTCTTTGGCTATTTTGGAAACATTTGTGGACCCTCGTCGGTCCGGTTTCCACATTTTTTACTTTGGGGATAAATTTCTTGTGGTTTTGGGCTGTGTTTGTGGTGCCTAAGTGAACTGCTAAAGTTTCATCAACGTTCTGTTAAGTTTTAGTGGTTTTGGAACTTTCCCTCTGGAACTCCCTCCCTCTTTGGCTGTTTTGGAAACATCTGTGGACCCCCATCGGTCTGGTTTGCACATTTTTTACTTTGGGGATAGTTTTTTGGTGGATTTGGGATATGTTTGTGGTGCCTAAGTGAACTGTCAAGGTTTCGTCAACTTTCTGTTAAGTTTTGGGGGTTTTGGAACTCCGTCCCTCTTTGGTTGTTTTGGAAACATACATGGAGCCCTGGCGACCCGGCCTCTGGGACCCGGCCCCTCTGTGGCCATTTCTGAGACTCCATCCCTTTGTGGCCATTTTGAACATCAATGGAGACCTGGCGACCTAGCCTCTGGGACCTGGCCCCTCTGTGGCCGTTTTTGAGACTCCATCCCTCTCTGGCCATTTCCGGGACTCCACCCCTCCGTGGCCTTTTCCAGGACTCCACCCCTTCGTCCCTGTCTGAGACTTTCCTTCCGGGCCGCCCTATGCTTATTGAATTTTCAAAAGGGCGGTGACTCTCTGGGTTTCCCCTTCCAAGCTTCCGCTTTTTTCAAATGAGTCCAATCTTGAAGAAGTTTTTCTGGGCACTCTTCCTTCCCCTCTTCCCATGCACTATAATTGAAAAATATTGGTTTTGCTAAGTTTTGTGAGGTCCGGGAACTTCCCTTCCGGTTTGTTGTCCCTTGTTCACTACCCGTCCCCTTGGGCCCACATTAATGTTTATGGTCGAAATGAGCTCCAAATATGAATATTAAGATCTTTTGATTATGCATGGATGGATCTAACAAGGATTTTGCAAGATTTGACTAATGTTTTCCTTTATTTGTGTATGAAAGCACTTACGACACTTCATGTATGCAGGATTCAAGGAGCCTACTACGGGTCCGTCAGGAGACCCATTGAGAAAGCTGAACAAGGAAAAGTGCATCGCTCCTATCACCATTCATTTCATGTTCGCCTCTCCCCCTAGCACACACCAATAGAGTCGGTGTTAGAAGAAGGCCTGTGCCAAGGAAGTCAATGAAAAAAATGCAAAGAGGTGGCCTTGAAGAAGGCATAAGGGAGTTGTCCGCTCGAATCAGGGGCAACCAATCCATTGATGCCAATCGTCAACGAGCTCATTTGATCCAAGGAAGAACACTGCAAAAACATCAAGTAAGAAGACAACTTTCAAGCAGTTTCAGCTACAGTAAAATGGCAATTAGCTAAATGTCGAAACTGCTACAACACCTGGGCACTAGATGGCAAAACAGAGAAAAGACAAGGAATGTTTTTTTAATTGCTGAATATTGTGGGGTAGGTGAAACCCTAATGTAAATCAAAATCTGGGCCATTCGATGTAATTCAATCCTAGCCATTCATTTGGGCTTTGGAAAACTATAAATAGGGGCTTGCCCCTCATTTGTAAGGGTTGGAGAGCTATTGTAAAAAATATTTGCAACAATAGAAGACAACATTGCATGATTTTATGGATGTTCTCTTTGATTTTGCTCATCTTGCATGCATGGTTTTTCCTTCCATGTTCGTTTTAGTATTAGTTTCTTGAATTTTTGTCATGATGGTGTTGTTATAGTATTTGATGATCTTCCAGCCCATACTTTTAGCACTCGTTGGTGACAAGTTGTTGTGCAAAGTTAGCTTGGGCATCTTTCTGTCATTGCTGCAACCTAGTTCAATTGCATGTTCATGATGTGTATGTGTAATTTGAAAATCAGCAGACCTTAGAAGATTGCATTGGTTTTGTGTAGTTGTAGGTTTCTTTTGGTCAATCAAAACTTAGTTTAGGAAGCCTGTCTATTGTAGCAGCCACCATTGTTACTATTCATTCGTAGCTTAGGATTAGAACAACTTTCTTAAGCCTTCTCATTTTGCTATTTATTTTAGTCCTTGGTTAAAGTAGGATCTCAAGTATCACCATAAAGCTAAATCATATGAACTTGATGAGTTTCAACTTGCTATTTTGAGTGTGTTAGAACTATAAAATCTTGAAAATTTTGCAAGTTGTTTCATACCCCTGAGTTTCCAAACGAGTCTTCATCATAAGCACAAAATCCTCTCTTCATAATGCATTTTCTATTGATATATATTTGTTACAGTCTATTGGAAAGACTTCTAGGATGTCACATCGATCAAAATTCATCTACAAGCACCTATCGATAAGACATAGTTCATTGTCTCGGTGACAGAATGATCATATCGACAAGAAAGCTATCTTCGGGCTAAGTTGTAATGAACTCATACATGTCTTACCGATCGGTGCCCGAGCAAACATTTCGGCCAAACCAAAAGTCTTCAGAGTGAGGTCTTGTTGAATGTATTATGTCTTACCGACTAGTGCACCAAAAGAATTATTGGCCAGACTAAATGGTATCGAAGTGAAGTCTTAGCGAATACATCGGGTCTTGCCGACAAAGTGGGGGGACTCTATCAAAGGTTATCAGGATAAGGTTATGTAGTCTTGCCAACCCATTTGTCTCGCCGAATGTGGTTTCATCGGTGAGAAAATTAATATGTATCGTTGACCAAAAAATGTACCAACGACATATCTCGGTGAGACACGAGGTAACCTATGAGACATCACCCCTACTCAAAATTGTCATAGCAACACATGAGATGAATGGATATTTCTCGGTGAGACATGAAACGTCGATGAGACGACGAGATATTATAGCAATGCACATTTTTTGACTGTCGGTGAGACATTGAAGGTTAGTATGACTGTAGGATGTCTCGGCGGATGTCTTCAGCGAGTGTTAGTAGAAGCCCGAATACAACTGATCGCTGACATTTGAATACGAAGTGACGTGTCTTTTCAAATACTGATGTATAAATGTTCATCTTTGATTATGAGATAAGGGGGTAGAATAGAATAGAATAGAAGATAGGATAGGAAAAGATATAGCAGAATACAATTTTTACAGATCTGAGACTATGATGCATGTTTTAAAAATATGGAGATATCAATGAAAATTATTTGATGTGGTAGCATATTTTTGGTGTCAATTGTCTGTTGTGTTCATTGAAAGTATTACTAAAGTTGTCTCTAGGGTTGGTGTTTTTTGGTTATTTAAATTGATATAACAAGTTTATATTCAGTTTATCAGTGCACATTTGTTTTATTTGTGTGGTTGATTAATTGGTTCTTTCAAGAAAAGATTAAATCCTTTTAATTGATCATAGTAATTAGGAGAGTTCATCTGGATCATTAAGAAGAACTTGGTAATCATAGTCTTGCATGTTTATACAAGTTATAAACTAAAATATATGCCAAACAATTTGAATGTTCTCCAGAAATAAGTTACCTATTTAGATTTCA
This sequence comes from Sequoia sempervirens, assembly GCA_007258455.2. Taxonomy (NCBI): domain Eukaryota; kingdom Viridiplantae; phylum Streptophyta; class Pinopsida; order Cupressales; family Cupressaceae; genus Sequoia; species Sequoia sempervirens. The sequence goes on along the minus strand of VDFB02049217.1, from coordinate 94,764,649 downwards.
TTTGACTCCACATACCCAATAAGGCACTAGTCTTTGCATTTTTACCATTTAGTTTCATTCATTTTTTACATCTGTTAACTGAACATATTAGGTTTTAGTTTTGAATATTGGTATACAATTTATACCAAATGAAGTCTTATTTGTCCACTCCCATCTGCCATTGTGGGAAAAACATTTCAAAAGGATAAGGACAAATTAAGTCTACTTTATTCATATAGGTACACCCGCCTAGGTCTAGCAGCACCTGAAGAGTAGAAGGTTCAATTCATTTGGCCTTGTCTGTTACCCTGAAACGTTGTGAAAGCTTGGCAACCTTTCGTGGTTCAAACCTGCATTTTTGAGAGCTAAAAAATTGGCGACTCTACTGGGGACAAATATCAGAGAATCTGATTCCAGCCTTTCCATATAAAGAGTCAATATAAAGTTCATATTTGGAGTGAGGAGATTCTGCTAGGGAAAATCAAAAATAATTTTAAAAGGAAACATTTTCCTACTTTCAGAAAAGTAGGTGGCGACTTTGGTAAAAACCTGATGAAGAATGGATAGACAATTTGTGTATGGAACAAAAGAATATTTTGAAAGGCAGCAGTTAATAAGAGAGTTGAAAGAATTGAAAAAACAAAGGGCTGCAAGTGGAGAAAGAAACACTGCAAATAAAGAAAGAAACACTACAATTGGACCAGCAACTGTTACAATTAAGAGAATTCTGCAATAAGAATGAATACACAAATGCAGGTAGGCATTGGACCCCTCAAGTGCCTCATAATACAATTGGGGATTTTCACAATGAAGGTAATACACTTTATTCACAACAAGATATGTATTCATCGCACCCATCAAAACAAGTAAATGCTTATTCAGTCCCTCCTGGACAAAGATTGGTAAGTTATCAAGATTGTCAATGTGATTAATGTCAAGTGCAATACAATTCTAGTCCACTTGGAGATATCAGTTAGAATTTATAGCAAGGTACATATTGAAACCAACAATCTAAAAATGATGAATATTTCAAAAATATTTTGGATGCCTTTCTTGACATAAGGAGATATGGAGGAGAATCTAGGCACTCTTTGCTCTACAGAATGACATATATTTGTAGGAAAATACCTATTAATTTCCCACCTAGTAGGTCTAAGATCATTTAGCAATTCATGAAAGTGTATGAGCCAAATCCAATTTATTGGCCTGAATCATGGATACCAGTTTCTTTTGATCAACTAGATGAATGGACTGATATTGTAGATAGGAAAAAGTATAAAGACAATGGTGACATCATTGATGAAGACGGAGACATTGATCAGGTGATGCAGCCAATAGAGGATGAGACAAGTGCAAGTTGAAATGGTTCATATGATAGCTTGCATGAGGAAGATGAAGATGTAGAAATTCTCTCCTGCATAACAGATTGTGACAAGGAAAGCAGTGTATGTCATGAGGGATCCAGTGAATATTTAGATTTTGATTATGAACCCGAGGATTCTGATTTACAACAAGGTGATTCTTGCATTTCTTGTGGTGATCAAGAGGAAGAAGCAATGGAAAATGTGGATCCATTTGACAGTGAACAAATAAACCCTTTAGTTGCAGCTCGTAACCATGAGAATATGATTGATGAACAAGAAGATTGCACACTTGAAAATAGTTTTAATTTTTCTTCAAAACTATTGTATGATCAAATAACAGAGGAATCTCAAATGACATCTGGCCAAGGTGTGCTGCAGAATGATTTATTTTTGAATCCACTCCATGATGAAGATGGAACGTGCTCAAATGAAGAGGAGAGTACATCAACATGCAAAGAGAATAAGTATAATGATCTTGAAAATTTCCATGTTGATGAATTGGAAAATGAAATAGAGGGGGATTGTGTATCATACCACAATGAGGAAGAGCTTGAGGACAATCATGTGAATCTTGATTTACAACAAGGAGATATTTCCAGCTCTTGTGGAGATCAAGAAGAGGGAGAAATAATAGAAGATATGGAAGAAGAAACATGTTCACTCAGTACTAAGAAAATTTCAGATTTGCTAACTCCTAAATACTAGAGATGTGCATGTAAGGATGATTCTGAAGTCCTATGTCCAGCTTACATTTGTTTTGATAGTGAAAGTTCTTTGTGCAATGATTCATATGACTCCCAGTGCATTTCTCGAAATGATGGAGAAACCTTTGAAGTTGATCAAAAATTTGTGTCCATTCACGAAGAGGTATGCGATTTTGAAATTTCTAACTCATGTGGAGAAGAAATTTATATGCATACCAAGGATGATAGGAGTCCAACATTGATTGGTTAATATATTGAAGATATGAGTCATAATCCAGTGTCATCTCCAAATGGTGATATGGAAGAGGTGCAAAAGGTTTTAGATTTGTTTGTCTCAAATAGCGTTGATATGACATAATTTTTTGATTCTCAAGAGAAGCACTCTGATGGTGAATTTTTAGTACAGCTAGGAGAATGTTTTATAATTCATAACAATGAGAAAGATAATGAGAAATATTGAATTGAATATGCATGTACTTTGTATGTTGAAGATAACAGAGATTTGTCCCATGATGATGGAGAATTTGAACTACAAAATGGTGAAGGGAACTTGGGCCAAGCTGAGCATGATGATTCTCTAAAAAAATCAATAACAATGACATTGAAGATCGCATGAATGTCTTCAAGAAGAATTTGATGAGCTTAAAGCAAAACTGAGTGTTTGACAGAGGAAAGTATGGGCCTTTCTTTTGGATGGGCTAGAGTCATCATTTATGGTTTGAATTTTATACTGTAACAGTTCAAAATAGATGAAGTTAAAACACAGAGGATTAAGGGTTGCCAGTGCATGGACAACTCTTGATAATCCTCTTAAATTTTCTTTTCCATGCACAATGGTTTAGGAAATAAAAGGAACAGGAATTGCCAGTACATGGACAATCCTGATTTTCCTTCTTTCAAAATTTTCTTTCCATGTATAGTAGTGTAGGGTCACATTCATTTCCATTCACTCCATTTTTCTCACTGATTCATCACCTTGAGTCTGGTCTGCTCCCCCATAAATATGGATCCTTGCAATGATTTCACAACCATTCATCCCCAGATGAAGCCACTGTTAGAACTATAAAATTCTAAAAAATTTAACAAGTTGTTTCATACCCCTGAGTTTCCAAACGAGTCTTCATCATAAGCACAAAATCCTCTCTTCATAACATTTTTACAATATTTGACCATGTGGTTCCAAAAAATCCATCTAGTCCTGAATATTTCACAGTATATTTCCTATCGGCATGAAGAGATGGTCAGGGTCTCCCCGATTCATAATGCATTTTCTACTAATATATATTTGTTGCAGTCTATCGGCAAGACTTCTAGGATGTCACACCGATCAGAATTCATCTACAAACACCTATTGGCAGGACATAGTTCATTGTCTCGGCGACAGAATGATCATATCGGAAAGAAAGCTATCGTCAAGCTAAGTTGTAACGAACTCATAAATTTCTTACCGATCGGTTCCCAAGCAAATGTTTCAGCCAAACCAAAAGTCTTTGGAGTGAGGTCTTGCCGAATGTATTATGTCTTACCAACTAGCGCACCAAAAGACTTATCCACCAAACTAAATGGTATCAGAGTGAAGTCTTAGTGAATACATCGGGTCTTGCCGACAAAGTGGGGGGGACTCTATCAAAGGTTATCGGGATAAGGTTATGTAGTCTTTCCAACCCATTTGTCTCTCCGAATGTGGTTTCATCGGTGGGAAAATTAATGTCTCGTCAACCAAAAAACATATCAATGACATATCTTAGTGAGACACGAGGTAACCTATGAGACATCACCCCGACTTAGAATTGTCACAGCAACACATGAGATGAATGGATATTTCTTAGTGAGACATAAAACGTCGATGAAACGGTGAGATGTTATAGTGATGCACATTTTTTGACTGTCAGTGAGACATTGAAGGTTGGTATGACTGCAGGATGTCTCGACGGATGTCTTCAGCGAGTGTTAGTAGAATCTCGAATATAATTGATTGCCGACATTTGAATACAAAGCGACATGTCTTTTCAAATACTGATGTATAAATGTTCATCTTTGATTATGAGAGAAGGGGGTATAATAGAATAGAATAGAAGATAGGATAGGAAAAGATATAGTAGAATACAATTTTTACAGATCTGAGACTATGATGCATGTTTTAAAAATATGGAGATATCAATGAAAATCATTTGATGTGGTAGCATATTTATGGTGTCAATTGTCTATTGTGTTCATTGAAAGTATTACTAAAGTTGTCTCCAGGGTTGGCATTTTCTGGTTATTTAAATTGATATAACAAGTTTATATTCAGTTTATCAGTGCACATTTGTTTTATCTATGTGGTTGATTAGTTGGTTCTTTTAAGAAAAGATTAAATCCTTTTAATTGAACATAGTAATCAGGAGAGTTCATCTGGATCATTAAGAAGAACTTGGTAATCATAGTCTTGCATGTTTATACAAGTTATAAACTAAAATATATGCCAAACAATTTGAATGTTCTCCAGAAATAAGTTACCCATTTAGATTTCATTTGACTCTGCATACCCAATAAGGCACTAGTCTCTACATTTTTACCATTTAGTTTCATTCATTTTTTACATCTGTTAACTGAACATATTAGGTTTTAGTTTTGAATATTGGTATACAATTTATACCAAATGAAGTCTTATTTGTCCACTCCCATCTGCCATTGTGGGAAAAACACTTCAAAAGGATAAGGACAAATTAAGTCTGCTTTATTCATATAGGTACACACACCTAGGTCTAGCAGCACCTGAAGAGTAGAAGTTTCAATTCATTTGGCCTTGTCTGTTACCCTAAAATGTTGTGAAAGCTTGGCAACCTTTCGTGGTTCAAACCTGCAATTTTTAGAGCTAACAGAGTGGACAGCCACTGTTTATTCACTTCCAGTACTTTGAAACTACATTTGCAAACCCAACTTTCCATGCTTTGTAACTCATCCGTAAGACCCCCTTGTGATTCCAACAAATCACATCAAACAACTGAGATATTCCAAGCACTGTCAAGACCTGACATTAGAGACCTTGGGATAGTGTTCTACAATCTGATTGTGGAAGATTGTCTTTCAAGAGAGGTAGTGCACCTACGCACTGCCTGTGTTGAGAAGTGCATAAAAAACACATCAACATGTATCATAGTCTAGATTCATACACTGGGCACTTTGGTCTCATATGAGCCCATTATGTTGACCTAGTAGCTTGTACTCTTGAGGATTACGTTTTCCATTTTGGGTCATCCTCATTTAACAAACTAAGATTTGTCATTAGGTGGTGTTTGTCCAATGGTGCAAAAAACTAGTGGAAATGATAGGACCCTTGGTGTAGTGTGCAATGCACTGATATTCTTCCTATGGGGGATGCATTATGGACCCTTGTGTACCCTTGTGATGTGATTTTTGGTGATGTGAATTTGTGTGTGTGTGTGTGAAGAATGTGTGTTAAATCTAGAATTTTGTGCTTATGAAGAGATAAATTGTGTTTTCATGCTTCAAAAAAGGTGTAAAATCATGGTCTATGAGTTGATTTGATTACTAGGTGATGTCTTCAGATGTTTCTTGGTGAAAGAGACAGTGTCACATTACTTATTCATGAGTACCCTTCTACACTGCAAATTTCCTTTCACGGTGTGCCTAATTATATGATTATATATATGTTTGACCGTTTTGTTCGCTATAGGTTGCAAGTACTAGGCATCAACTCCACCTGAATTGATAGGTCTGAGCATGCCTTAAACCTAACGGAATTTGTTGATTCATTGATAACATAAGATCCCATACCCTAGCTATCATCCTCAAAGAGGATGAATATCTGGGTCGATACTCTGTCAGTTCTAAAGTTAGTCTATGTCATTTGAAGTTTTGCTTTTACCCGGTCAGGTATTTGTTTGACATTTGGTTTGCTTGATAATTTGATGTTGCTTGTATTTATATATGTTTTATTCTAACCTTGCGACTTCCAGGAGTAAGTTGAATATTAGGGGGCGAGGATGTAGTGCCCCTCCCCGATTCCTCCTTTTCTTGAAGTTTGATAAATGTTGTTTTGGGTTATTTGATTTGGATTGTTTGATTTTGTGCATTTGGTTGTTTAATTCAAAATCATTTGATAACAAGGGTTTTGATGATTTGATGCATTGAAATAAACCATTAAGCTAAAGACATACATTTAATATATAAGTAAATAAAAATGTAAATATATATAATAAAAGTTAATAATAAAATAAAACAAATTGTATTTGATATAAAGAGTAATATCGAATAGAAATTTAAATAATCAAAATGAAATCTCATGAAACTGTGGTTACTCGAAAAGTAGAAGTTGCTTGGAATTGTGGGCCACTAAGGCCATGAATAAAGAATCTTGGGAATAGTGGGAAAACTATTTATTTCAATCCATGAATGCAATTTAAGGGTGGCTAATAAAAAGAAGAGTTGGTTTCATCAATTACCGTTCTATTTTATCTATTCAATAAAATCTGTACCACCTTTATTTTTGGGGGGGATTCAGAAACCGTTGGATGGAGGTCATTTATATTTGTTTTCTTTGTTCTCTTTCGGCTCGAGAAGGAAGGCTCTTTATTCAGCTCAAAGGCGTGAGATTTATTGCATTCCTATTTTCATCATATGATCTCACTCACTAAGATAATAGAGGAATTGAGATGGAGGGAGGTCATCACATCCATGTTAGGACTCACTGGAGTAGGTTGTTGGGGGTTGACATGAAGGGAGGAGGAGGATGCACATAGAGCTCATTGGGAGACTAGGAGACAGAGAAAGAAAAATGTCCAGTGCTTAATATAGAGGCACCATTTTTCATCATTTATCAAGAGTGTTTGTTGCAAAAATTCAGGTGTGTAGGTTTTGAGTATCTTTTACAATTGTTTTTTATAAACATTGCTTCTATTTTATGAATAGTATGGTGCAAATTTATGTTATAGGTCTTAATCTATTTATGTTCTCCCTTGAGCTGAGTATTCTTTTGTTTAGCTTGACCATGTAATCATATGTACACCCTTGTTTAATAGTTAATTATTCAAGTCGTGTCGACCCAAATCACAAATCTTTCTTAACAGTCAAAAAAATTAGGGAATCGAACCTTATACTTAGAAAGCAAGGAACAACAGAAGGAAGTGATAACAAGAATCAATGTGAAAACCTACAACCTCTTTCACCGTTTTCTCCATGTATCCAATCGGTCTTGTGATCCTATAGTACTAGGATTCCTCAATATATTTGTTACATTCCATTGTTCTCACCCTATAATCAAGATGCTAGAAAATTGATTAAATGCTTGAGGTAGTTATTCTATTTTCATAGGATTGTTTTCGAACTTGTAATGGTTTCTTGATAATATTGTTATAGTTGTGGCTGCGAGAGTGGTTCAACTCTTATACTAGACAATACTGAATCTAGTCTTAATGTTCTATTGATCATACTATCAGTGTAGTTGGTTTGAGAATAGATCTTTTATTGATTTGCAAAACGTGTCTCCTGAACCCAATGAGACTAATCTTCTCATGGATTGTACATCTCCTTTGCACTGTCAACCACTTTGTGCTTGCTTACCAATTTACTCAAAGTGTAAGTTCATGGTGTTACCAATTCCTTATAAATTTGAGTCTCCTTTCAATCCTATCTAATACCTCTAGACCATTACTCTCAGATCTCCCTATTTTATAACTGGGTTGTGATGCTCTTTCTTGTAGAATTCGATAATCATAAGCTATGTATACTTCCTTTCTGCAATAAATAGCCCATTTTTTTTCCTTAGCCACTAGAATGTAATTGAATAGCAATCGAACTATATGTGAATCTTGATAATTTGATTGATATCATCTACCATTTGATATAAATGAGTCTTGTTTGGTAAAGCATCCTTTGAAATTAGTAAGGCTTGTGTTTTGAATGGCGTTTGAAATTATTGAGTCATTTTGCATGGCATGGTACTTCAACTCTATGAGATTCAATGGACATAATGATAATTAACTACCTTGAACGTCTGCTATGCTAGAGTTTTAATATTTGCAGCCTTGGAATTATATATTGTGCATAGAATTCATTTAGTTTGGAATAGAGTTGGCTTTTGGAACTTTGAATATAGTATTTAATCTTATATAATCACATCTTTCCATATGCATGTAGGTATATAAATATAATGGTTACGGTATTAAAGAAAACAATTTTATATTTAATACACATATATATATTCATATATGTATATGAATTGTTGTGGTTATATTTGATAAAATGGATTATTTACATAGGCGAATGCATAATTAAATAGGGGATATTGATTTAATTATATTAGAATAAATGTTGATTTCTTTTAATATTCAAATTGTAGTCTCATTTTGAAATTAGTTAATTAGAATACTGTGATAAAAAAAAAAAAAACTATCCTGCACTCAGTCATTGCTTATACTTGTAATTAGAGGCCTAGTTAATGTATTTTAAGAGATGGTTTATTAGTGAAATAGTTATTCTTAAAAATAAATGATTGTAGTGATTAATTCCTTATATAAGAAAACTATTTAGGGTTGTTACGTTATGATTAGTTGTTGTATTAGACGATGTGGATGATTAATGGATTAAGTGATGTTTAATTATGGAGTTGTCCATGATGTCTCATTTATTGTGTGTTTGCTTTAAATAAAAGAATTTGAGTATTAATTAATGGTTGTTGATTTTGTTAAAATTGTTTATTAGCCAAATTGTAAGTTTGTTAGGTAATTAGTGGTTGGGTATCATGTGAGGAGAAAATTGAGGTATCCCTTGGATGCCCTATTGGTTGGTTTTACTATTTTTTAATGGAGTGAGATTTCTGGTGTTAAATGGTTATTACGAGGCTTCTAGAGGTTGGGGAATGAGTTTACTTATTATTGGTTTTCATGTTGAGATTTTTGTGAACTATTGTTCTTATACTTGATCATGTTTATGTGGGTTTTAGCCTTGCATTGTGGAAATTGTTTTATTATGGAGATCTTGTGTGAGGTGGTGCATGCCTCACTTTATGTGCTTATTTATATGGCTTTACTAGTTTGTGCAAGTTGGCTATACCCTGTTTGATGTGTTGCATATCTAGTTGTTAGTAGGGGGAGTAGCTCTCAATGGGGGTACAATGCACAAAGTGGTGCTAGGGTAACTTATTGAGAGTTTCTTTAATCAATGATAACCTAAAACAAATTAGGGGGTTGGGTAGTTCACATTAATCAAGATAACGCCTCACTCATGTCTCAAGTGCTTGTTTAGGCTTGAGATGAGTGGGAGGACCTGGAATGGAAAGATCAGCTGCCTTGTCCTCTTGGAAGGTTTGTTGATCCTGCATGAGTTTGTATGGGGGCCTGGTGGCCAATAGAGGTGGCTAGGGTAACCCAGGATGGGGGTCCAGTAGCCTAGGAAGGTTATGCTAGGGTAACCCATAGAAAGCTATGTGATGACACTCCTCCCTATAGAAACCTAGCATTCCCTTGTCTTGTGTTCCTTTTTTTGTTGCATACCTATGGAAGCAGTGTCATTGTTATGAGTTGTTTGTGGTATTTGTATGTTGGAGTCATGTTAGCCCTTTTGTGTCGTGTCATTGTCTTCTTGTCTGCTTTGGTGGTGGGACCTTATCATTATCTCCTAGCATGGGGGTGGAACTTAGGGTTCCACATGGTTGGGTGGTACGTGCTTTGCACTCCATTGGGTTTCTAGTTGATGTTCATGAGCATTGATGTGGTACCTAATGCAGAGATTCTAGATCTTGTACCAGACTTGAGTTAGCATTGATGTTATGTAATGTAATAATTTTAGTGGTATCTTATCATGTATTTGATGTATCCTTCTCATTGTTATAAGGGAAGCTTTGATGTAATCTTGTAAATAGTGTAATGATCTATCCCATGTATGAGAAGTTGTATATGTATTCATTGTTTGTATTCTTTGCTCTTTAATGGTGTTGTCTCTGTAGAAAAAAATAAATTATATATATATATATATATATATAATGTAGTGGATGCAAATGAACTCTTGTTATTAGTTATTTCACAATGTATGTTGAGGATGGTTTATCATTATGTTCGTAATGCAACCATGATACCCTAAAGGACATAGTTAGTGCAAATGTACTTGTAGATTACATTCTATATTATTTTTAGTTTGATCTATACGTTGATTCACTTTAAAAAAATTGTTTCATAAATATTAGTTAGTTGTGTTGTCCTTTGGGGTTTCATGGCGAGGCATTACACCTTGATCAATACTTTTACCCGCTTTATATGTCTCTTTGTTATACTAGTTATCCTCTGCACTATCTACCCTTATCTTCTATTCAATTATGACTAAATTTTATTTTCCATTAACCATGCCCTCACATCTATTAGCTTCCTTCCCAACCACTACAAATCCTTGTAATTGGCCTCCAACTATTCTAACTTCTTCAATACAACTCATCATCCTCTTGTTCATTTGTCTTGTCCTCTAGATGAATTCATTTTTAATGAACTCCCTTCTTAGAACCAACCCTTTTCACTAATTTATTTTCATGTGAAGTGATCCACTCATTCCAAAAATGTCACATACCCTTTGAATCAACACACATTGATCCTCTCTAACACATACACATGTGTTGTTGTAAGACTATCCTCCACTTTCCCTCAAATGAATCAATTTTTCTTTCTAACCATCATATGGCATATATATATTATATCTTTCACCATACACCAAATATTTATCAAATCACCATATCCTCCCAAAAAACAAATAACACACATCCATTGGTGCAATATAACACAACACCTCATCATATTTTGCATTGATGTTGAACCTCACCCAACATTATTTCTCTACCAAAATCTTGTCTCCCTAATATGACCAACCAAGTTCATATGGGTGTGGATGCATCATCCTCCTTAATCCCAATGTGTTGACCGCTTCTACAAACACCAAATTATCCATGTTTCCACCATTTACCATCACATCATAACATTTTCTACCTACCCGACATCGAGGCCTAAAAAAAGTCTTATGTTCTATTAGTTTATCCCTCCTTTTATACTTTATATCCCTCCATAAAACTAATAAATCTCCATCCTTAGGGTGCCTCTCCAAAGTGGGTAACCTCTCATAACAAAATTTATCTCTTGTGTCATCTTCTACATGTTGTCCTCAATACTCAAACACCCTATTTCCTTCCTCACCACACTTCAAATAGGTTCCTCTAAATAAATTTTTTCCATTTGCTATTGCATCCTCTTCTACTTTATTGAGAGAATCCTCCATCCTCCTCCTAAGATTCTCTATAGTATGCATCTTCTAATCTTTCATATTTTTGATGAATTATTCCACCATCTCTACCCTTTTTGTAGCTAACACAATAATATCCATTATTTCTACAATAGTCCACATCATCTCCTTTCTATCTATAGTAGGAGTTTTGATCTTATCATTTTATCTCATCTAATTTCTTTGATTCTTCTCCTCTCTTTCTCTTTAGGGGTTCTATGTATCCTCATTTTTGGTTCAATTTATTCTCTACTATGAGAGTCAATTGGTAGGCCTACTCAACTATTTGGATATTTCACATATTGAACTCCTAGATGAATTCAATCAATCAGCTAATGTACTTGGCCACCTTCTCAACCCCCTCCTCATGATTTCTTGACTTAATTTTTAGCCTATAATACTCCTTAGTGTACTATTTCATGGTCATATCTCCATGCCAAAATTATGTAGCTCCTTCAATATATTCAACTATTAATTAGATGAAATAAATTTGGACCATATTTTACACCATCTTATCCCACTTTGTAATGCTAGGCTTCCCCATTCTACTTCGTTCCAATTGAACTTCCTTCCACCAAATCACCACATGGCCTTTCAATTTGGTATTTTAAAAATTTCCCTATTTGGGTCCATAATGTCCTTATACTCAAATTTTCCTCTAGATCCATAATCCAATCTATCAACTCCTCAAGTTATAAATTTTTAAATTAGTTTGGTATGTACACCCTTGTCCTCTTATCAATACCATAAATGTCCTTCAATATCCTCTCCTTCTTGTAATCTTTATTTCTAGTTGATTCCATAGGATCCACATCCTATTTATCATCATCACTCTCCTTGGCCCTAGGATTAGGGTTCCTTTGGTGGTCTTCCTCCAAATTTTTCATTCAATTATGCATTACCTTCAACATCTCACATATCTCCATTTTTCTTGAAATATTTATGATTCACCACCATCTCATTGGTGGCATCTTTACAAACTTTCTTTCTTGACACTATATCCAGATATTCCTCTTACAAACTACCTTATAGTTGAAACTCTACTATAAAACCACTTGTAGATTACCTCATCTTTGAAACCTTATTTAATCCATATAAAGTATAATTCAAAATGATTTTATTTCTCATATTTTACTTATGCCTTAATTTAAACCAATGCCTTCACCTTATTTGAAAAACTCATTCTCAAAAATTACATTGATAAGGTGCATTCAAACTAACACCAATATTAATCATAAATCAAACTTTCTCTAATACCATCTAATGTAGCAAAGATAGAAGGTCTTGAGAAGGACTATCCAACCATATAACCCATAAAATTAAAACACAAAAAGAAAGAAACACTACAAGTACCATATTTAGCCTAGGAAAACCATTATTGATGGAAAGTATCAACATTTAAAGATCTCTTATTATATCATTTTCATAACACAATTACAATATTCCATAATGGCCTTCCTCACACACATTAATCCAAAAATTGAAAACACCACTTCAATACTTGCTACATGGGACACAACATAACACTAATGGATCCTAACATGACCCTATTTTATATGACTACACTCTATATCATACTCCTTATACCCCATTCACTTCTCTGTCCTCACTCTCTTACCATTTCTTGATTGTAACTTGTCCATTTTCCTTATTATTCATCTCTTACTTCCTATTTTCTTGAATTCTCCTGTTTATACCTTTCTCCATCTTTCCAAATAATCCATATTCATCTCAAGGTGACATAGAGCTTGAAACCACATGAATTTTTTTTCTAACCTACAATAATCAACTTAAGAAATATATTGGTCTACTGGTAGATAATCTCCATATAGTTCACCACACACATTTCTAGTGGTTCACTCATCCTTCCAAAATATCTATCTTTTGGTTAAAACTCAAAATAACCTTTTATAAATCACATAAGTTTCAATTGAATAACTTTTTAATAATGTAGACACTCATTTTCTAAATTATAGAATTAAAGTCATCATAACCATCTTAAACTTGACTAGAAGACCAATCAACCACTAAAATTGTAGCACTTAATTATATAATGTGGTGAAATGCATCTACTTTTCCCCATCCAAATATTATCAATTATTTATCAAAAATATGATTTTTTGGTTTTCCAACTTTTTATTAGTTATTTCTAAGGGGTTGTGAATCTATATGATCAAAACAACTAAGATGATAGGATAACGAATGAAAGATATATGACACTCTCTTGCACTTTAAGCTCTAGAAACCTAGGCAGGTACACCTCAATGAAACATGACTTTGTATAAATAATATTATCATAGTGAAAATAAAATCATTTTTCATTTATGTACAAAAAAGGTTTGAAAATAATTTTACAATATTAATTTCCTTGTACCTTTGATGAGTGAGCATGAACATAACAACTAAATTACTAACATGCAACACAAAAGTGTGATTCTTTATTTTATAGTGTGAGTGGGTAGAGATATTGTAAAAGATCAGTGCATGTTCCTTAGGATAACAAAGTCTAAAAATGATTCAATATGCTATTATAACATTATTCAATATGTACCCAAGAAACGTAGCGGAGTTGGCTGGGGCTTGAGGCTTGTGCCCTCAAGGCCACAGGTTTGACTCCACTTCGTAGTGGGAAAGGCAAGGGTTAGTAATATTGTGTCATTCTTGCTCCACTGACTTGAGGTATAGGAACAAACTTTGATAAAAAAAAGCAATATTCAATATATGGGTTTTACTAGTAATTTATTATTGCCTTATACTAATTTAAACCTACATAATCAACTTATAGAAAGAGATTCTACTTACTAATCCTCCAAAAACATGCACACCCCAATCATTGTCTAAAAATAATTACCACCTTCCTCAAAGATGAACTAATAAAACTTGCAACCGTTGCAACAAATGCGCAAGCCAAAACTTTCTAATTTCCTTGAAAATATACTTATTTCAAAGAACATACAAATTTGTGTATGACACAATCAATTTCATAAACATTTATTCATATATTTATTTTAGAGTGAACTTTTTAGAATATATACATTAGAACAAAATTTTAAACTTTTGTATTCTTTCAAAAAATAGGCCACCAAATTTTAAAAGGTTTATTTACAAGCCTTTTCTCTCCAAAAACTCCCAAGACTTGCAAATAAAAATTCAATTACATTATATAAAACCTTTCTCAAAAATTCAAGTCAACTGCTACAATATTTTGAAAAAATTAGAATAATCACATTGCTACAAAATTCTAACTTTTTCCTCCATTTAATTTTATAATTTGTCACCTTTATAATCTTTGAAAATAACCACCTTTATAAATTTGTACCTCTCAACCTCCACTTTTTTATTTACAAGAAAATTTGAAAAATAACGCAACTTCTGAAAGCCATATCTTTTGATTCAGGTACTCAATTGACCTCTCAATTTTTAAACTAAAGATCTCAAAGTGCTCTATATGACCCAAATTCTAGAATATGATTTAATTTTTTTTCACCCCTCATTCAACCATTTAAAAGTCAAAACTTTAAATTTAATATTTTTGTAGGATCTCAAAGTTTTGAAACTTTAATATTTCACTAGCTACAAGTAATCTTTGGCTAATTTTTTCACCATAGACTAGCTTTTTTATTCTAGAACTCAAGGTAAATTTAGGTCCATTTGGAAACATGCTCTAAAAGACAACTTACTAGTTTTAGATTTTTTTTAAACTTTACCAAATCATCATCTTAGGGGACCTTTTATGCAAACATAACACTCTATAGGCCCAAGAATCTTAAAACACACCAATATTTAGACAACATTTTGGCTCTTCACATGGTTTAAGGGAATTATGACATCAAAAGGGATAAAAATTAGGATAACACTTTCAAAAATTAGGTTGAAGACTTAAACATAGATATAGGCTCCAATATGATCTACCTCAAATGCAAATTCTCCATGACACCCTTAGGATTCCCCAACTATTTGTAACCAAAATTCACTCTATCGCATCCTTTAATTTCATCCCATCCATTATTTTTTAATTCTTTCATTTTATTTCAAGTGTTCATTTGTCTCTTTCATATTTTCATCCCCTCTTTAGGGGTATCTCTCTAACCATCATGTCACTTAGGGTATCCTCCTACATAAAGTCTCAACTTCTTCTAATTTCTTTGAAAATCCACTACTTTTAGATGTAGCATCCTTTCAGAGAGGGGAAGTGTGGATATCTAGATTTCACTATCAACTTATCAAAATCATCATGCTAATTAATTTATTAATCCCATTCCACCTTATATCACCCCATAATTATTTTATTTAATGATTATAAAATAATTAATTACCTCCTATTTAATCCATACACATATGTATAATTAAAATAAATAATTATCCTCACCCACATTTCATTCATCAATCAAAGTTAATTAAATAATTATCTTATCCATTCATATTTTCACCTACAAATTTATAAATCAACCATTCCTTGTAGGAATTCATGGAGTGCTCTAAAAAATATTTGTTCTATTTTTTAAATATTTGAATCAAATTACCATCATGTTGCCAAAGAGCTTGCACAATAATTAAGCATCCATAAATCTATCAAAGAGCGTGAGAAAATTAAATTTAGGCTCCATTTGAGGTTTACATGTATTTAGAGCAACAATTTTAAATTTTGTTTTCAAACTTTAGTTTTATTCTAGATTCACTACATAAACCAACATCATGATGAATGAATTCAAGATTCTCCCCTTTACAATGTGTAGAATTTGAAGAGGAAATTGATACCACAACCTTTAATGTATTTGAAATTAAGGTGTCTCAACCTTTAGAAGTACCTAATTTTATTATTTATTATCAAGCATTTTCCTATAACTATATGTCATTTTTTAATTATAATTTATTTGATATTTATTCAATACTTTATATGGGGAATTGAATTTTTTGTAAGGCATCTAACGCTAAGTGTTGCTACTTTAGTTTATGAATTTTAAGTCATCATAAGGTGGATAAATATGGTAGAATTGGAATCTATATTTTGTGGGGTTCTATGACAGGCTACGAGGTATCTATGATGTGTAAGAGGAAAATGAGGGGAGCTACTTTGGAATATTTACCAACTATAAAAAAAAATAAAAATTTATATGGTGCCTATTTATAATGGTATTATAGGCCAAATTGGGCACTCATGTTGAGTGGGTCAACCTAGGAGTTATTATTTCATTATTGGCTTACTATAGTTAGCAAGTGACATGGAATCTTCATGGGTGGCATTGGAAATTATACCCAAGATGGGTGCACCTTATAGGTGTTTTATAAATAGTTTATAAAACCATCTATGGTTTCTAAGCTTTGGCATTGGTCTATAACTTGGTACTTGAAGAAGTGGCTTTAGAAGTGAACATGTAGGTACATAGGTGTTATTGGAATGTTATCAAAAGTTTTCAAAGTTTGTTCTTAATGAATACTCTTGTAACGACTTGAATTGTATGTGTATAAATAATTTCTGAATTTGATAATACACTATATAGGTTTTGGAGCACGTTGATTTTGTTATCCTGAAAAGGTTTTCCCCTCATAAATAATTGTGTTATGGTATACTAATTATCTATTTATAATTAAATTCCTCTATTTTTATAATAATTTTGGATCATATTTAATTTTGTACATTAATCCCTTCAAGATTAGTTTAGAAATTTGTTTCTCCATACCTTGCTTCCTTAGAAGTAGTATTAAAGACTAACCACCTTTGGTTCTCATTGCTGCATAGAGGGTTTTTTGAGCTAATAATATTTTCAGTGAGCGATTACATAGACAATTTTTTTTATCTTTACTAAAGGAAATAAATATTGAAAGTTCATTATTGAAGATTAAAGTAAAAGAAAAAAAATTCAAAAACTTCAAGATGTGGAAACTAAAAATAGAAGAGTTATTGATTGATTGTGATTTGTGGGATACTATTGATGCAAGTGTTTAGAGACCTATGAATTCTTCCCAAGCATCTTAGTATGATGTGATATACCAGAAATATAAGGGTCTAAGGATATTGTTCCTTGTAAATTATGTTCTTATTAATTTCCATAAAGATCCCACTGTAAAATATTTATGGAAGAAAATTAGAGAGAGATATCAAACTAAATCCTTAATAGAAAAAAAACATTCTTGAGGAAGAAGCTCTATTTCTTGAGGATGGTAGAAGGTGGAAAAATTGTAGACCACCTAGAAGCATTTAACAAATTATTGGTGTAGATAAACTCTAAAGATGTGAAAATGGATGAGGAAATATGTTAAAATTTTTTTTTTTTCATTGCTAGACTCATGTGACAACCTAGGCATGACCATTAGGAGTACTTATATCACTCTAAAGGTAGAGGATGGTGTTGGTTCTTTTATTTTTGAAGAAATAATAAGAAAGATATATGTGAGTGTCAAAGAGGCCTTGAGTGTTTTAGGAAGACCAAAAGAAAAAGGAAAAAATAATAACAAAATATGTGACAAATCTAGATCTAGTTGAAGGGGAGATCTAAACCTCCTAGAAAGTCCAAAGAAACTTATTGGAACTACATTAAAATTTGTCACTTCTATAAGGAGTGCAAAGAAGAAGAAGAAGGTTTATTCTAATTTTGAGTATGAGAAGGAAGATGGCAATGAATCCATTACAACTTTGGCTACTCATGTAGGTGAGAATGCATTGTTAATTAAATTAGGTGCATCCTTTGATATGACCTTGAATAAAAAAAAATTTAGTTAGATGTAAGTATGAAAAGTAAGGAGGTAAGGTGCACTTGGGTGATAGTTCTTATTTAGCTATTGTTGTTTGTAGTAGTATATAGATAAAAAAAAAAAATTGATATAGTTAAAATATTTGATGGTGTCCTACATATCCTACGATTAGCACATAATTTGTTATATATGAGAAAATTAATATATGTAGGTGTATAGGTGAAGCTGTCTAAAATAGGTGTTAAAATTATAAGTGATGTTATGGTAGTAGTTAGAGGTAGTAGATTTGGGACTTATGTATGCACTATTGAGTGCAATAATAATTTTATGAAAAGAAAATCTACAACTACTTCATTGGGTTAAGAGATGGTATCTTCTTCAATCAGTGGTCTAGGTATCTGAGGGTTCTCTTTCTATTGAGTCTAAAATACTTACAAATAATACTATATTATGGTAATATAAATTAGCCTACATAGCAAAGAATAGTTTACATATTTTAGAAAATAAAAACCTTATTAATAGTTTGACATACTATAATATTGAGTTTGATTTCTATGAGTATAACATTTATGGTAAAAAATATATGTTCAATTTTATTTGAGTTCCCATAAATCTTTTGGTATTATGCATCTTGTTCATTTTAATGTGTTTGGTCTTATTGATATTCCTTCAATTGCAAAATTTATATATTATATTATATTTATTAAATATTATGGTAGAAGGACATGGGTTTATTTTATAAAGATTAAATATGAAGTTTTTAGTCATTTTAAAGAATGTAAGACAATGCTTGAGTTACAAACTAGAAAGAAAGTTAAATATTCAAGGATTGAAAGTGGTGGTGAATTTCACTCTAATGATTTTGATAGGTTATGTAAGGATTGTGAAATTTAGAGATATAATAAAACTTCATAATCTCCAAAGTAGAATGAAGTTGTAGAAAGAATGAATAGGACATTGATAGAAAGTACTAGGAGTATTCTCAGTGGAGCTAGCTTGGAACACAATTTTTGGGCTAAGGTTGTAGACATTTCTTAGTATTAGATTAATAAGATTCCTACATTAGTTCTTATGGATAAAAACCCATGGAGGTATGGTAAGGCCACAGTCCTTCATTGAAACATATAATATTTTTTGGTTGTGAGGCATATGCACATCTGCCAAGGGAGAAACAAAGTTGGATAACAAGGATGTTAAATGTATCTTCATAGGCTATAGTTATGGCATGAAAGGATACAAGCTTTTGGATCCCATTGCATAAAAGTTAATATACAATAGAAGTGTTATTTTTAGATAAATTAGGCCTTATTCCATTGTCTTGTAGCCTCAAGAAATAGAAAAATAAATATATTCAAATTATTTCTATGCATGAGAAAGTTGAACCAAGAACCCCTAGATAGGCAAGAAATTGAAGATATCTCATCAAGCTATGATTCTTCAAAAGAGAAGAAAGAACATCCAACTAGTTTCTATTAAGGTATAAAAGGTGTTGAGAACCTCCAAAAAGGTATTCACTTGATGATTAAAGATGTATCATTTATTTGAATATTAACATTGATGAATTGATATCTATACAAGAGAAATTAGGTGTGCATGATGTAGAGTCCTAGAAAATAGACATGGATGAAGAAATGGATACACTTGAAAAGAATGATACATGGGACCTATTACCATTTCCTAAAGGATGCAAACTTGTTGGTCATGGGTGTTCAAGAAAAATATTTGATTATATGCCAATATTGATAAATATAAAGCATGATTTGTAACAAAATGTTACTCCTAGGTTGAGGTGGTTGATTATGGTGATATAATTTCTCCTATTACAAAATTAATATCCAATAAATTCTTATTATCTATTTTCTACAACTTATTTTTTAGAGGTCTAGCAAATGAATTTGTGAAAATAACATTTTATCATGGTGATTTGAAAAAAATAAAATTATATGACAACCATAGAACTACATGGTTAAAGGTAAAAGTAATTTGGTTTATAAAATAAATAAATCCTTGTATGTTTTGAAATAGAGTCCTAGGATGTGGTACCAAAATTTTGATATACATGTGTTGAATTTGGGATTTGAGAGATCTAAAATTGATCATTGTATTTATTTTAAATTTGATGGTGACCATTTCCTAGTTATTTCTTTATACATTGATGACATCTTTATTGTAAAAAGGAAATGTTTAATTTTAGAATTAAATCTCACCTCTTAGTAATGTTGAAATTAAAATATCTTGGTGTGAAAAAACATTCTTGGGATATAAATTAGAAGAGATAGAGAGAATAGAAATATATAGCTTGGCTAAATTAATTATGTCAATTTAATTTTACAAAGGTTTAACATGCAGGACTATTAACCATTTTGTGTTCCTATTACAGTGGGATGAAGTTATCCATTACACATTATTCTACATCCCCTTTGGAGATGGAGGACATGAGAAAAGTTCCTTACCAGAGTATTGTTGAAAGCTTAATGTATGTTATGGTTTGTACTAAACCATATATTGCTCAGATAATGGAGTAATTAGCTGATATATGTGTAATTCTTGGAGATTTTAATTGGATGCAATTATAAGAGTCTTCATATATTTGCAAGGAACCTCAAAATATTCCTTGTTCTTTATGGTAAATGATATAGATATTCCTTACATATTTGTGGTTATATATATTTAGGCTGGGTATGTGATGTCAATAGTAGAAGATCTATAGGTTCTTATATTTTTACTCTATTAGGTGGTGATATAAGTTGGATGAGCAAGTGATAAGTTGTGGTCACTTTGTATATTATATAGGTAGAGCATATGGTAGCTAATAATTCCTATAAAGAAGCTATTTAGATTCAAAAGATATTTGTTTAGACATTGGGTTAAAATATGGAGCAATTATAGTTTATTGTGGTAGTTGGAGTCATTTACCTAGTGAATAACCCAAAATTTCAAGCCAAGACCAAGCATAAAGATGTTTTTTATCACTTTGTGAGGGACATGGTCAATGATGGTAGGATGAAGCTAGAAAAGGTAAATTTTTTGATGAATATTATAAATGCATTGACCAAACTAGTGAGCACAATTATTTTTAGATGTTCAATGTCTATGGGATTCTTGGCCCTTAGAAGTTGATTCCATGATAGTATGCTCCCCAAGCTCTTTAAAAGGTAATTATAAAGTGGGATAATTTTGGGAATTAAGGTGTCTCAACCTTTACAAGTACCTAATATAATTATTTTATTATTCTAGACATTTTCCCATAATTACACATCAGTTTTAATTGTATTTTATTTAATATTTGTGCTCCACCTCATATGGGGTGCTGAAATTTATGTAAGGCATATAATTACAAGTTTTAGTACTTTTTTCAATGAGTTTTTTATTATGGGTAAAACATGTTTTTATGGTGCCCCAAAACCCAGTACATACGGTTTTGAAGGGATCCAAAACCTTATACAAAGCAAGAAAGCTGCTAATAGAAAACAAATTATCACATCAACAACAACCATCAAAGATCAACAAGACAACACAAGATACAAACAACTAACAAGAAAGGAAGGGACCTTAAAACTAAACAAGGTTTTAACAATAGTAACCACTTGAAATGGTCGGGCAATGATGCAACAAAGCTGCAGAAAACCATCTGCTCAGTATCAACAATATTGAGCCCAACAAATCTAGCCTTCCCACCTCAATAGGGAAGCTAGAGAGAGAAAAAAAACACTGATAACCTTCTAGCTGCTTGTAGCTCCATTCCACTTGAAAATCCAAACCAAACTCCTCCTCAATAAGAGAGAGATCCCCTTTAATGGAGAGGATGAAAATGAAAGCCTTACCACCAAAGCCAACCCTCTCCTACACACATGAGTTCCACCTCAATAGAAACAAGCAGTAAAGAAGAGAACTTCCTGCTAAGTCTACAACAACCAACTTTTCCTCAAAAGGAGAGGGCTCCACCTCAGAAGGAATAGTCTTCACCTCCATAGAAGAAACCATTTGTAGAACCTGGAAGAAAGAAAGAACTCTGATAGAAAGGACAATCACATCCTCCTTTGGCCTGAAAAGATATTGGATCTTGAAAGAAGAAATGACCATCAACATTAAATGCAACCATGGTTGAGTCTTTAGATTAAACCATTGTAACAACTCAACAACATCACCATTCTTAAGAAGCAAGTACAACTGGGTATTCCAAAATAACCTTGAACTACTCCCAACCAACAACACATTGATAGAAAAAAGGGAACCCCCCCTCTCCCCCCCGCCTCCCCCACCCACATAGAAACCTTCAAAGAGAGGACTAGAAGACAAACCACATCCAACCAGCAAAGGAGCCACAAGAGATCCAACATCCTCAAGGGTTTCAAAGACCATAAGGGGACCAACCTCATCCCCTTAAACAAGATGAAAAATTGGGTCAGAAGATGAAACAGTAATTTCAACCCAACTAGCAACCAACAACCTCTAACATGGCCAAAGTTCAACACCAACCAACCAAGACCCAAAGAACTCAACATCATACTAGCAGCCACCAGAAATAGAACAAGCCCTTTAAGCACAAACAACATCCTAAACCTTAAGAAAGAGCTTAAACATAAGGGAAAGGAACCACTGAAGTGGAAGAGGGAGAGATTCAAAATATCACTCCCTAACCTACCCAAAAAAACCAACCTCAAAAACCTAGAGAAGGAGGGAACAAAAGGCCCAGCTAAGAGTGTCACATCTTCAACTTACCACCAACAAACCAACTCCACATTCTCCATTCTAACCATAACAAAAACACTAGACTGCCAACTGGAAAGAAGAAACCCCACACACAAAATGTCCCCCATCCTCACCTGTAACACCTCAACAATGCATAGACAAGATATATGCCAGCAATGAGGGGAACAAAGAGCAAGAGGGAGAAGAAGAGCCACATTGGACACAATAGATAAGCCAAAACAAATAGCTCCAACACCACAAAAAATAGTAGAGACCAGATAGGCCACAATGTGACCTAAGCTACTGCCTATAAAAGAAGCAGAAAGCTCCCACGATCTACAAGAAGCACTCCAAGAAGGAAACACAAACAAAAGAAAAGACCCCAGGCTGCACAGAGGGAAAATAAAACCATCCAAAGACAAAAGCACAGAGATCCCCATTTTCCCCAAAAGAGCTACCTTCGACTAGCTCCCATCAACATCTGCATCTGCGTCTTCATCCTCCTCAGAACCCCCCCCATTGTTCAAACTGGAACTCCCACTTGAAAACCCGTTGCTCGAACTCTCACTAATTGCTCCTCAACTAAAAGTATGCCATGTTACATAAAATATAACTTTTTTCAATGAGTTGTAAGTCATTGTAATATGGATAAATATGGTATATTTGGAGTGCCCCTCTTTTGTGGGATTCTACAAGTTATGACATCTTATGATGCATAAGAGATAAAAATGGGGGAAGTTACTTTGGAATCTTGATCAACTATGAGAGGCCTTATTAATTGCAATGCAATACATATTTTTAGATGGTATGATCGACCAAGTTGGGTGCCCATGTTGAGTGGGTCAAATTGGAAGTTACTACATTATTGACTTATTATTTTTAGTAGGTGACATGAAATCATCATGGTGGAACTCAAAATTGTGCCCAAGTTGGGCACAAATTTTAGAATTTTTTAAAAATATTTTTGGAACCATTTATTTTTTCTCACCTTTTCCATTATTATATAAATTGGTACTTGAGGAAGTGGTTTCATAAATGATTTTTTAGGTACATAAGTGTTGTTGGAATGTTGTCAAAATTCTTCCAATTTTATTGTTGGTGAATACTCCTATAAAGACTTGCCACTAAAAGTATATTGTAATCTTATTCAAAATTTATAATACTTTATGCAAGTTTTGGAGTGTGGGTTTTTTTTTTCTCTTGAAATGGTTTTCCCCATAAAATAACTATGTTATTCTATGACTAATTATCTATTTATGATTATATTTCTCTACTTTCTATAATAAGTTTTGATTAAATTTAAGTTTCCTAAACATCACCCCATTCAATATTAGTGTAAGAATTTATTTCCACATACCTTGCTTCCTAACAATGTTTACCACATTGCCGGTATTGGCATGGTGTGATGGTTTAAAGGTGGCATTGTTGTTCTTGGCACCAAGGTTCAAACCCTATTGGGGTGGTATTGTTGAATGGTGGTATTCTAGTTCATAGCTCCGGTTCAAAAGTGTTTACCCCTTGAATAATAAAAAAAAGCAATGTTTACCACATTCTTTACCTTCTCTATTCTAATAGTGCCTTCCTCTTTAACTAGAGTCATTATTCCAAACTAGTCCAAGAATAAATTTAGTATCTAAAACCTAATTTATATATATTCAATGAAATAGGCTAGTTTGCTAATAAAATCACCATGAATAGTCATCTTGATGAGAACATAGTTATACTAAGAGCGGGGGTGAATCAGTATAACAATAATTTTTACCTTTTCAAACTTAATACCATATTCAAAACTTGATCAATAACAATAACATTATTTACTCAACATCAATACTCATGCACATGAGAAGCACAAAATAACACACAATATTTAAATGTGGAAACCCTTACAGGAGGAAACCATGACATAATAATGCTTTTATATGAATTCTTCTTTTTACAAATTTTGCAGGCACCAACCTACTAGAGACACCAACCCCTCATTCAATTTGTGAGCACCAACCCCTACACTATGAGGCACCAACCTCAATATCAATTTCTCCTTCAAGTTATGCTATTATTTTGGTCACCGGTCTACTATAATGTTGAGCCACAAAACTTATTATAAATATGATTACAAATATCCTATAATATTTCTCACACTCTTCTTCATCCAATCTGAAAATTTTAACATTTTATATTGTATCTCTATCATTCAACATGTCTCTTTTAGATCTGCATGTATTCCTTATGTATTTCATTCATTAATATGAACCTCTTCTATTAATATTTATTGTTGCCTTCATATAATTCTCTTCTTATTAATATTTATTGCTGCACTTCTTTATTTTCTTCTACTTGAATGATCTTCATATATATTCTCTTCACTCCATTGTCCCACTCTCTCTTCTATATTCCTCTTATAATGATCTTTATAATTTCTTATTTACTTCACCATTTCTTTATTGATATATCTTCTATTTATTTCTCCATTCATATATCTTTTTCTTCCACACAATTTATTCTAAATCTATTGATATATCATTGTATTTTCACATGTACCACTCTTCATATTTCACAAACTTTATTTATATCTTTATATCCAAATGAAAAGATGTATCTTTTTGAAAAGAGGCATTCATTAGAAGAGGCATTGCCTTTGTTAACACGATCTTTATGTTTTTATTTATTTTCAAAATTCATCTCAAAGATAATCATTGCCTTTGTAAACTAACTTGTTTATCCTTAAAAACTATCATATATCCTTTTAAATAGAGTTTAAAATACTTCCTTCATGAATTCAAGCATTGCCTTAATGCTTCTTTTTTTGTTCCTCTTTGCACTTATTAACACTCTTTAATCTCTTCCATTACATTTTTATTGTCTTATTTTGTCTTATATGACTTTTTGTTTTATTCTTATTTTGTCCTATTTGTTGTGTTTCATTTGTCTTTGTTTATTAATACAAATTGTTGCTCTTAATAATTCATATTCTTCTTAATTACATATAATTGTTGTATATGAATAAGCATCTCCTTTGTAAATTGTTGCCCAAAATTAATGGTAATTACTGCTATATTGATCACTATTCATTATATTACAATTGTTGTACTTAATGTGTGGTCGGCTAACAACATCTTTGCAATATTATTTTATGGGTGTTCAATATAGTTACATAGGTTTCATTACCATATTCAAAAATAGTGTCTTGCATCTAAAATGATTTGAATCTTAAAAGAACTAGCATCATGTCTAAGCAATTCTCCTCACATATAATAATTTTGGAAGCCTTTGTTGTTTCCAAAAAGCTTTCCAATTCTGACTTCAAAGCCACATGTTTCTTTTCAAGATAAAGCCTTGACTTCTACACATTGAATGTTGTACTTTCATTTTACTTATATTATTAACTTGGCCGCCACCTTTCAACATTTATATGCAATTTTTCTAATGTTGAATGGTCGGCTAACAACATGTTTGATAAATATTAGTTTAGTTCAAACTCCAACTATGGTCGGCCAACATAATTATATAATCTTTAGATGCACTATTAGTGGCCTTTGGCCCAATATTTCCTTCATCAAAAGTATCTTCTTCAAATGATATTTTGACAACAATTTCTTTGATATCACAAATATCTCTGACATCAATCTTTGCATCATAAAAATCCATAATCTTCTATCTTCAAACCTTACATCAAAGCATCATGAAATCAATGAAAACTTCCACATCAATGATGGTGTTGAGGGGCTCCACATTTTTACTAAGAAGGTAAAGAACTTGAAGGATGAGGATTTGTTGGGGTTGTTGAAGGATTTTGATGATGCTAATGAGTGTGCGATTAAAGGTAAACAGGGTGCTCATTCTATTGGAGTGGGTTTGAGTACTCATACTTGCAGTCACTCCAAAAAACCCTTGGAGATTCTGGAGGTGGTCAACCTTTATAACAATTTGTACAAGTAGGATATTGAAGCAACAAAGATTCTCAAGGAATTATAATAGCATGTTTTGTTTCCTTTTTCTATTTTCTATTTTTCTATTGGTTTTCTAATGGCTGGTTATCGGTTGGCTTTGTTTTTATCTTAGGAAATATATTTTGTAAAGGGTTTCAAGTCCCTTCAAAACCTATTTTACCTTTAATCAAAAACTTCCAAATCAATGGCAACTTCCAATTGTCTATATATCATTGATATCAATGACAACATACATCAAGGATAACATTTCTGACACATCTTTGGTCAGTTGCTAGCTTCTAATCCTACAATCCCTAGCATATTTTTGATGAAAATTAGAGTTGATTTAGATTTATAAGATAATATAAAATTCAACCTTCTATCAAAGACCATGACTCACACCCTGATCTCTTTCCCTTTTTTGTGTTTCACTTTCTCTCCATCTTATACACAACAAATAAACAACCTCAAATACTTAGGTAACACCAATAAAAACCCTCCAACTAACTTTTTCCAAAATTGGCCTTCCTATCTTAAGTACATCACAACTTAATAACACCTTACCACATGTATGGGATCAAATTAATTAATTTCTAACTCCACTATACTCTATCCAAACAAAAAAATCTCATAATATAACTAATCCATTGTAACAACCACCTTTAGAAGTAATACTCCACTCTAAATGGAGCCTTGTGCATGCTTCAATTGTAGTTCAAAAATTAAGTGGACAACACTTAAATTGGAATGATGACTTATAATTAATAATCATCATTATAAAGGACATACTTAGGCCTTTGAACAAAAATCTCCTTGCAATATCAAAGAGGTTTGAAATACAAATACTAATCTATATTAGGCTGTGAACATTGCAAATGATTAAATATTATTGTTATAAACTCTTGATCAACTCCCATATTTGTAAGATAGTTTTCTATAGAGTTGAGATAGAGTTACAATATAAAAAACTTATTGAATCAAATTTATCCTTTTACTTTGATACTTCTTCTACATACCCATTAATCCTCCAATTTATACCATAACCTATATTTATGACATTGATAACCACCTAAGAATCACCATTAGCTATTAAAAGTTTATGTTTTTGTAAAATAACTATGCCCAACCCAACTAGAAATAATTCTCACTCAACTTTATCATTCATCTTTATATTGAATAAAAAATAACCCCTATAGACCAAATTACTTTTAGATTCCTTTATTAAAAAACATCATCCGTTGCGCTTGGGTTACCTCTTGTAGCCCCATCAAAAACAAGTTTAAAATAATGTTTAAACATGAGGCACCCAAGTCTCTATGTTTTATTTTTGTTCTTTTGTTTCTTAGTGCCTATACCTTTATTGTTTTTCTCCCTTATCTCTTGAATGGGGGAAGGTACTAGTATCCCCCACTTAAATGATATTGAAACCCCATAATCTAGAAATGGTTTTTCAATATTTGGAATAATATGAGAATCATACTCTTTTATTGAAGTGAATATTTGGTTCTAACAATGACTTGCAAAAGTTTATTTTCTCTAAATATCCTCATATTATTTTCCATCCATATGCCCCAAAGAGTTCACATGAGAACAATATTCAATAGATTGAGTAAACTTATTGAGCCATTAGACCAACTATATATTGAAAATCTAACTAAACCTAAGATTAGTTAGGGTGAAACCAACATGTTTAACATTTTATACCACATGGTTAAAGAGAACATGAGTGGTGAAGTGATCCATTGTCTTCTCCTCTATTCTTCACAAGCATCACCTAGAAGGTCCAAAGAACCCTATATTATCAAGTTGTCATTCATAAGAATTTTATTTAGTATTAATATCCAAACAAAATCATTACATGTGGGAGGGCCATCTCTACACCAAATAAGATCACTAGGCCACTACTTTGGATTCAAAAAGTACCTATGCTAAAAAAAAGTGTACCTAGATGATAATAAATACTTGATGAGTGCCCATAGATTACTTTCTCTAGTTGATTTATACATAACACCAACAAATGATGCAATGTAGAAAAGATAATAACTTTCTAATCCTCCAAAAATGGGTACTTCTAAAAGGTTCTTCTATACATTCATTTTTCTAGAACTTATAATCTCTTCCCTCCAATAATCACACACCTTTGAACCCCAAAGGAGATCTTTTTAACATAGTCATTACTAACAGTAGGATAGACTTTTATAAGGTACATCCCGTCTACATTTTTTTAGAAGTTTGCACATTCACATTTATTTAAGGTTGAAAATTCAAATTTGTGTCCCACTTTTATAAAGGGAGTGACCAACACTGATATCTTTTTAACTTGAACCACTAAAAAGTGACATATATCTTTCAAATTTTAAAAAATGATATAAACTAATGAATTGTAAATTGACACTATAATTTTGTTGTTGATAAAATACTAAAAAATGAGGTTAAGTGGGACACAACCTTTTTATATTAAATTTCATTTTTCCCTTCAATTTTTTTTGTATTAATTACTTCAAACTTTAGTGCATGGATTAGTTTTTTTCCCATTGTGATAAATTTATAATATAAATAAATCTTGAAAGCTGTGTAAAAATAAAATTATTTTGATAGAAAAACTTTTTGTCTTAACTTTTTATCCAAATTAGAAAAAAGTGACATCATATCAACATTAAATCTCTCCTCTAATGCATTATATTTTTGTTCAGTATTTTTAATAAACTTTTGTATTTTTTTGGAGAAGATAATTGATCTTATATTTTGATGTCAATGACTTACTTTTAGGAAAAAATAAAACATATTAAAATTAATTAAAATATTATAAAAATGTATTTTGAAAACTATACTTATAAATCTACGAAAAGGGTATTTAAAAAATATTTACTTATGTGAGTAGGAATTATGAGAACATTACATTTTTTGAATAATCTCATATTTTGGTAAACTAGCTCCAAAGTGATGCCACATATGTATTTAGTGGATACTTTTAATTGAAAAAATGAACAAAATCTAATTTACCTAGAACAAAATCTAGGTTGAACATATATTTGACCAAAGTTGAACTTTAGTTAGAAATGCTTAAATTTGTTTGTGAGGATAAGTTGACTTGAATTGGGGCATAGATTTGAACTTTTGTCCCTAAATCTCAAGTGATCTTATCTCTAATAAACTCAAATTTTATTGAAGCTCCATATCAAAAAAACCTTTAGGAGGCCTATTAACATTGAAGAAAGAATATACATAGATGTCCTTGAAATATTTCCTTGATAAGATTTCACACCATGGTTCTCTTAGGGTTTCTAACATTTTCCAAACAACCTTTCCCCCTAAGGATAAATTCTACACCTCAAAATCCTTAACCTCTACCCCACCTTTTGCTTTTGGTGAGCATATATTTTTTCATTTGAGAAATGAAAATTTATGCATTTTGGAAATATCTTACCATACAATTATTCTATGGAGACTATTTTATTAATACGACTTTGGGAATCATAATATATACAAATAATATGGGAATACCTTGAAGAACTACCCTAACTTAATCATCCTACCCACTAGGCTAAGCTATTTCTCCATGCATTTAGTCACTTTTGAAGATGTATAACTTCCTCACATAGGGGACTTTATTATTCCCTATGAATAGAAGTAAACCCAAATATTTGCAAGGAAAAGTGGTTATGTTGAATTTTAATAGTCTTATAATTCTCGCTCATTGTAGTTATATTAGAGAAGGAAAAATTATATTTCTCCTTATTTTTTTAATAAAATACACTTTTTCCTTATTCTTTTGGTAAAATACACTTCATAAACCTAAAATTGCCTCCCACATCTTGAAGCATTAATAAACAAGATAATATCATTCATAAATTGCCTATGTGTGAATGATGTAGACTAAGGAGATAATTTCATCCTTAAAACAAGACTTTACCTTCTAAAACTAGTCATGAACCTACCAAGAGAATTTACCATTAGAATGAATGGATAAGGTGCTAATGGGTCACATTGCCTAAGACTTCTCGAGCCTTGGAAGAACTAGTTGGAGAACTATTGGCCAACACTAATAATCATGCACCAACAACTAGCTAAAATACCCATTCCACCTATTTTATACCAAGCCAAACTCATTAATTGCCTATGTGTGAATGAAATAGACTAAGGTGATAATTTGATCCTTAAAACAAGACTTTACCTTCTAAATCTAGTCATGAGCCTACCAAGAGAATTTACTAGTAGAATAAATAGATAAGGTGCTAATGGGTCACGTTGCCTAAGACTTCTCAAGCCTTGGAAGAACTAGTGGTTAACAATCTAATGAAGGCATTAGGTCTATGAGTTCAACGTTCCCAACAAGTTTTTTAATCTAAATGAATTTTTCAACATACTAAATTTTTAACCATCACACTACACCCTTCATGACATTTTTAATTAGATATAATTAACTCCTACATTAAGAATTGGTTAGCCCCCCCTATAAATTGGTGCAATATGCCCTTCGGTACCACGGGGACGGGTGGGAGACTGAACCTCACAACCTCTTGCCTACAATAGAATGTTTTAGCCAATCGAACCAGGCTCCTGCCCAATTAACTCCTACTTACATTTTTTTTTAAAAATGTTTAAATTTTCCTTTTAAGACCCTTAGGTTAAGAAATGCTCCTATTTTTTAAGAGAAGAATCAAAATTTTGCCCAGCAACTTGGAGTATTGTTCTTTACAGGATAAGTCCCCTATAACCTCTTGAATAGTTTACAATAGACCCTCATCCATACCATGAACAAATCAAGATTGCGTTCATTTACTGTCTAAAGAACATACTCTATTTGAAATCTAAATGGAGTAGTGTTTTCTTTTTGTCACTGTAGAGACTAAGGGTGATCTGATCCTTTGATGCAGTTGAGAAGACTTACCTTGCATCGACTGCCTGCTTCATATGTTGAGCAATGAACCAGATAATCTCGGTATTCTGCAGGGGCTTCGTTTCTTACTGCTTTAAAGCGTTCCAGAGAAGCAGTCAGCATCTGCCAAAATATGAAAACATGTCATCATATTTATCAATCAGTTGTATACTATACTTCAGTAGAGAATGATTTCAATATAGAACTGATCTCACCAAAACTCTGACTCTCTTCTTGCAGAGGTAAAGAGCAATAGCCTTGCCAATTTTGGATGTTGATCCAGTGAGAAACACTTCGTCAATATTTTCTGGAAGATCATGTAAAAGCACGGCTGTTGTCAATGTATTACCATGCACAATTCTAATAGACAGATTGGGATTCCTCTTCACAAACAATTCACCTCCTCCATTCAGGACCTCATTCTGCATTGAATAACAAGGAAACCACCTTAATGAAAAAAATAAATAAATAAATTCAATGTCATTATAGTACAAAGAGAAGGGGTTCTGCTCACTAATATGGTACCTTAGTTAGAGCTCCAAGAGCAAACACTTTCACTCCTAATCTATCTGCTTCCAGGATTGCTTCCTCTATAATCTTGTTAATTTGCTTATGTCCATATGGCAGCAAAAACTGCAGCACCCAATACATTTTAATATAAATTTTCTTTTTGAATGTAGCAAACCTTGGGATGAAGAACAAAGAAAGTTAATAAGAGAAATTGAGAATTTTCTATCTTGTCTAAATGTTGTTGTAGTTAATAGTAATCTTGTTTTCATTATTGAATTGGGTGATGTTTAAGAATAGTTAATTAAATGTTATTGTAGTTAATAGTAATCTTGTTTTCATTATTGAATTGGGTGATGTTTAAGAATAGTTATAATTAAATTATCTGAAAACCAAATCGTTATAATATATTATATTTGATTACCTGAAAGCCAAGTCGTGGTACAGCCCATGTCTCTTCATAAAATGAGTCATTTATCCTATACTTGGAATATGAATGTGCATGTGGCCAAAGAGATATAATTGTGAAACCAATCCAGACTATTGGCAAGTAGATCCACAGATACCATGCTGCATAAGTAAATGGCCTTGCAGCGAATGTTCTACCGATATAAGGACTATGAAGAACGTGCATGTAGTCCACCCCATGACTTAAGAATACGACATCTGGAACTTTCCTCTCCTGCCCTGCATCCAATATTGAGAAACAAGATGCCTGGTTAAATATTCAAGTTTTAACAATCCAAATAAATCAGCAATTTATTAAAAACCATATTAGCATTTTATTTTTTCTAATTATTAAAGACATAAGTTATAGCTACTTAAAGTTCAGTCACACACCCACCTTGGGTTCTCAACTTTGAATGGAGAATAGATGTCTCCACTCTGTTCGCTGTTCCTCCGAGATAGTCATATAAAGGCATAAACAAGCAATAGTTGCAATCCAATTTGGTGTGATGGATAGAATGGTACCTGAAATGAGGTGAAAATGATTGGTTATAGGCTTTTATAGTCCATAATATTAGTTTACAAATTCCTTTTAAAAAGGCAGAAAATATTGAAATGGACAGTTAGATTTAATATAATGTATGCTGATCCATCATCTGGATTTACATACCATTTAGTTTATGACTAAGATTTATACTATTACTGTTTCATTTATTATCAAATTTTAAATTGACTTTTTAGATAGCATTCTTTGAATCATCTGCAATATTTATTGTAACATTTGGCATAGATCATCAGGAGAGAGGGATCACTTGATGTTTTAAACTTAGTTTGATTTTTTAAAAATTAAAAAAATATATATACTTTTAAGCTATGTTCCACAGGGACACATCCCAACCCTCAAACTGTTGTCCCCATCTAGTGACATTTCCGATGTGATGGGATGGTAGGGAACGTGCCTTGATTGTCCCCAAAAATCTTCAAAACATTTCCAAAACATGTTGCAATAGTAAGAAACACTCTGGAGATGTTTGGCTGTCCCTGGGGTGGCTAGGGACGTCTAAGACGTCCCTCAACCATCCAGGGACAGCCAGACATCCCCAACAGCCAGACAAGTTTTATAATGTTAAAAAACAAACCATCAATGAAGTTAAAAAAGGACTGAAATATCTCATGACAGCAGGATAACAATACCAATGGGTTGTTGCTCACTGAAACCAGTTCAAACTTAATGGATGAATGTACTTACGAGGGTGTGGAGATAAGATATTTAAGGAGTGGAAACTTAACAAAAAGCCACAGGGGAACCACCTCCACATTTGAATGTTGCATAAATTTGAGGAAATCAAATCCTAGAAGATAAACATAAAATGTGCCCATGCATGCCTCTCCCAAGGCAGCTGCTGCACCAATGGGAATGCTCATCAATGCCACAGTTACCAACTGCTCCAAGAAACTGCTTGTCCCACCTGCCAATAACAGATCAACCCCAGCCCCACATAAATAAAAGTCACCTACTATATCAAGCTCAACCAGTAAACTGCAATTTACGATATTAACATGCTCAACTAATAAACTGTAATTTAATATATAACATGCTGAATTAGTACACTAAACTAACTTACTTGTAGAGGGTTCAGATCTGGTGGATTCATGGTGAAGATAATGATAATTTTGAAATAAATAGCCATTGTGAAAAGCTCTATGGGAACAGTAGTAAAGTAGTTCTGTGGGACCCATATGCAACAACAAAACTGTCAAAATCCCTCTATAATTCCACATGGGAAGCATGCCCATCAACCCAGGAACCCATTTGTGCCCCGCTGTTGCCAGCCATGCTTGTAATATCACATAGTTGTCCCTGTAATTGCACAAACATAGCAATTTAATAAATTACATACTTAAAAAGACTTTTATACAATACATGACAATAGTTTGAAATGTTTTTGGATTTGGAACTTGTATAAATTTTTTCATCAATATTTGTGTATTTTTTTTTGGTAGTATCATAGGATGTGAGTGGACAAGTTTTGAAAAAAATTCATATAGTCAAATTCAAAAAAACATTTCAAGATATTACATAATTTTTTTGATGTAAGAAAATTATATATAAGTTTTTATCAAAAAATTTCACAATTTATTATACACTCTAAAAACATCATATAGTTATTGTGATATTGCTATCAGGATTCAACTGTATAGTTTTATCAAGTCAAACTCATTGACCCATGTTACATCTTGATAGCAATATCACAATTTGACACCCTGTGAAAAATACCTCTTACTTATCAATTGATGAGCTAAAGGGCTGTATAATGAATGGTTAATAAGGCACAACGCTTGCTGAAGGCTTTGCAAATGGGGTTGCAAGCTAAGTGGGCTTAACCTTGGGGAAAAGCTTCATGATTAAGTGCACTTGAACTGGAGTAATATTGGGATGGGTGACCTCCTGGGAAGGCCCAGTGCTTCATCCCTGTGAGCATCACCTAGATGCAATGAGTGCTAAGTGGATCATTCATTATCATGAGAGATAGGTTCTTGTGAATCACTACTCATGAAACATAGGTCAATGAGTTTGACTCGAAAAATTACATGGTTGAATTCTGATAGCAATATGACAATTTGACACGCTGTGAAAAATACCTCCTACTTATCATATATTTAATTTAATACATTATTATAAAATCAACAGGCAGTGCATCAATCGAGCTCAGTTCCAAAAGGACTTATCAAACACATTAATTTACAACTTTGAAATTGAAAAATTTAATTTAATACATTATTATAAAACCAACAGGCAGTGCATCAATCGAGCTCAGCTCCAAAAGGACACAGCATGAATCTACGGCCCACGTGACATTAAATAGAAGAATTTTTATCTCACATTAGTTTATAACTTTTGGAAAAAATTTCCCCACTTGTCCGTATTAATTTTATAACCAAAGAAAGATACCTAGTTACCTATTGTAGGTACAGCCCTCCCAATTCATTTCAAACTTACGAAAATTTGGTGAAGCTGCATTAAACAGCCAACGTCCATGAGCCGTTTAGTTCCATTAATGCAGAGCATTGAAAAACCAACAGTTTTCCTAAAATAGAAATTAGAAATGTTGGTTGTTTAAAATCTTCAATCCATGAAATGAACGAGCATACTAACCAGTGAAATTCTCTGTCAGTCTGATCGAAATCTACAGAATTCGAGTGGATTTGATGTCTTCTCGAAAGGAAATCAGCTCGAGAATAAAAATGCCAAGCCTGGTATAGAAAACACCTTAAAAAGGATATAACAAGAATGTGCACAAACCAGTAGCCTTCTCCTCTGTCTACCCATATTTCATCTGCTGCCTTGAACAGTAATGGTGCATACAGAAAGTACTGCAAACAAGAACATGATGAAATAAGTAACAAAATGAACAGAAGCTCAAACACATTATCAGTTAGTACGTGTTATTTTTGAATTCAATTGTGTAAGATTTGTTTTGAATCAATATTTCGGATCACACTCTATGATCAATCATCAGAACATAAAAGAGAGTTGTAGGAAAAAAATGATGAAGATTTGTTTCATTAATGTTTCGGATCATACTTCATGATCCATCATCAGGGTATAAAAGAACGCTGTAGAAGAAAAACAATAGATCATGGAATATGATTCAAAACCTTGATGAAAAACAAATCTTACACAATTGAACCCAAAAAATACACGTACTAATCATTATGAACTCTGAAAATCTCATGTCCTTAAACTATCAGTTATCTGTTTCACCTTATAGTTGTTAAGCCGCTCCCAGGGCCATCCAAATAAAGGACCTCTGGCCTGCTCCATGATCTGTCTGAACAGAGAAGTGAAATAGTACTAATGCAGGTTGAGAGATAAAGGAAGCAACATAACATTTATAAAAAGGAAATGAACTGGATGGTGGGTGTCATTATTATTTTGTCCAACCTTTTATTATTAATGTTTGAAAACAACATCTAGGCGACGAGTCAATAGATTATTTTAAGCTTTAAATTGATGTGTTCAACGGTAACTTCTAGGTCAATGTATAATGGGGTGGTAGATGCAGTAGTTGGAGTGCTGTAAATCTGTACAGGAACCGTTAGATGCATATTCAAGAGGAAGAATGTGACTGTGGCAGACGGCCCTGCAAGTAATCTTCATTGAGCTTTTACCTTCTACAATGAATTATTGAAGCTGGGATTTCAATTCCTATTTAGTTTTGGTCTAGTTTTGATGGAATGACCTAATCTACATAATTGTTAGATTAGATATTTATTTCTAATCTTAAATGTTTTGGTTTGGTTTGATGGAATGATTTAGATTTGATGGAATGATCTAATATAATTGATTGTTAGATTAGATATTTATTCTCTTCATGTTTGTCTTGTTTTGATGGAATGATCTAATATAAGTAATTATTAGATTAGATATTTATTCCTCTTCATGTTTTGGTCTTGTTTTGATGGAATGATCTAATACAAGTAGGGTAGAGGGGCCATTAATTGTACAGGATCGTCCAGTTAATTGTTATTATTCATATTAATATTAGAATGAATTAATGTTATATCTTGTATATATTTATTTCACATATTAATCAAAATATTATCAAATATTTGACATAAAACATAAATACATTCAAAAAAGTGAAATAATTTTATTTTTTTGTCTCAAATAAAATATCATAACTATCCACTATAAGTGTGTCATTTATAAAATTAAATTCTCATTTAATAAAATAAGACATAAGACACTTATTTAAACAAGTATTGTTATCATAGTGAAAAAATATTGGTCTTATGTGTACAACTAAATTGGGGTAGCAATGTACAAGCATTGGAGTATTTCATATTAATAGTTCGTCCTACCACAAATATAAAATGTGAGCACAATAAATATCATGTATTTTTTCATTAAATGTGAAGGATTTTCAAAAAGTTTTAGTGTTCAACTATTGGTCTATTTTTGTTTGATATAAGTTATATTTTAAATAATTATGTGTTGTTTTTATAACAACAAATAGTTTTTATGTGTTCAACTATTGGTCCATTTAGGTTGCATACAAATTTTATTTTAAATAAAATATGATATTCTGCATGCAACAAATGATATTGTTTTGTTCAACTACTAAGGTACCATGATTAAGTACCTTAGTTATAGATAGATAAGAGGCCAATCCACATTTCAAAAAAAGATGAAGGTCATGCGATATTCCAGTCAATTGCTACATGTTCATTTCTAATTGTTAGTTTAGATATTTATTTCTCTTTGTATTCATTTTTAATTTTGAGTGTTTCATATGATTGATTT
This sequence comes from Sequoia sempervirens, assembly GCA_007258455.2. Taxonomy (NCBI): domain Eukaryota; kingdom Viridiplantae; phylum Streptophyta; class Pinopsida; order Cupressales; family Cupressaceae; genus Sequoia; species Sequoia sempervirens. Next base: position 94,726,889 of record VDFB02049217.1, on the reverse strand, counting down.
TAAGTAATTTCAGACTTTGAAATTTTAAATTTTAGATTCTAATTTAAAAGAAAAAAAATATCATTATAAGTTCATGTGGTATATTATTTTACAATTTAGTGTTATATCTTGATATATAAATATATTTATTTGTGCAATTAATATACATGAGACAAAACTACATGATATGAAAATTATTCTAAGAATATTTTTTCATTTAGAACTTAAAATGAATATATCTACAAGGTAAGTGCACAAAGATGGGGGACCAAAAAGGGGTCTTAAGTGGCCACTTTTTTTCTTAAATCAGGAAAGACTAGTCTTGGATGAGAAATTGAAGATACTTACACTCAAAATTTCAAGATGCAATGAGAACAAGAGTTGTAGTGTTCTAAATCTACTTTCTAAACTACTATTTTTTTTAAATGGTAGAGATTAAGGGGTTCCAAAATAAGAAATTAGCTAACACCATGTAATTTATAGCCGTTTTTTTGCTATTTTTTAATGAATATATGATTTTTAACTTATTTTCAAAGTGGACACATCCTAAAAATAGAAATTTGAGTATGCTTCCCCCTAACATTTTTGAAAAATGATCGAAAAACTTTTGTTCTTTTGAATATGTGTAAAATGGAATCTAGTTTCTAAAAATATAATTTATTTGAAATTTTGATGAATGGTTAAAAAATAAAGTTAAAAATGCCACACATTGGTTTTTGATAAAAAATTGATATACTAACAAAAGAAATCAAAGATGAAAACCTTAACATATTCAAAACATGAAAAAAATTGCATGGTTTGATAGCTAAGAGTAGGGATTTTTTTAGTGGCGAATCTTTGTCAATTGGCGAATAGTACATATCGACCAAGTCAAAATTGGCAAATAAATCGCAACCAATAGGGTGGCCAAATTGCTCAAATTTTAAGAATTATTGGTCCAATATTTCCATTCGCCATCAATTTATTTTATGAGGCATATGTAATTAATATTTTCTCCATAACAAACTATGCATTTCAAATAGACCGATTAATATTTTCACCTGGAATCTCAAAAGCATGTATTAAATCACCTACATCTTCACCAATACTATCAAAAAAACATTGTGTATCAGGACCTAGGGTTAGAACGCAAAACAAGATCAAGGTTCAGGCCGAGACTCCTGTTAAAGATTCGTCTAAAGTCATGGATGACTATTAGAAGGCTGTGGTGAGCGACATGGAGGCTGTTGATATCCTGAAGAATATGTAGTGTTGCTACTTTTGTCCCTCCTTTTTGGTTGTTGTCGCACTGATGGTGTGTTATGTTTTGGCTAATATATGCTTTTTGTAGTTATCTTTAGTTTCAGCTAATTTTTTTTGTAAAGGGTTATGGGCCCCTTCAAAATTTGTTTTTACCTCTAATAAAAAACATTATGTATCAGGACACATTTCACCAACATCAATAAATGTTGACTGTGTGTGAGGACCCATTTTGCCAATTAAAATTTACAAATAATTGCTTATGAGGACCCATTTTGCTAATAACAATAAAAAATAATTACGTTTGAGGACACATTTTACCAATTACCATGACACCTCCATGCTAATCGTAGGGCCATAATCGCTTTGAAAATTACAATGTGTGTGTTCCGTCAAGGTTTGATTCGCCCAAGACTTAAATGTATCATTGTATAATCATGCGAGATTCACTAAATTTTTACTATATCATTTAAAAATTGCACAGAATTTTCCAAATATGGATTGATATAAATACAATTGAAACTTTAATTTATTCTTACATATTTTGTTCAGTTCTGAACTTGTGAGCTCTCGATTCAAAAGTTGGACTTGGAACCTTGATCATAGGAAAGTTGCAAACTTACAACACATACATCCTTGCATTAACAAATAGCAAGTCAATGAAAACCTAAAGGTAAGTGATCATTTCTTCATAGTGTTATAAGATTTGTTTCTCTTATCCATTCTTGCTTCAATCTTCAAGATGATATTGAGTAGGGAACATGATCTATATTCTATGTCCTTAAACGAGAAGACATTTTTTCCCAACTTTAATTTGAAGTGAGAGATCAAGATGTAGAGAAGCAAGTGTGGCAAAGGTAGGACTCCTCGGGGTGGTGAAAGGACTGGGAGGCCATCAAAATGCCCAAAACGTAGAGTTACCATAAAGTATTACTTTGAAATTGGTAATGTTTTTGATCCATAAGATCAAGATGGAGCTACAACATCAACTCTTGCACCAAATATTAATGAAGAAGGCATTCACAATACCTCATTAGAAGGTGGGATTGAGTTAATTGAGTCAAAAGAGGATGGGAATGTCATAGAATATGTACCAAGGGATACCCTGGTTAGCCAAAATGAGATAATTGATTTGGATGAAAATGCTAGCATCGTAGATGATGTTGGTAGCAAGAAAAGAAAAACCAAATCAAAAATGGGGTGCAAGTGGGAAATGACAATGAATTTTTAGATTGATTGGGTGTTAAGTAACCATTTATTGAACCGATGGAGAATGCAAACAAATATGAACCTCCAATAAAATGGTGTAAGATTTGTAGTTGGAAATGTAAAAGAGACAAGAAGTTGCAGCTAAATCTTGACACTATAAAAAAGCACATTGGTAAAGTTTATGAAAAACAAATCATAGACGGAAAGGAAAAATCAGTAGTAAGATGTAAATCAAAGGAGAAATGTCTTCATGTTAAGCATGTCATAGAATATGATGAGCATATGCAAAGAATGATGAAGCTTGTTGCATGTGGAGGTTTAATAGAAGCTCAATTTTGAAAGGTAATGACAACAACACAACTAGCAAAAATTGTTTAGATGAGTGAACTATTTTTCATATTTTTTCCAAAGGGCGTTATATGACAGACTACCCATGCAATATAATAATTTATTATCTTCTTTGGGTGTTCCTCACTTTTCTATCACACATTGGTCAATAAAAGTTGGATGGGAATGGGCAAGTTGTCTTGCTAAGGTGGAAAAACAAGATTTATAGGAGAAAATAAAAGAATCAAACTTCATTGCATTATCTTTAGATGAAGTTATTGTGGTAGATAATACTTCTTGGATATGTATGCATGTGTATACTATACTCCAACATGTTCACCAACCTCATCTTCTCTGTGTTCATAAAATGATGGACAGTTCAACATCACAAAATTTATTTGAACTAGTTAAGAAATATTTGAATGAAATTGGAGGTATAGATGACTTGACAATTGCCAAAAATTTGGTGTGTGTAGGAGCTGATGGAGCTGCAGTAATGCAAGGTCATAGGGGCGATCTTTACATAAATTTACAAACTATGTGTTCACCATACATGATTGACATTCATTACATGGTCCACAAAATGAAATTAGCATTTAGAATTTTGTAAGCAAGTTTCCTATAGTATCAAAAGTTGAAAATTTAGTTTGTGAGCTATACGCATACTTCTGTTGGTGTCTTGAACATTTTGTGGAATTTCAAAATTTTGCTAATGGAATTTAACAGGAGGAAACAAGATTCTTAAGGATGTTGATACCAAATGGATCTCTTTGCATGGACTAGCACAACAAGTTTTTTAGAATATCGATCCTTGATTGGAGTAATGTACAAATATTGCAACATAGTAGACAAAGCTCCTGACCTTTTACATAGGTTAAGCGATATAGAGAAACTCTTAACTTTAGTTGGTCTTCTCCCCATGTTGGATGAAATGAACAATCTTGTGAGGAAAGCCCAAGATAGGAACTATGTATATCTATGAATATAACAAACTATGTAGAATTACATGCATAACCCTCAATAATCTATAATTAGAGCTAACATATTATCCATTTCAAAGTCCAAATTTTGTAAGTTGGCAATTAATTACAAAATTGAATAATCTTGAAAATTATTTATAGTTTAATACAAGTGAGCAGTTATGTGTCTTTGTACATGGATTTGAGATACCAATGCACCATTGTCTGACAATTAGGTGCTCTACTAGAGAAGTACATGTTACAAAGGAAGCTTTTAACCATATAATGTTAAATCTATTAGTATTAATTTAAAAGATATTGCAAAATGTCTTTCCTCAGATATTTATGAACAATGAAATACTTGAAGCCATGTCTATTGTGTAAAAGGTGGGGTACAACCCTTTTGTCACATTTATGAAAGATTTCATTTTTTCTCATGCAACTTCAATTATAATTTATGTATACCCTTTATGATTTCATGCCATCTTGACAATATCAAAAGTAAGTTGGATACTAGGTGGGGCATTAGATGTGTTTGTAGATCCCTTATACAAACATTCTAAAGATGTAAATCTAGGATTCCATATTTCAAATATACATTTGAGCCGCTCTTAATCCCCACTTATTTTGTTAATGGAATCTCTCAAATTCAAATATGACATGTGTCTAGGTATCTTCCAACCTTCTTGAGATTTTAGATAGTCTGTGCTCCAGGATGCACGTTCCAATGTGTACATTCTCCTTTTGCTGAGTTTGTTGAGAATTCTTCAAGTTCTCTTCCATCATTTGAATCTTTCTTCAATCTATTTGTTTTCAATCATCACATGAGTAGGGGGGACTGTAGAAGAGGATCCTACTTCCTAATACTTGCAAGAAGGGATGTTTTTTGAGCTAATAATACTTGTTGTTGGTTGTAATCTTTCATGAGATCATTATGTTCCTTCAATAATGTATTAAGTCTATCTTGCAACCTTCAAATAGTAGCTTCATTAAATTTGGAAACATCTACCACTAATCCAACAGCTTTAGGGGAAAAGGTGTTAGAAACCCTCTTTACAATCAAGCTCCCTTTGATATCCTTCAATGCTTCAGCAATCATAGGATTATATGTAGTTGGGGCAAGGGCCCAGAATACAAGGGCTTCCCAATGTGGGTTGAACCTTGATCCTGACAATCCCATCTCTGCTTCCTCTTCTATGGAGATAACTTCTCATTCTTATTTCCTAATAGTATCAAAGATGATTGCAGAAGCAATGTCTCATTCAGGGAGCAGTAGCAATCCACTATCTTGCACAATTCTTCTCCCTTCTTTAGGCATAATATTTTTGGACTCAAAATTCATTTATCCCCTTACCTTTGTAGCTACTTCATCATACCTTTCTCTAGGAAAATTTTCATGTGCCAACTGAAATATTTTATGGTACTCCTCTCTTTTCTCTCATAACAAAATCTTTAAACTCTTGGGATTTTACAAAATCATCATCAGAAATGAATTGTGAACATGCAAATACCCTCACATCATTGAGGTTATCTCTCCCCATAGCCACATCCAACCCGAACCTTTCCTAAAGAAGGTTAGTGATATTTGGTCTTGGGGGGATGGCATATATTATTGAATTTCATCCATGGTAATATGAACATTTTAACTTTCATCTGGATTGATTGGATAGTCAACCAACAATGGTGGTTGCTCAACTTTCATCCTCTTTTGTGGTTGCTCTCTTGGGGGAGAATCCATAATGATTATTTGAGGGGGAGGAGAGGGAGTGACCTATGGTGGGTTTGATTGCACATTTTCTCTAATAACAAGCCCCTAGGGCCTTCTGATAGAAAGGTCAGGTTTAGGCCACTTTGTTGGTTTCTCTTCTAGGGTAGGGGCCGGCCTTACAAATCTGTCAAAATTCTTCAATGTCACCTCAATCTTGGCAATTAGGTCATCAATATTAGAAAATGCTCTAAGATAATCATTATCCTTATTTTTCTTGGTAGTATCTACCTTGATGAATGCAATCCATTTCTCCTATCTATTTATTACCTCATATTCATCCTTAAAATTTCTTACAACATCTTCATTTTCATCAACTTGATGGTGAAAATCAGACCTTCTAATACTTTTCTCAACCTTGTGTATGAAACCTTCAGGGTCGAAATCCTTGACTTGTACTTAAAATAACATGTATTCCCCAAGCATTTCTTTCAACCTACGTAACCCATCTTTGGTTGAAGTGAAATCTGTAAAGGTAGTAACATAAGGGAAAAAAGACCCTTTCTTTTGTTTCCTTAAATGAAACTGATTAGTCTCATTCAATTGCCATATAAATTCCATGAATGCCAACCTAGGTGGCACATATATGGGTATCACATGGGAGGCTTGAGCGAACCCATACATTATAATAACAATTGACCTACCATAGAGGTAATAATATCCCTAGTTATGTTATACTTCTAACTCCATCATCCTATATTTGGGCCTAAGGAAATCCAAAATTCCTTGTGCAATCTGATTCCAGGTAGACCTAGCCTTTCCATGATGTGTCTTACAAAGAAATTCTCAAAAGTAACATAGTTGGAATCACTATAATGTTTGTCCCAAATATAGGTCCAACATTGTACTGAGAGATCATTCCCCTCTTTATCTTTCATGTTTAGTTTCAAAACTCTACCGAAATGATCTTTCCCTTTGTATAAAAGCATATGGAAAAGGAGAGAATACCACTTGAAATTCACCTCCAGCTCCTTACCACTTTTCCTTCTCTTAATGTCCACCAGCTGATTGTGAATAACCTCAGCTAAAAATTTGGCATGGTCAAAGTCACTATTGACAAAAGGATGTTGTATATCAACAACCATATACATAAGATGTATCTCCATTTTTGAGTTTGCATCTTCTCCCAACACTTGGCATAATGCCCAATATGTTCTTCTAAAATAGTCTTCAAAATACTTGACATCAAAAGGCTCATGTTCATTATTAGGGATTCTTAATGACTTTCCTTTGAACCCCTTTTGTCTAAACCTAGGGACCCATTTCACTTTGAAGCTACTTTTGTCTTGACAGTATTTTTTTCTAAAAGAAGCAAGGTCTATAACCTTACTTGCAGCCACATTGAGTCTTAAAACCTAAAATATAAACTCCCTTGTTATATATATTAGGACACTTCCATCTAATGCCCTAATTACTTTGATATTTTCATCATGCCTAGAAGCAACACATCTAATGAGTTCCACATTTCAGGGATAACTTTAAGAAATCCCCCCTCCCACCCCCCTTAGCGAAGGTGTAAAATCATGTTGCAACCACATTAAGTCTTAAAACCTCAAAAATAAACTCCCTTGTTATATATATTAGGACACTTCCATCTAATGCCCTAATTACTTTGATATTTTCATCATACCTAGAAGCAACACATCTAATGAGTTCCACATTTCAGGGATAACTTTAATAAACCACCCCCCCTCAACGAAGGTGTAAAATCATGGTGAATCTTGGCTAAGTGCTATAATTTTCCTAGCGAATCTTAATGAATAATTGGTAAAAATAATAATCATGGTGGCGAATCCTAGCGAATAATCACTAAAAAGATTAATTACAATGGTGAATCTTTCCTTTTAAAATTTGCATAGTTGGTAGGTGTAGTTCCCCCATATATATATATATATATATATATATATATTTAATATTGAAGTAGGGGCCCTGGGGCAGCAACCATTGGTGGGATTAAGGGGCAGCACCCTTGTGAGGGTCAAGGGGGAAGAGCCCGCTTGTGGGGGTCGAGGGGGCCCCCCTCGCGGGGTCCAGGGACAATAACCCCTTGTGCACTCCTATCACGATACAAGCAGGGTCGAGGGGTAGAGCCCCTCACCACCAAGCATAAATTCACTATCAGAAATGCATTGGAGCACACAAGGATTAAGTATTTTCTTAAAATCTCACTTTAAAAATAACACTAAATGAAAAGTGAAATTATTACCATTGATTAGCTTTTTAATTAGATGGTTGTAGGTTGATTCTGTGACCTATATGCACGTGCCTTTTAAAAGGATTATTGAGGCCCAAAATTTTTTTGGTCCACATGATTAAATCTAATTGTGTGGCCCAAAACAAATTTCGGGCCTCAACAAGCCTTTTAAAATGCATGTGCATACAGGTCATGGAATCAACCTATAGCCATCCGATTAAAAAGCTAATCGATGGCAATAAATAAAAGCCCTATTCAAGGCTAAAATATCCCTAAAATTAAATGGTAATTTATTATTAGTGGTGATATTGCCCCAAATTTAATGGTAGGAATATAATATTACTAGTGAATATAATTAATATTTCTAATTATAGTATAAACTATTGGCGAATCAGTTCCAATGATGCATCATTTACATGGCGAATCAATTCAATTTATTAGTTTAAAAAATAATGTATAGGCGAATTAATTGAGATGAAATTAATTTTTTGTAAAAACCTGGCAATTCAGTCTCCTTTTTAGCTTGTATTATTTGCCATTTATGGAGGTCCCGATTTCAATTATTCACTAATAATCGAAGATTCACCACTAAAGTTTTCCCTGATCATAACAAAGCAAACAACAATGGAAAATTAAGGATTACACCAATGTTCAACATACTTATTCCAATGTAGTTACCTCCAATGATAGCGTTATCACTGTTGTCACCATCAAAGGAGCTAGTACGAAATGTGGAGTCACCACATGACGTGGAAAAATAACCGTTCAAGGAGTTGTCCTAGCTTAATCTAGGACACAACCTATTTTTCCTACATGTAATCATAGCATGTACAATCTTGTAGATTAGCTTAAACAGACCCCCACTCAGATATCAATCCTAGAACTCTTAAGGTTATCCCCTGCACATAGGGAAATACCGAAAAAAGCCTTGTCCGAGTCATCTGTTCCCAGAACATTGATACCAATTAGTTTCAAGCTATGGTGGGGCACATTTCCAACCATCTTCTTACCTTCTCTGAGCAATATTTTATGTCACAATCATCTCATAACTGTGCTTTACACCTTGAGGTTGTCATTCATAAAAATAAGGTCAAAAGAGTCTTACTAGATGGAGGTGCTGGTTTGAATATTTGTACCCTGCAGTTGATCAAGCATCTAGGCTATTCAAAAGATACTATTGAGAAGACAAAGGGTACTACCATCAGAGCATATGACGACCAAGAATGGGTATCAAAAGGAATCATTGCACTCCCAATCCAAGTGGGACCTCTTATTGCAAAAACTACATGCCAAGTACTTGATCTTAATCTTCCCTATAACATACTACTTGGCCGACCTTGTATCCATGCTTTGAAAGCTATAGCTTCAACTTATCATCAGTGTGTGAAATTTCCTTTTGAAGGTAGAGAAATCAGCATCCATGGAGATCCTGAGCCTTTCTACTACTACAAGAGGGTATCAGGACATAATAATCCAGCCACAATAACCCTGGGAAAAATAGCCCCATCATAATAACCCAAGGACAAAATAACCCAGGGTCATAATAACCCATGGACAGAATAACCCATGGTCAAAATAACCCATGGACAGAATAACCCATGTAATTTATAAATTTTGTTTTCCTTTCTCTATATTCTTACGAGGATATTTTTCCCATGGGTTATTCTAACCACGGGTTATTTTGGCTTGGGTTATTATGACCCTAGGTTATTTTGTCCTTAGGTTATTGTGATTGGGTTATTTTGTCCAGGGTTAATTTGGCCGGGTTATTATGTCATGTAACCCTACAAGAGTCTTGAGGCCAAGTTTTATAAGATCCCACAAATACCCAAAAATGGTGAAGGACCTACACCCTCAAGCTCATTTGTTGACCCATCATCTCTAGCCTCTACCTCAACATCAAATATACCCATTGTAAAAAGCATACCCACTGTCAAAGCAGTGATCCAAGATGATGGTTGTGGAATCTGCAAAATATTGAAAGACACCTTTGTCTTAGGAGAGTTACCTATTTCTCCTCAATCTCACGGGAAACCTACATCTAGCACCAAAGAACCAAAAATAATCAAGATGTCAGCTACTACCTTCACCAATTGGGAAGAATTGAATCAAGAAGACGTCAATGGGAAAGATCTCTAAACTCCTCTATCAAGATGAACAACCTATTCTTGTTCTTCCCATGGAAGATGACAACAAAGGTCTACAACTAATGCAAAGCATGGGATATAATAAGAATGAGAAGCTAGGTAGAATGAATGGTTTACTAGAACCCATCGTTCCTGAGAAATGACAAAAATCTTGGCTTAGGTTGTACTACTAGCAAGGTCACACTTATTGGCAAAGGTGATCCAGGTGGATCTAAGAAACCTAAAAATTTCATAGTCTCAGAATCTCACAAAACTAGCATCATCATGTAGAGCTCACTGACATGACCTTGATGCAACTTGAGTGGGCTCAAAAGCAGTTGTATGTAGAAGTTATGTGCAGTCAAAGGTCTAGTCAAACAGGTGAATCAAGGGGCCAGAAAAAAGGAAAAAAATTGGTCATCTCAAAATGAGGCAAAAATGACACCAAGTTGTAGAGCTCATTACCATGATTCTGATGCCATTTGTTTCGTTGAAAACAGAGTCCATATGCCAAAGTTATGCCAAGTTAATTTTTTAGTCAAAAGGGTTGACTAGTCAAAATGATGATGTCAGCATGTGACATGGAAATGGTGATGTGGTAGGTGGTGATGTGGTAGTACCTTGATGACATGGATGAATCACATCTTGACATGTGGAACAGTTATATGTTGACACGTGGCACTCCTCGGCCAACCGCATGTTGACACGTGGCACCAGCTCAAGCCCGGTGTTTGTTTTCAACAGTAAAATGTAATTGAGGGGGGTCAAACCTTGGAACCCCCATCTCCTAAAAATATGCCTTGCCACTAGGCCGCACAATGCACGCTAACCATATTATGAGGCAATTTTTTTTTGTTGAGTAATATTTGGAAATTGCATTTAAAGGTGGTTGGGGCGGGGGTCAAATCGTCGACTGCCCCGCCGCACTAAATACTCTCTGCTGCTATGCTATGGGAGGATTTGAGTATATTACGGGGTTAGTTTTATTTTAACAAAATTTTAAAATTTGAATCCCTTAAATTTTAAAAAACAACCCTCTATTTTTAAAAATAACCAATCTCCTAAACTTATCAAGATTAAAAATAATATGTGATAGCTTGAAAATAATAATAGAAGGGGGCTTAAATAAAATATGAAAAATATTAAAAATATTATTTATGGATTTAAAAGGGGATTCTCATGATATTTACTTGTGTAAATAGGGAGATTGGAAAAACTACATGATGTAAATAGGAGATATTGGAGATATGGGTATATTTGCAAAATAATATGGTTTTAGCCCATATTAGCAAATAAATTGGTATATAAAGGGGATGTTTTGGCTTGAGAATTAAGCAAGTTTACTTGGAGGAATAATTCCAGTGTGAGAATTTTTTGAGGAGAAGAATTACAAGGTGTTATTATACAACAAAATTGTAAAAGTGAGAGATTGTGAGGAATTTTGTGCAGGTTTTTGAAGCTTGAATATTGTAAGAAGGCATTTTCAGGTGCTTAGAAATATTAATGAAAGCGGTCCAACATTGAGAAGTGGACCCAGAGACGTAGTCCTTTGAAGGACGAACTCCGTTATCAACCTACGTCTGATCTTTCTATCTTTCGTCTCATTCTTTTTCTATCTCCTGTCTTACATTCTCTCTAATTTCATTTCAGTTTATTTTTCAATTTAGTATTTGATTTATAATTACAACATTTTAGTAATTAGTAATTAAGTTAAATTATGTAAAAGTGAACCTAGTATGTAATTTCAACGGTTAAACAACATAGTCACACATTTTTGTTTGGATCGGGAATAATTGTAATTGAGGTTAAATACATTTGAATTGTAAACCTCTAATTACAGATCAAAAGGTATTGTTGCTAAACGAGTTGAGGCTTCCTCTTGATCACCTACATCGCATGATACAACCTTAGATGACTTTCCCCTTGAAGTTGCTGCCCTATTTAAGAACAATACCCTCTTCATGATATCCATAACATCCTTTGTCTCAAATAACCAACCAATTGAAATATGCCTAGTATACCCGCAACTCATTGACATGGATCAACAAGGACCATCAGTTCTAGATTTATTCGAAAATAATGAAGCAATCTCAAAATTCATGGGACTCCAAGACAACTTATCATGGGAAGATCACAAAGAATGCTTCGACATAGAGCTTGATACAGGGGCATACTATGGGGAGACAATTGTGTTAAACAGGCGTAGGACAACTGAGAGGGGAGGTGAATCAATTGTCACAAAATTCAAACTTAAGACTTTGACACTTATCAATTCCACAACCACACTATTTTTTTATTAAGTAAGAGTATGAAACACAAATAATAGAAGGTAAATCAATACAATGAACACCAAATTTTTACATGGAAAACCCAATAAGGGGAAAACCACAGTGAGGGTTAACTCACAATATAAAGAGATTATAAAACTGAATACAAAGGCTCACTGCCCAGAAGAGGACTCACTATCCAAGTACAAAGGATCAATGCCTACAAAAAGGACTCACTATCGAACAGGGAGGCTCACTGCTTACAGATACAAAAGAGAACAAAAGATCCACCACAACAATTAACACACATCCACAACTTTGAATAAGGATTGCAGAAACCTTTAGCTCACTGCCTTCAGGAATCCAACATAATGAAGTACTACTGTCTCAACTCACTCACTCACACACTTCTGCTCTTATGATTTGTGACTCACTTTCCTCACTTTGCATCACATTTTCATACAATTCTTCACAATTCGACTTGCTTTTATACCATCCTCAACCTTAGAAACTTTCTCCAAGGTTGGCCACAAATACCTCATTCTATAAATTCAAATTAGGTCAGAAACTCAACATTCCTGCAGTGGAAAGGAATGAGAGTGGACCAATAAAAACATTTTTCAAGATCAAAAAATAATATCTCAAATCAACCACATGCTTCCTTAATTAAATTTTATTCTTTGAATGAAGTGTAAACACCAGGTCAGCCAAACCTAATGAAAACACAAATGAAAATTGATGTACACACTTCCCAACAAGAAGATGACATGTAGAATTCACAACACGCTTCATTATACACAAGAATACATCTCATATTTCTTCAGATACATCTGTAGAAAATGCAATATGCTTCAAACTCTGAACACCTTTCACCAATACATCTAAACTATGCAAAAGCATACTGAAATACTAAAACATGACTTCCAGATCACCAAACTTCAACCTTCTTTTCCAAAACCCAGAGAACACCATCTCAAGACATATCCAAAATCTGCAAGATTTGAAACAAAACAGCAGAGGATTGCGAAGTAGAAAATATTTCTCTCAATTCACAGAAGATCAACTCTATCAGAACAATTCACACACTGGTGAACATAACTTTCATGTACTATCACACCAGAAGCTAAAACTCAAGATATATCACCACAATATCACCATTATCAAATCTTCAGATCCGCACAAGCATAGGATCAACATAGGAGAAATGTGGAGCACATACTAGAGCACATTCTGAACACATTCATCACTCTAACTTCTCTTCTTTATTAATTTTCTCAAAAGCACTTGGAAACTCATCAACACAACACATCTACAATGACATAAAGATAGCTCCATGTACTCACAAGATCTCAGCAGGATCTCAACTATACATGTACAATCTACAACATACTAAACTATGTTGATATCAATGACAACATTAATGACAACACCACCAAACTAGCTCATACTTGCAACAATCTCCCCCTTTGTCATTGATGGTAACACATGATGTGAAAAACCATCAAAGATAACTTTTTACACAATATCTTTGGATAACACCTCTTCTACTGCAACTATTTTTCACATGACTTTCTCTCCCCCTTTGACATCAATGGAAAAGACCAACAACTCTGATTACTCCCCCTTAGGAGTACACTCATACTGCAACAATGAAAACCTTTTCTACTCCCCTTGAGGAGTAGACCCATTTATCATTCAAGATAAATAAAGAATCTGTGAATTCACTGGATTGATGCACCTTCATGTGCACTTAGTTCGGAGGGCCAATGACCCCCAACCTCTCCCTAAGATGCTCAAAAGTATCCTTTGGAAGAGCCTTAGTAAATATGTCTACAATTTGTTCCTTTGTTGTCACATACTCCAATCTGACTTCATTCTCCAACACTTTTTCTCTTAGGAAATGATATTTGATAGATATGTGTTTTGTTCTTGAATGCATAACTAGGTTCTTTGAAATGTTTATTGCACTTGTGTTGTCATAGAAAATAGAAATAGGCTCATCACATATCACTCCAATGTCTTTAAAAGTTTGCTTCATCCATAAAACCTGTGTGCAATAGAATGCTGCAGTAATATATTCTGCCTCTGTAGTGGATAAAGAAACCGAGTCTTTCTTTTTACTCAACCATGAAACCAATCTTCCGCGAAGAAAGAAATAACCACCACTGGTACTCTTCCGGTCATTTACACATCCAGCCCAATCAACATCAGTATAAGCACTCAGAGTGAAATCATCACTCTTAAGATACCATAATCCATAATCTAGTGTACCTTTAAGATATCTAAATATCATCTTTATAGCTGTAACATGTGCATCTTTAGGATCTGCTTGGAATCTGGAAAATAAACATACTGCATGCATAATATCCAGTCTAGTAGCAGTAAGATACAATAGTCTGCCAATCATAGATCTGTATTTGCTTTGATCAGTCTTAGTAGATTCATCATCTTTTCTTAGTTTATATCCGGTTACCATAGGAGTAGAAACCAGTTTGGAATCATCCATCCCAAACTTCTTCAACAAATCTTTTACATAGATTGTGAAATGTATATCCCTTTATCAGTTTGATTCACTTGTAGACTAAGGAAGAAATTCAATTCACCAATCATAAACATCTCAAATTCTTTCTGCATCTCTTCATAAATTTTTTTACACATGTCTTCATTTCCACCAAAAATGATATTATCAACATATACAACTACTATCAACATTTTGTTACCTTACACTTTGAAGTAAAGATTGTTGTCAGCAGAGCCTTTGTTGAATCATTGCCTTGTCAGGTATCTGTCCAATCTTGCATACCAAGCTCTGGGAGCTTTCTTTAGTCCATGCAATGCCTTCTTCAACTTACAAACCATGTTTGGTTTATCAAATAATTGAAACCCTTCAGGTTGTTCCATTTACACTTCTTCCTCCAATTCACCATTCAAAAATGTTGACTTAACATCCATCTGATACACTTTGAAGTCCTTGTGGGAAGAAAATTCCAAAAACATCCTAATAGCCTCCATTCTAGCCACATGGGCAAATGTCTCTTCAAAATCTATACCTTCAACTTGTGAATATCCCTTGCATACAAGTCTTTCCTTATTTATTACAACTTCTCCACTTTCATTTAGCTTATTCTGGAACACCCATTTCTATCCAATCACATTTTTATTCATAGGCCTAGGGACTAGTTCCCATGTTTGATTCTTTTCTATCTGCTGCAACTCTTCTTTCATAGCTTTCATCCAACTCTCATCTTCACATGCTCCATTCATAGACTTAGGTTCAACTTTAGAGAGTAAACACATATTTACCTCAGCTGCTACTTTACTTCTTGTCTTCACACCTTCACTTTTATCTCCAATAATCTCTTCCTCTAGATGATTCTTTTGTACATACTTAGGAGTCTTAACAACAGGTTCTGGCTCATTCTCTTCTTCTTCTTCTTTCTCCTTATTCTCCTCAAATACATTTCCACAGATAGGATCATCAAGTTCAACTTCACTTATCTCAATAGTTTTGCATATGTCTTCATCAACTTTCACATTAGCACTTTCAACAATATTTCTCAATCTTTTATTAAAGCATATGTATGCTTTGCTAGTAGTAGAGTATCCAAGAAAGATTCCTTCATCACATCTAGCATCAAACTTTCTAATATTTTCATCATCTCTTTTAATATAACATCTGCTTCCAAATACCTTGAAATACTTCATAGTAGGAGTCTTACCAGTCCATGACTCAAAAGGATTCTTTGTGTTGTTGTATTTGATTTGAACTCTATTAAGAACATAAACAACAATGTGTATTGCCTCTCTCCAGTACACATCTGGTACATTTGATTCTTTCATCATGTTTCTAGTTCCTATACTATCCTATTTTTCCTTTGAACTACTCCATTCTGTTGAGGGGTTCTCGGAGCATATAACTATCTTTTTATGCCATATTGTCACCATTTAGGCTTCCAGTTCTAGTTAGACCACAAAAATTAGTATGAACTAACTCTAGCATTCTGGTAGTAGAGTGCTCTTTTCCCTTAAAGCTGTATCTTTTCAGTTTCCCCAATTGACAACTTTTACAAATAGCATTAGTAGGTCTTGTGATTCTAGGAAACCCTCAAACAATCTCCTTTGAACTAATTTTGACTAGGTTATCAAATTTTACATGTCTCATTCTCCGGTTCCATAACCAACTTTCACTGATTTGAGATACAAGGCATTGACCATCAACTCCCTTAAGCTGATAGATGTTTCCATGAGTTCTTCCAGCAGCAACCATATCTCCATTTCTAGATTCTTTTTTTGATTTCACTGGTATTATTTTGAAACACAAGTTTAAAACCATTGCTACACATCTGACCAACACTTAGAAGATTATGCCTCAAACCCTTCACATAATATACATCATCAGTACTATGCAATCCAACAAAACTAATTGAACCTTTCCCACAAATCTTAGCTCCTGAATCATCACCAAACATAACTAAACCACCATCATATTTCTCAAGTTTAGTGAACTTGCTCTTATCTCTGGTCATGTGATTAGAACATCCATTATCAATTACCGAGTAGTATTTATCCTGTCTTGCATGAAAAGCGGTAACCAAAGTACCTTCCATTCTATTCCTCTTATTCTTTGGAGCCTTCTTGCTTACACACTTTCCAGGGTTAGTGGATACAAATTTACTTTCCAAAGCTAAGAATAAGCATTCACTATCATCAACCTCATTCTCAGATTCATCATTAGAAATTCCTTCTTCTTTAACATAGTACAACTTCTTATATTTCTTATCCTTTATATCCTTATCCTTATAATCCTTTTTCTTCTTATGTACAACTCTATTCAAACATCTTGAAGCATAATGACCAATATTACCACAACTGAAACATTTAAAGGGTAACATACTTTTATACTTTATGTTACCTTTCTTCAACTTCCTGGTGAAGTTTGTTTCCAACTCATCATCACCATCACTATCCAGTTCACCTTCGATCTTCATTACCTTAAATATCATTTTTGTCTTTTCTTCTATCTTGTCTTCTTTCTAGAACTTTCTCGTCTCGAATGCTTGCAAGGTGTCGAACAACTATTCTAAAGTGTACTTCTTAGGATCATACATTTCTTCAATAATTGAGATCTTATCATTGTAGCAATCTGGTAGGGTGATCAGGATCTTCTCAATTATATCTTCATCTGATAGTTTTCCTCATTGATTTCTAATGTCATTTGTAGTCAGTTCAACCCTCTGAAAGAAGCTTGTAAATTCTTCACCTTCTTCCATTTTTAGATTTACAAATATACACTTTGCCACCAACTTCTTTGTCAATTTCACCTTTTCATTTCCTTCATACATGTCTTCCAACATCTTCCAGACTTCATATGAATTATTCAAAGAAAGAACCTTAGCTCGCTCATTTTTAGATTAGCCACTACAAATAACATACTTTTCTTTCTCATTTTCTTCATAAGCAAAAATCTCATCTGCAGTAGTAAGACCACCAGACGGGCGTATACTTTGTCTCAACAGCCTTCCAGGTCTTGAAACCAAGAGAGATAATATATCATTTCATATGTCCCTTTCAATCATTGTATTCAGTTCCATCAAACATAGGGATCACCAACTTATCCACCATAAGATCTCCCTTAAGTGGTTAAGCTCTACACCAAGGAGCCAGGGCTCTGATACCAATTATTAAATAGGTGCAGGACAACTGAGAGGGGGCAAGGTGAATCAGTTGTCACAAAATTCAAACTTAAGATTTTGACACTTATCAATTCCATAACCACACTATTATGTTATTAAGTAAGAGCATGAAACACAAATAATAGAAGGTAAATCAACACAATGAACACCTGATTTTTACGTGGAAAACCCAATAAGGGGAAAACCACGGTGAGGGTTAACTCACAATATAAAGATATTATAAAACTGAATACAAAGGCTCACTGCCAAGGGCTCATTGCCCAGAAGAGGACTCATTGTCTAACAGGGAGGCTCACTGCCTATAGATACAAAAGAGAACAAAAGATCCACCACAACAATTAACACACATCCACAACTTTGAATAAGGATTGCAAAAACCTTTAGCTCACTGCCTTCAAGAATCCAACAAAATGAAGTATTGCTTCTCAACTCACTCACACACACACTTCTTCTCTTATGATTTGTGGCACACTTTCGTCACTTTGCATCACACTATCATACAATTCTTCACAATTTGACTTGCTTTTATACCATCCTCAACCTTAGAAACTTTCTCCAAGGTTGGCCATAAATACCTCATTCCATAAATTCAAATTAGGTTGGAAACTCAACACTCCCATGGTGGAAAGGAATGAGAGTGGACCAATAAAAACATTTTTCAAGATCAAAAAATAATATCTCGAATCAACCACATGCTTCCTTAATTAAATTTTATTCTTTGAATGAAGTGTAAACACCAGGTCGGCCAAACCTAATGAAAACACAAATGAACATTGATGTACACGCTTCACAACAAGAAGATGACACACAAACTCCACAACACGCTTCATTATGCATGAGAATACAACTCAAATTTTTTTAGATACATTTGCAACAAATTCAATATGCTTCAAACTCTGAACACCTTTCACTAGTTCATCTGGACTGTGCAAACTCATACTAAAATACTGAAACATGAATTCCAAATCAACAAACTTCAACCTTCTTTACCAAAACCCAGAGAAAACCATCTCAAGACATATCCTAGATCTGCAAGATCTGAAACAAAACAATGGAGGACTGCGGAGCAGAAAACATTTCTCTCAGTCCACAGAAGATCAACTCTGTCAGAACAATTCACACACTGGTGAACGTAACTTTCATGTACTATCACACCAAAAGCTAAAACTTAGGATATATCACCACAAGATCACCATTATCAAATCTTCAGATCTGTATAAGCATAGGATCAACATAGGAGAAACACGAAGCACATACTAGGGCACATTCTGAACACATTCATCACTCTGACTTCTCTTCTTTATTAATTTTCTCAAAAGCACTTGGAAACTCATCAACACAACACATATGCAACAACATAAAGATAGCTTCATGTACTCACAACATCTCAATTATACATGTAAAATCTGCAACATACTGAATTGTGTTGACATTAATGATAACATTAATGACAACACCACCGGACTAGCTCATACTTGCAATAGATTGAGTCCTTTAGTCGCAAAATAAATGAAATGCAATTAACATGCAGATCCTTGAGTGAAAACCACTTAGTGACACTCTCTGGTCCCAAAATAGTAAAAATAAAGGATGCATCTGATAGTGAAAACCTCTCTAAGGCACCCAAGGATGAAGGATTCAATCTCCCCCTTAGTGCAATGCATCCAGAAAAGTCAGTGGTACTAGTAGAAAAGGCTACTCTAGTCAATGTGGGAACAAAAAAAGCACCTAAGATCACTTTTTATGTTGAATCTTTGTTGGACGAAGAACAAAAGAACCTAGCAACATTCCTTAAGGAGAGAAGAGCCAAATTTGCATGGTCATATACAGATATGCCAGGCCTTGATCCAAAAGTGGTTGTACATCACTTAGCTGTTTATTGCAATGCCAAACCAGTCAAGCAAAAATTAAGGAAGATGCACCCTCAAATAGCACTCTTGGTTAAGCTGGAACTACAAAAGATTCTTGATGTTGGATTCATCAGACTGATAGATTATCCTAAGTGGGTTTCAAACTTGGTACCAGTCTCAAAACCCATTGAGGGCATCAAAATATGCATTGATTTCAGAGATCTGAACAAGGCATGTTTGAAGGATGATTTCCCTCTTCCCAACATCAATCTCATTGTGGATCTGACAACTGGGCATGAAATGTTGTCGCTCATGGATGGCTTTTCAGGTTACAATCAAATCATAATCGCTAAAGAGGATCAACATAAAACTGCCTTTACTCGTCCATGGGGAACCTACTACTGGAATGTGATTCCATTTGGGTTAAAGAATTCAAGAGCTACCTATCAAAGGGAAATGACCCTCATCTTGCATGACATGATCCATAAAATAGTTGAATATTATGCGGATGATATTTTGGAAAAATAAAAAATGAGAAGTGAGCACATACAAGTCCTAGGACCTATCTTTGACAGGCTTGAAGAATACAAGGTATGACTGAATCCAAAAAAGTGTGTGTTCGGGGTCACATCAGGGAAACTTCTTGGCATTATCGTTTCGCAAAGAGGGATAGAAATTGATCCAACAAAGGTAAAATCCATCCTAGACATGGAACCACCACAAACATTGAATCAGATGAGAGGATTACAAGGAAGGTTATAGTCCATCAGAAGTTTCATAGCCCAACTATCTGATAAGATTCATCCCTTTTCACATCTTCTCCATAAAGGGATAACCTATAAATGGGACTAGAAATGTGATAAAGCTTTCTAGGAGATCAAGGATTATCTACTAACACCTCTAGAGCTCATGCCACTGATACCAAACAAGCCACTGATCTTGTACATCTCAGTAACACCAGCAACACTAGGAGCTCTTTTAGCACAACATGATGAGAACGAAAAAGGAAAGAGCCATATACTACATCAACAAAACCTTGGTAGGCTATGAGATGAACTATTCACCCATTGAGAAAGCATGCCTAGCGGTAGTTTTCGCTTCACTAAAGTTCAGGCATTACATGTTGCCACACCAAATCAAGCTCATCACAAAGATTGATCTGTTAAAATATATGTTATCCAAAGCAACCCTCACATGACGAATGGCTAAATGGGTAATGATCTTGATATAGTTTGACATAAAGTATGTGGAGGCAAAGCAATCAAAGGACAAGTGATCATAGGCCAGTTAATAGAAGCACCCATCTATGATGAGAACCCTTTAATATATGAGTTTCTTGATGGATTAGTGTTCCTTATTAATCTCACAACTCAGTGGAAAATATACTTTGATGGATCATTCACCCAACATGGATCAGGAGCAGGCATTCTTTTCATCACCCCCCAAGGTGATTGCATCCCAAAGTCATACATGCTATCATTCCCATGTACCAATAACATTGTTGAGTATGAAGCCTTGATCACAGGTCTCAGGATAGCAGTTCAATGGCAGATACAAGAGATGAAAGTTTATGGAGACTCATAACTAATTATCAACCAAGTCAATGACGACTATCAAACTAAAGATGACAAGCTCACTCCTTACAAGAAGATGGTGGAGAATCTCAAAGATCTTTTATAGACATAACTTTTGAACAGATTCCTCACATGAATAATAGAGCAACAAACACCATGGCAACAATCAAATCACTACTAGACATGTCAAACAACATCCTCCAAAGTGAATTCTTGGTAGAACAACTTCTCGTACCAACCTTTGAAATCCCTGAATCTAAATTCACGTGTCATTATTGGTATTGGATCCCTGTGATACCATGAAATCTTTACTTATCTTAAAAGAGGAACCTTTCCATCAAATATCACCCCAAACCTTAAAAAGATCTTTGTCAAAAAGGCATCCCGATTTGTGATCCTAGGTGATACCCTTTATCATCAAGGCATCAAAGGGACATTATTACGATGTCTTAACCAAGAGGAAGCCTTAACTGCTTTAACAAAAGTACACGATGGCATATGTGGGTCTCATTCTAGTAGTATGGCATTACCTAAGAAACTATTAAGAACGGGGTACTATTGGCCAACCATGGAAAAAGAAGCTTATCAGTATGTGTAGAAATGCATCTAGTGTCAACAACATGGGGATTTGATTCATGCTCTAGCTCAAGAGTTGCAACCAATGATCACACCATGGCCTTTTTTGCAATGAGGACTTGACCTCATATGCAAAATCACTCCAACCTCATCCAACAACCATAAGTTTATCATAACTGCCACTGAGTACTTTACTAAGTGGGTTGAAGCCATTCCTATGACCTACATAATGGGGAAGTAGATAGCCAAGTTTATCTTGAATTACCTATTTTTTTGTTTTGGTGTACCATAAACCCTTATCTCAGAGAATGAAACACCATTCAAGAATCAGGATGTGAAAGAGTTATGCCAAAGATTCAATATATAACACTGATTATCTACCCCATACTATCCCCAAGGCAATGGCCAAGTAGAAGCAATGAACAAAACTATTCTAAAAATCCTAAAGAAAATAGTTAATGAAGCTGGTCGTGACTGGCATCTACAGCTAAATCTCGCTCTTTGGGCTTATCAAACTAGTATCCACATGCCTACAGGTGCAACCCCTTTCTCCTTGGTCTATGAATCATAAGCCATATTGCCTATTGAGGTTGAGATCCCATCATTGTGAGTGTCACTGAAGAATCTGATAACTGAGGAAGAATACAAAGTGTCTCGACTGAATGAGCTAGAATTCTTGGATGAACGTCATCTTGATGCCTTAATCACTTACAAGTATATCAAAAATATAATAAGGGAATCAAATGAAGGTCATTCTAGGTAGGTGATATTGTCTTAAAGCAAAATCAAAAGAACCTTCTAGATCAAGACAACAAAGGAAAGTTTGAGCCTAACTGGTTGGGTCCCTTTGTCATCACATCAAGCTATAGATCAGGAGCATACCAACTGTCAACCCCTAAAGGTGAACCCTTGTAGGAGTCGATCAACAACTTGCATCTCAAAAAAATTTATGCCTAAACATGAAGGGTGTAAATCAAAAAATACAAAAAATCAAAAAATGGGAAAAAGGATTGAAAAAAGTAAAGAAAAAATTTGTCCTCTAGTGAAAACCACTTCGGTGGTGCTTTGGGAAAGTACCTTGGTGAAAACCCATAAAATAGGCACCTTGCATAAATAAAGCATCTCCATCTATTCTTTGGCTCTTTTGGACTATCATTCTTTGCATCACCATTCATCCTTCATTTGTGTCCTTATCATGGCTTGTCATTGTAAGGTATCATGAACTCTTTAGCACTACTTGGCATGTTCCCAAAATTAGTCTGTCATGCCTTTATTGAAGTAGGCTAACATATCACACTGGGGGAATTTCATTATGCGTCACAATTGAGTTCTTGTATATCTTGAGGTTATGGGACATCTTATCAAAAAACACCAAAAACATTCATAAAATATTATCCAAAAAATCTAGAAACATTTGCAAAATCTTGTATAGCTAAAATCCAAAAACATTTAGAAAATTGTAAAGGAAAAATCCAAAACATCCATAAAACATCAAAATCCCTAAAAAGGTCGAACATTGAAAATCCAAAAAATAGCAGTTCCTTTGTAGAACTATGTTGTCTCTGAGCTTGAACATAGGAAAGGCCATCATTGATGTGCTCCCAAGACACCCTAGGTCAGTCATTTAGAGTTCCATCATAATTAATTGTCATCTCTCGTATGTTCATATTGTAAACGGGTTGAGTCAGTCGAACTACATGGTCTCTCCATGTATAACATAGGCAAGGCTAATCTATGATCAACCCCCAAGACCCCTAGGATAGGTCTTTAGGTTAGGTTCTTGGTCAAAACTTAGAAACTTAGAAAAACCCTAAACATCCAAATAACTCTTGTGAAAATCCCAAAACATCCAAATATTTCAGAAAACACAAAAAAAATTGAAAATGGAAAATCCAAAAACAATAGAAAATGTTCAAAAGACCTAAAAAGCCTCACAAAACTCAGAAAACCCTAAATGGCCTTAGAAAATCCTAAAATCCTAAACATTCATATAAAGATCGCAAAAAACACCAAAAACAACCTCAAAACATTTTCAAAATACTAAAAACATTCAAAAATTCCAGAAAATATAAAACTCATCCATCCCATCTAGATTTCACCTGCAATAAACCTTCACCCATAATAAAACGATCGTTACCTTCAACCTTTGGCGAAACAAGTAGAAAACAAACATAGCAAGTCGTAAAGTGTGAATCTAAAAGTCAAAATCTAAAGTCTAAATCATAGGTAAATAAATTAGTGAATTTTATATCAACACTCATCTTAGCATCATTATCCTAACATCAAACAACCCTCTGATCAAAATTTCCTAAGATGTATCCTTCCTACGATGGACATCAGTATCGGACATCACCTCAGCTAAACTTGAACTAGGTAGGAGCTATTGATAACACTGATTGTTTGTCTTTGATCTTTTCTTATGATTTATCTTAATGACCCATTCCGAGGACCTCTCGATGATGTCTAACAAAAAAATTAGAGAGAAAGGAGTGGGTCATCAATCATTATCTTCTGTTTGTTGTGCTTGTGGATACTCTTGTAAAAAAATCTTGACACATACTTTCTTAGTTGTGTGTAGGAAGGTCATTTGGAGTATGTTGTTGACTATTGTGTATGCTTTGGTCCAATATGTTATAAGCTCCTAACTTGCATTCCAATGACGTTTCCGTATGTCAAGATATGAACAAGAATTATCCTATCTGATTGCCGAGTTAAAGTCCATTACACTAGATACAACGTCATCCTGGTTATCAATACCTTGATGCATCGTATCTGTGTGTTATATCAAACAATAAGGAATGATGGAAAATTCCAATTCCAAAGTGTGAGCACCCATTTTTCATTTCATCATGCATTTTGCATTATCTCACCACCATCTCTAATAAAATCTTGATGGCTCAAGGACTTGTTGGATCTTTTGAAGCAATCATCATCAACAACGTTCATTCATTCTTCATTCTTCTGTCTTCTCTCTATGCTAACCTGGCATCATGATAGTCAACAAAAACATCATCAATGCATCCACCCTACATCCACAAACCATCAGCATACATGCATCTCATAATCATATCATAATCATAGGAAACCATCAGCATAATCACACATCTCATGATCATATCACATCATACATTTTGCATAATCATTTGAGTTGTGATGAATAATATAGATTTGTTATTCTAAGCATCTTAAATCATTGCATATCATAAGCATTTGCATCCATACATCCATATCCATACATCATCAAAACATGCATAAAAAATATACAAAAATAAATGCATCCACATCATGTGCATCCATAACATCTGCATATCATAATCATTCATCCATATCATATCGTGAAAAGATAATGAAAAATAATATAACATTGCATCCATCCATATCATGATCATCATATGTCACATAGGCATAAAATAAAATACATCCATACATGATCATATATAAGCATCCAAACATCATCCATACATGAAATAAATTCAACACATCATAGCATGAATCATTTGTATCAATATCATAAATAGATCAAAAAATGTGTCATGGTACCAAATCTGGATCAGTGTATGTACATCAATGATAAGTACAATATCCACAGGGCTATGAAAAATGAGCCCATGAATGTATATTAGTGTAAAGAATGGGGCAAAATCAAAAAGTGTCTATATATAAAAAACATAGCCTTGGTGGCTGCTACCCTCTCCAGCCTTCCGCTTAGGATAATCCTCTACATGGGGATGCACATCACTATGCTATGAAAAATTTGGCTGATGAAGAGTCGCTGGAACATCTCGATGATAGTGTTGCATGTAGTATGCAACCTCTATAACAACCTCTCTATGTAATTGTGTTCAAATGGTTCGTCCATGTGTCTCTGCCACCATAACCTCGATCTTCTACTACCTAGCCACCTCCTAACCCCTCTCTTTGGTGATAGCTTGTACCCTCTACAACACTGCATTTCCCTCTGCGGACACTGCGATCACCTGCTACCGAGCCTAGTCTCGCTTAGTAGTAAGAGCCAAAACCTACTGGCAGGCCTAGTCCCGCTCACCAATCAATGCTTGCACCTGCTGCTGCAGCTACCAAATTTGTGTATCTCATGCATCTAGTGGTGGTGGTGGTGGTCCTGGCTGCACCTATGGTTGAATCTGAGGCTGCACAACCAGAGGAGCCCCTGGAACCTATCTGTCATGGCCATCTTGGCCTCCTTGTCCCTTGCCCTTAGCACCTCTACCTCATGGTCTCCCTATGGGAGGAGCACCTACTAGGTCTGTAAGTCACCTCGGTGGGATGTACCATGCATCATATGCTGGAGTGGTCTATGCTATGGGCTGACCCTAATCATATTCCCAATGCTGGGCAACCAACTATCAAAAGCTCTCAACAGCCTCTAGAGCTAGAATAGTCAGTCCCCATGTAGGAACCTCCCTAGCTGATCTAGCAAAAAATGGCCTTGTAGGCATCATCGAGCCTATCTTGTACATCCCCAAACTATCTAGCCACGCTATCAGGGAGATATCTTTCGATCATAGTATGCTCTTGACATTGCATGTAACGGGTCTTTCTGGAAAAGTATAACTATTGTATGTCATCAAACCATGGCAACATCTAAAGCCATGGGTGCCAATAGAAAACTGTCATATCATCTGTAACTCATCTCCAGTATGGGAGCCCAATATTTCTAGTGTGCCTCAGAGTAATGGCACCTCAATATCTCCAAATGATAGGATCATCTAGCTCCACGTCTGCCATTTGTACTATCGACCAAAGCATGACAATATTCTCCCATGCCAAAATATGAAGAAGAGTAACCCCTACACTGAGGGCTCTCCTATCGCAGTAAATAAAATCATGTAAATCATGGTATAAGGAGGCTAACATCATAGGCCCCCATGCTAAAAGAGTCCTCCTTTGTAGCATCCGGTGTCACCCAAGCCCCATCTTGGGCCGAAGAATCTACCATGTATGTCTGGAGCCACCAAACCAGAAATGATGGCTACAATGATCAATCTAAAGGTCGACACATGACCTTTTTATGTCTCTAAATAAATTTGAAATGTGACCAATACAATCTGGTCCATCTCCATCACCTCGAGGCATGTATCGAACCCAACATCGGCATCGTAAATCACATGATCACTATGGATAGGAAAACACAATATTTTCCACACATCCTCCAAAGTAACTATTGCCTCCCCTGTTGGAAGGTGGAAGGATGAGGTATCATTATGCCATCTCTCACATAGAGCTATCATCATCACCAAATGAGTCCTGATCATAGGTGTGTATGCAATATACCACAATCCGATCTCTCCCAAGTGCTCTTGGTGCAACTCTAAAAGATCACCTAATCTCTTCAAAACTGTTGGCTTGTGCTCACTCAACATCAATGGTGGGAAGACCTCTTGCACCCACGAAGTGCACGATGTCAGAAAATCCTGAAAATTTGAAGTTATTTGAAATTTATAGCTTAGAAATCACAAAAGCGTCGCTATCTACAATAGCGTCACTTATTCAAATTTTAAATAGCGATGCCTGATGCATTTCAGATTTCAAATCAAAAAATGCATCGTCAGACAAGTTGGCATCATGATTTAGCTTTTGGCCTACCCTAACCCTAATTTTTAAATCGACAAGTGCATCACCAAATAAGCCTATGTCACCATTTAAAAATAGAAACCATAATTTTAAATTGAGAGAAGTGTCACCATATACATATGCATCGCTAAAAATGATTTGGGTGTCACTATATAGTGACGCCATCGGAATCTAAATTCTAACACCTAATAAATGCATCGAAATTTCAAATTTCAAATTAGGTTTTGAATCACATACCGGTGGTCCTACGCTTGGAAGCCATTGAAACTCTCAAACTCAATCAGAGATATTTCTGGGAAGCTCTCAGTGCACCATTTTGTCAAAGGTTCAGAGCTC
The DNA here is from genome assembly GCA_007258455.2 of Sequoia sempervirens. Taxonomy (NCBI): domain Eukaryota; kingdom Viridiplantae; phylum Streptophyta; class Pinopsida; order Cupressales; family Cupressaceae; genus Sequoia; species Sequoia sempervirens. The sequence continues at coordinate 94,699,203 of VDFB02049217.1, read as the reverse complement.
AAATCGCAAAAATTACTTAAGTGTGAATGCACAAATGAATTGAAAATGACCCCTCTTGGCCTATTTAAGCTAGAAAATAAGGAATTTTTTCCCTAATTTAACCTTAATAATGGGGTTTATTATCATTTTCACCAATTTTACCAATCCGGACCTAATTATGCATCATTTTTTTGCATTTTTGGAATTATTCTTGCATCCCAAAACCTTTCTGGACCCTTGGGGCAACTTTTGAACCTTTGTCAAGAAATCAACCCAAAATTCAAAATTTTCCCCAGATTTCTCGAGGGGGCAAGGAGTTAGTTTTATCCTTCTGTTGGGACATCTAAAAAATTGATTTTTTAATTTTATTTTATTTGGGCAACATTTTTATCTGAAAAGCATTATTCTTTGAACTGAAGCATCATGTACCTCGCTTCAAAGAGGGGAAAAATGTAGACACTAAAAAATGTCCTAATCGATGTCATACACTTAAATCAGATTTACTAACATCATTTCCTCTATAATCCATCCTATTTTCGCTTAATTAATTTACTTATCCTAGCTAATTAATTAATTGCATCATTTTCATCTATTTGGCCTAATTAATTAAATTGGATTAATTCATCTCTTTTCGCACTAACACTTCATCTAATTAAATTAAATAAATGAAAATATTTAATTTAATTCCCTAAGTCATCTTATTTAATTAAATAACCCTATGTTATTTAATTAAATATCATTTCACCCCTCCCCTATTTATTAAATCATCTAATTTAATAAATATCTCTTTATTCTTCTAATTCCCTAATTGCATAAATTAAACCTTGTTTAATTAGCAATTAAACTAATTTTCCTCTAAGCAAAGGGAATATTCCCATGGAATATTCTTTATCCTTTTTCCACAATTAAAACTTTGTTTTAATTTGTAAATTACTTTTTTCCTCATCCTAAAGGAATATTCTCTCTCCAATCAACTCACTTGGCTTCTTGAACAAGCTAAACCTTCAACCTCTTTAGCAAGTTACCTTTGACCTGTGTGAGCAGGTCAAAAGTGTGTTTGTTTGAGGCAAGTGTGAGCCCTTGATTAACTTTCATCATGCACTCTCATCCGTTGATGAGAATCCATGATCCATGCCTCTCATCCTCTTCATCTTGAACCGTGTATTAAGCTTTTTGATCTCAACAATTCATTCCTCATTTTCTCTCCTATAAATAGATCACTATTTGGATACAAATGGATCCATCTTTTATTGCAAACTTATGCTATTGAATTTACTTGTACCCACACTCATCTTTTACTCACTTGTTAGCTTGTTTTAGTTCATTTTCATTGCATAATAGCTTAGAGCATCCATTAATGGCTTCCATGCATCCATCTTAGTTGGTATATGAATTAAGGTTTTTTCATCTTTTACCATAATTTTAGCTTAGAATAGCTTAGCATTTGTATATCTTCATCATTTGTAGCATAAAATCGTGGTAACTTAGTTTGCATCATGTTCATTTTAGCATAAACTAGGTTTTCACCCATCAATCACTATGGTTTCATCGATTCTCTTCCATAGAATCGATTGAAACATGCTTACTAATCATAGGATTGGGAAAGGGTCATCGTTCCACATCAACACGACACCAATTCCACAAAAAGATAAGTTTCAAATGGATTAGAGTATATGTTTTGAAAGCTTTCATGATTCGGTATGTTAGGTTTTGATAAAATGTTTAGTTTCAATTTTTTTTTATTGATCTTGTTGAGATTCGAGTATTGGTGGCTCCATTAGGCTTTGATTATTTATGGATCAAGTGTAATTTGGCCAATATCGGTATTTTCACATCACAGATATCAATCCAAGTTTTCCTATACCATCCATACCTGAATGTTGCATCACAATATATTCTTCCTACACATAAAAATGCCACATATTAACCCCTTCTAAATAAAACATTTAATCACCATAAAACCATAATTAATAAATCATTTCAGTTTTAGAAAGAATATGATGCCATTTACTATAAAAAAAAAAGTTGTATAAATCACAAAAAAATCATGAATCCTCCTAAATGTAGCTTAAAGCAAGTTTACAGGATGGGTTTCAACATAAGAAGATTTCTACTATAGCCATCAATGAATGTATTATAAGAAAAAAATAAAATTCTTCACACACGAGGTAATGCAGTCAAACATTTATTCCAAAAGTATGTTAGCAAGAGTTAACTAAAAAACATAATGAATTTTTGCTTGGTTTCTTTTAACAATATGTCATGCGGAAATGAAATAATCACTAAGAAACCCTAACAATAAAAAATGAAGTAAAGGTTCAAGAAAGGAAATTCCAATCTACTATTGTGTAATGGTGATGAAAGCACTTAGATGAGCATCACTTGCATACAAATCCCTTCCATTGAACTTCCATCCATCCAAAGATAGAATAAGCAATGTAAGGATTTTAGCAATATAAGTCCAAAGGGTTATGCTATAACGGTAATGGAATCACCATAAGAGCACAACCGAAGAAAAAATTCTTGTGATTGTAATTATGTGATCCATAACTCTATTGGTCATGTGGCATAGTTGTGCTATAAAAAATAGAGGATGCATTCATGTGTGACCCAATTTTAATGTGGCTATGTTGTGATAGAAATGGAGGCACTCGTATGAGAAAAATTCATGTACAAATTAATCACTGTCATCACAATTAGGTGTCAATCATCATTGGTTGCATTCAAGTTGACTCAAGTTTAACAGGTTACAATGTAATGATAGCATGATCCAAGAGCGATTACCTCTTGCTGCAATAAAGAGCCTATAACTCAGGTTGATATGCAGAGTGGTTATTTTATATCAATTACGTAGTGCATTGAAGCACAACCCATGTTTAATGGGATATTCTAGAGAGTGATCAAGATTTTCTAAACCTTATGAATGTTACTTAAAAGGACTATGCAAGGGCAGTGATCATATAGAAATGATAAGGTTTTTTTAATGTCAAAAGATAATGAATACTTACAATGAATCCAGTGATGAATGAGGACAAGAAGTTTGCATATGATTCATCACCATGACAGTGTCAAGTGCAAGCTACATGGATAAATCTTAGCTATACCTTGGATTATGAGAGGTTCATGAAGAAATGAAAGCAAAGTTTTGAAGAGGATAGTGCTCTATTAAATACAATCATGTTACAAATGGCAAAGGCTTTCACCATGAAGGTCTCCTTGAGAATTCAATAGTGGTAGACCTATTAACAAACGAAAATGGTTTGTGTATAAACATTTATAAAAAAGGTAGATTGTAGATAATAAAAGATGGTTATAAGACATAAAAGATGATAGTCATTGTCAATGGATATAATGGAAATCCATATGCAAAAGATACACTCTATGACTATAATAAATAGGACAAGTACCATGAAGCTAAGGGAAAATCAAGAAGTAGGGACAATTACTATAACCAATGGATAGTGACAAAATTTTATGAGGATACTTAGCTCATACATGATAGTAAATATGACCTTAGTCATAGTTGAAGCTAGCATAAGTGGATATCAATTAATTGTATTGAGGTTGACCTCATTGAAATAGGATAGTCATGGTTATCAATATTTATAAGACATGAAAGGATAGAGCACAATTATCTTGAAGACTTTTAAACTGTCATCTTCAGGTATGAATGATAGTTATGAAAGATCAATCATGAAGGATTCATGAGACAGTTATAGCCACATGACAATGGGTGATAAGGAAGATCTAAAACACTTGTTTATTTAGGTAGAAAAGGATGGATAAAAAGAAAGAGAAGCTATGGTAATGATAATTTAGATAAAGAAAACATGCAATGGTAGGTTACTTTTGAACACCTACATCAAACCCTAATGATATTTGTCTTGAGAATTTGTTTTCAAATGAATAGATTTGAGGACAAAACCCCTACTAGTTTGTAAATGGCCAAGGATGAAAACCTATTGGCCAAAGAAGCAGTTCTCACCCATAGGTCATGGCTGAATTTTAATGATGGTCGACATTGGTGATATCAAGACAACAAACATACATATTGCCATTTATTCATCATTATTTTCCTTACAAATACATAGATATTTCCATTCATAACCAGAAAAACTCCTCACAACTAGTAAAACCATTGACACTTCAAAAATGAGACTACTATCATGTCTTAAACATATCATGGCCTGTGATCTTCTCAAAATATCTGCATTTTGATATGAAAGTATCACCTATGAAGGTGGTTGTTTTCCTATTAAGAGATTTGACTTCCTAGTTTGGGCTTATGACAGGGATCAAACCTTCATGAGGAGACAAACAAGCTCTTCCTCAAAAATTCAAACAAAACTAAAAACCCTAATGACATAGAGTATACTTGGAAAGATGTGAGGATGAAGGCTTCAAGGAAAACCGCAAATATTACTCAACGTGGGCATTATGTATCCTCAAAACCTTGGAAAATCTCCTCATGCATGCAACATTTCTTCAAACCCTTGTGAATCTATGCAGTGTGGATGAATTCAAAGAAAACAAAGAAATGTTTCTTTAGATCAAACTCAACATGCCTTTATCCTAGGTCTTCTCAACAATGTGGATAGATGATGGTGCAACCAACTACTAGTTCTATGCCATGCCCTAAAAAAAAATTTGGACTTCTTCCAACCAGCAAACTAAAAACCCTAACCTTCTTTTGTTTATGTGGCTCAGTAGACACAAGGAATGAAAATTCCTTTTTTCATTGGTTGGATTCAAAAAAAAAAGTCAAAATTCTCTTTTTCATTGTTTGGTGCCCAAAAAAAAAATAGTCTTTCACTAATATCTCCTTTTTTTAACCCAATGATCAAATTAGTCACTTACGATGATCAAATTAGTCATTTATAGTTGTCTTGCAAAAACTGACTAGAATTTAATCATTTTTAGTTGTTGTAACTAAAATTTTTAGTCATGTAGTCATTTATTTTCCAAATTCTACTACTGATTGTAATAAAGAAAGGTTGCAATGTTTAGTGTTTGCTTCGAGTTTTGCTGTAGGATTTGTTGCTATGCTAGTAAGGATTTGAGGTATTGTTCATGATTTTTGGAAGCTATTATATCCAAATTTTGGGTTTTTGAATCATTGTACAATGAGAGTTATGTTCACCAGTTGTGAACTATGCTTTTTGTGTATCTAGTTGAGGTCCAGGAGAAATGTTGTTGCTCCAGATTTCTTCTTGTTTGAGTCTTATGACTTGCGGTTCTCAGGATAAGTGGATGAGGTCATGTTCAAGTTAATTTTGTTATCTAGAAAGATTGGATTGCGCTAAGGTTGCGTGTGCTTAATTGATTTATGTGTTTTACATTGGTTTGGCAGACCTTGTGTTTAACACTACTTACAAAGTTTATGGAAGCATGTTGAAGTGTGTTGGGACTTATTTAGGTCCTCATTAGATGTGTGGTTTGGTCGCCCTCATTCTAATTCCATCGTAGAATGTATTGGAACCAACCTAATTTGAATTTGCAAATGCAAGTGGTGTATGGCCAACTTTGGATGAGTTTCAAAGTTGAAGACAATATAAATACAAGTTGAGATGTTTATGATGAATTAATGCAAGAAAGATAGATGTGAGATAGACGTGAAAAAATGTCTATGTGATGCGAGTTTGAGCAAATCAGTGCAAAATCTAATTGTGAGTTTCCAAAAGTAGTGATTTGAAGGTGTACTCTATCATTCAAGCATGTCTGCATGTGTGTGAGTGAATTGTGGTGGAAATATATGTTGCATTGAGATTGTTTTCTCTCTATGAAAAATATCTTCTATCTTCTTTGTAATTTTGTGGCAGTGAGCCCTCTGGGTGGTTAACCCTTGTTGGATAGTGAGTCCTGATCCAGACAATAATTCATATTTTGGTAGTGAGCCTTGTATTCAGTTTTGATATTCTATATATTTTGAGATAATCCTCATTGTAGTTTTTCCCTTACTAGGTTTTCCATGTAAATTTGGTGTTATTATGTGTGTGATGCTTTTTCGTTTCTACTTTTGCACATAATGATTAATCATTAGAAAAGTAAAGGATTTGTGAATGATAATTGATCTAATCTCTGGTGGAAGTTCTTAAATGTTAAAATTTGTTACAACTGATTCACCCCCACTCTTAGTTGTCTTGTTCAACAAATATGCCTCCATGCTATGAATATTAACCATATTGATTTCATCTTGTATGGATATGCACAAACCTTTCAAATATCTTGAAACTTGCTCCATATCATCTTCTTCACGACCGGTTCTTATGCTTAATTGGTAAAAATCTTCAGTATACTCCTAAACACTGCTCTCCTGTTGCTTCAAATTCTGAAGTTTTCTAAACAATAGTTTGCTAGTAGAAACTTGGATTTTATTTCCATCACCATTGGATCCCATGATTTTATTTTTTCCTTTCCCTTTCATTGTCTGTCTTCTTGCAAGTGATCCCACCATAGGGATGTGTGCCCCTTCAACTTGATACGAGCATATTTCACCTTCTAGTCTTCTTAAGTATTGTAGTATTCAAAATATTTATCCATTTCGCCAACCCAATCTAACAACTCTTCTGAATTTAACCCGCCTTTGTAACTTGGAGGATCAAATCGTGGCCTAGAATTTATTTTTGTAATGGCCTTGATAAATCATTCTTCACCTGGCTCAAGACTCGGTTGGTTCACTTCCTCTCCACCTTCTACAATCTGCTCTTCTTCATCATCACTTATGTCCATTGTAAGGAATCCTCTTCTCTATGTCATTTCCATGGCCTCCATTCATTCTATGACACCTCTAACTTCCTCAATTGTACAATTTCTTATTAATTAAGCAATCTCAGGATCCATACCTCTAGGTGCTCTACCTCTTCGACAACGTCCTCTATATGCCATTTCACTTCTCAACACAACTTATCCCTACTCTAATACCAAATGATGTAGATCAAGAGCTTTGTGTCTTGCCAGACAGAAATCTAAAGTAACCAATAACCCATTCAATAACCAATACAAATCAAAATTTAACTATACAAATTTCAAAAACACATGCCACTATTTATGGTTCCTGCTCAAAATTTTACATCAAAATTTGCAAACACAGACATGCCAAAGTTTGATTTATTTCCCCTAATATTTCTTGGTTCCTATCTTCTCTTATTCCTCCAACATCACTCTACAATTGTGCATTTAAATCTGATTCTTATGTGTAGATTCTCCAACCATCATGAGGTCAATTTTCCTCATTGTAAGCACTCAAACTACTATCTATTCTCCATCCAGTTACTAATTTTCTTCTTTTTATTGTTGCACCTTTAAATAGTCTCCCCTTTCCCATGCTTCAAATCTTCTCAAAACTATACTTTGCTACCCTGTCTCATTTTCCCAGTCTCCTCACCTTCCATGCCCCTCCCAAGACTTTTGAGTCTTGTTTTTTTTTTTTTTGCAAATAAAAGGGGGTGTTTAAAACTGTTTGAATTCCAACACCTTGGCTAGAGTAATTCGCCTATTTTGGGTACTATATATTTAACATTTAATATAATTTTAAATTTGCAATTTTAAATGTCCCTCAACATTGGTTTTTAGTGACTTTTGGAAGTCGATATAATTGCAATAACCTCTGGATAGAGATGCTAGTCAGACAAAAAAAAATCACCAAGTGCTTTTAAATGCCACAATAAAATTTATAAACACCAAAACGAATTTGAAAATGGAAATGAGTTGGATAGCCAAAGTGCCCAGATGTTTTGACATCAAACACAATGGGTAAGAAAAATGTTCCATGAGCGTAAAGCTCATGAAAATTTGGGCAAGTTTGGAATTGGAATTCCAAACTTTTCCAATTCTAAAGTGTTGACCCAAGAAGCCACATGAGTTGCATGATCCTTCTAGTGTACCAAATGCTCCCATTACTCTCTCCTTCTTGTGTGTTTAGCAATCTGAGTCAATGATTTGATCAATATTTTCACACTCCTCCAACAATTGATGCATCCAACCTTGTACATCTGACAAAGTTGAAGATATACTATGTTGTCCACTTGATTCACCTTCATGATCATATTTGTATAAATCAACAACATTAAATAATGGAGAGATATCAACACTGACTGGAAGCTCAATTTGATATGCATTTGATGAGAACTTCTGTAGAACCTTGCATGGGCCAATATTCTTCCATTTTAATTTATTATATGACCCTTTTGGGAACCTCTCCTTCCTCAAATGTGCCATTACCAACTCACCAATCTAAAACGCTTGCACTCCTCTATGTACATCAACTTGTTCTTTATATTTAATGGAACCCTTCTCCAAATTCTACTTCACGTTTTCAACTCATGAATATACTCAACAAAATCTTCCACTACAACACTCTTTCTTTTCAAATCTGCACTATCTCTCAATTCATCAACTCCCCTTGGGTTGTACCCATACATGCAACTTGGAACATACTCTTTCCTGCACTTCGATTAACTAAATTATTATAAGCAAACTCAGCTTGTGCCAATGTCAAATCCCACTGATTTGGTTTATCCCCAACCAAACACCTCAACAAATTACCCAAGCTTCGATTCACAACTTCAGTTTGGCCATCTATTTGATGATGGTAGGCTAAGCTAAAACCCAATTGTGTTCCCATTCTCTTCCATAAAGTGCACCAAAAATGACCAACAAACTTTGTGTCTTGGTCTGAAATAATACTTTTTGGCAACCCATGTAACTGAACTATTTCTTTGAAAAACAAATTAGCTATGTGGGAAGCATCACAACACTTCTTACACAGTATAAAATGAGCCATTTTTGAAAATCTATCCACTACAACAAGAATTGAGTCATTACCTCTTTAAGTTCATGGAAAACCCCAAAACAAAATCCATACTGATGCATTCCCATGGTCTCTCTGGTATTGGCAATCACTGCTATAATATAGTGCTTTGTCTCACTCCTTTTGCATATTGACATATTCTACATCCTTGCACCGTTCGTTTTAAATCTGCACTCATTTTGGTCCAATAATAACTCTCTTCCAGCTACGCTAACGTTTTGTGCACTCCAAAATATCCACCCAAACCTCCACTATGTTTCTCTCTCAACATATTTTCCCTTATAGAACCTTGAGGTATGCAAAATATCTTCCCTTGAATTCTTACATGCTACCCAAGATTCCTTATAATCAACATCTTCCTCATACAACTATCCCATTGAATCAAAACTAAAAACACTTACTCTCATTTCATTCAACAACAAACAAATTCTACTTAACGCATCAACAACTCTATTCGATTTTCCACTTCTATGTTTGAATACAAAATAATAACTTTGAAGAAATTCGACCCACTTCACATGCTTTTGGCTATGTATATATTGCAATGCATGATGATCGGTATACAAAACAAACTCCTTCGGAAGCAAGTAATCTCACCACTTCTTAAGAGCTTGCACAATTGCATGAAAATCTTGATCATACACAAAATATTTCCTTTTTTCTTGATTTAACTTCTTGTTAAAATATGATATTGTTCTTCCCTCTTGAGTCAAAACTCCTCCAATCATTGTCCCACTTGCATCACAACCAACTTGGAACACCTTACCAAAATTTGGAAGTGATAACACAAGATGCTCCATCACTTTTTCCTTCAAAATATTAAACCCCTCTCCACTACAGCTGTCCAAACAAATTATTTTCTATTACCCTTCATTTTCTTCGTAATCGATATCCTATCCCACTAAAATTTCCGATAAAATTCCTATAAAAACTTTCCAATCCATGGAAACTTCTTGCTTCAAACATAGTCTTCGGTGAAGGCCACTCAACAATTGTTTTCACTTTTTCCAAATCCATTTTTAGACCATTGTTGGAAATTACAAAACCCAAGTATACCAATTCCTCTTTCATGAAAATACACTTTTTAAAATTCACCATTAACTTTTCTTCTTTCATCCTTTGTAAAAAAACTATAACATGTGACAAGTGCTCTTCCTTTTTATTACTAAAATTTAGAATATCATCCAAATATACTATAAAAAACTTACCTAGGTATGGTTTTAGTATTTCATTCATCAACCTTATGAAAGTACTTGGCGCATTTTTCAAACCAAATGACATCTCCATCCTTCATTTTGAAAGTAGTTTTCCACTCATCCCCTTCTCTTATGTGAATTTGATGGTACCCACTCTTCACATCAATTTTAGCAAAATACTTATCCCCACTTAAAAAATCCATCATATCATCCATTCATGGAAAATGAAATTGATACTTGATAGTTATCTTATTTATTTCTCTCGAATACATACACATTTTCCAATCTCCATCTTTCTTTGGTACCAACATTGCTGGAACAATACACAGACTCAAACTTTCTCTAATCAGCCCCTTGTCAAGAAACTCTTACACTTGCCTATTTATTTCCTCATTCTCTTGTGGTGACATATAGTATGGTGCCTTGTTTGGTAAACTTGCACTAGAAATAAAATCCATGAAATGAGTAATGCTTATCATGGTTAGCAATCCATTAGACAACTACTTCATCAAAATTTCTGCAAACTCATGCAAAATCTCTTGAATTTCCTTTGGTATTTCATCCTCACTCTTTGTTTCCCCAATTGCTGCAAATTTGGAAACTAAAGCAAACATGATTTCTCCTTTTTGAATTCTTTCAAAAATTGCTTTCCTAAAACTAAGCATACCTTTGATTTGTCTTCCTCTTCTCGTTCTCTATTCTTCAATGGGTTCAATGTATATTCTTCTCGACCTTTAATCTTGATTGTATATGTATTCATTTTTCCATCATGAACAACTTGTCTATCAAATTGCCACAGTCTACCTAACAAAATATGATAGGATTCACTGGAATGATATCACACATGACTTCATATTTGTAGTTTCCAATCTAAAAATTAACCATACATTGCTCATTCACCAACAATTGATGCTCTTTTTGTAACACTTTCCACTTACCTTACACCTTGTTCTAAACAAATTCCTTCTTTGTATTGGTTCCGCTTTCTCCTTTTTGGGATTTAACAAGAATCTTCTCAACATCAAATATTCTCCATCCTCAGGGTCTTCTCCATGCTTATTTGAAGCTCCTTTTTCACTTTTAGCCTGTGCTACATGCGCTCTTTTCCTCTTTTCTTTTTTCCTTTTCCTGCATCTTACTGGATTTTCGGTCATTCAAATGCCTAATGGCCTATTTCTCCACATTGAAAACATGTGAAGCTGGAAACTCTTCCTCTACCTCTTCCACGAGAGTAGTCTCCTCTTCCTCTAGGGAAATATCCTCTTCCATTTCCTTCTTGCATACTTGCACTCGATGTGCTTGCTTCCTCTAGTTTGTTTTGGACGCCTCTACTATTGTTTAGTGGTCCTTTTCCATGTAAAAATCCACCTCTACCCCAAGAGTTATTTTGTTGCTTCCTATTGAGATTTTCTTATGCTTTCAAGGCATATTGATATGACTCATCCACACTATTCATATTAACCATATTGATTTCATCTTGGATGGATATGCGCAAACCATTCAAATATCTTGAAACTTGCTCCATATTGTCTTCTTCACGACCAACTCTTATGCTTAACTGGTAAAACTCTTCAGTATACTCCTCAACACTACTCTCCTTTTTCTTCAAATTCTAAAGCTTTCTAAACAAATCAATTTGGTAGTTTGTTGGTAGAAATTTGGATATCATTGCCATTTGATCCCACAATTTTATTTTTTCCTTTTCCTTTCATTTCCTGTCTTCTTGCAGGTGATCCCACTATAGGGATGTGTGCCCCTTCAACTTGGTGTGAGCATATTTCACCTTCTACTCTTCTTCAGTATTGTCGTATTCAAAATATTTATCCATTTTTTCAATCTAATCCAACAAATCTTCTACATTTAACTTGCCTTTGTAACTTAGAGGATCAAATTGTGGCCTGGAATTTATTTTTGTAATGGCCTTGATAAATTGTTCTTCACCTAGCTTAAGACCCAACTGATTCACTTCCTCTCCACCCTCTACAATTTTCTCTTCTTCTTCATCAATTATGTCCACTGTATGGAATCCTCTTCTCTGTGTCATTTCCATGGCCTCTATTCATGTTGTGAGACCTCTAAATGCCTCCATTGTGTAGTTTCTTATTAATTTTGCAATCTCAGGCTCCATGCCTCTAGGTGCTCTACCTCTGCAACCCTGTCCTCTATACGTTATTTCTCTTCTCAACATGACTTATCCCCGCTCTGATACCAAATGATGCAGATCAAGAACTTTGTGTCTTGCCAGATAGAAAGCTAAAGAAACCAATAACACATTCAATAACCAATCCAAATCAACATTTAACTACAAAAATTTCTAAAACACATGCCACACTTTATTTATGGTTCCATCTCAAAATTTTACATCAAAATTTGCAAACATAGACATGCCAAAGTTTAATTTACTTCCCTTGTTCTTGCTTGGTTCCTAACTTCTCTTATTCCTCTAGTATCACTCTACAATTGTGCATTTAAATTTGATTCATATGTGTAAATTCTCTAACCATTATGAGGTCGATTTTTCTCACTTTAAGCACTCAAACTGCTATCTATTATCCATCCAGTTGCTGATTTTCTTCTCTTTATTGTTGCACCTCCAAAAAGTCTCCCATTTTCCATGCTTCAACTCTTCTCAAAACTATACTTTGTGGCCATGTCTCATTTTCCTAGTCTCCTCACCTTCCATGCCTCTCCCAAGACTTTTGAGTCTTGTTTTTTTTTGCAAAGAAAACGGGCATTTAAAACTACTTGAATTCCAATGCCTTGGCTAGAGTAATTCACCCATTTTGGGTACTATATATATTTAACATTTAATATCATTTTAAATCTGCAAATTAAATGTCCCTCAACATTGGGTTTTAATCACTTTTGGAAGTCGATATAACTGCAATAACCTCTATATAGAGATGCTAGTCGAACAAAAACAAAATCACCAAGTGTTTTTAAATGTCACAAAAAATTTTATAAACACCAAAACAAAGTTGAAAATGGAAATGAGCCAGATAGCCAAAGTGCCTGAATGCTTCGACATCAGCTACAATGATATTACCCATAAACATGAACCAGGGACATCATTAATACCAAACACTACGAGGTTTTAGTTTTCATATCTTGTTTAAGTTTTTTAATAAAATAAAAAATTAAATATTCTATGTCAACTAACATTTAATGCATATTAATATTGACTAAAGTTGCATCTCAAAACTTAAGGTAAAAGTAATGAAATGCTAAGACAATTTGATAATTTATTAAAAATAAAATAAAAAATAGTACATTTTAATGCTATTAGCTAAATTTAATTGACAACTATAAAAATAATATTAAGTTATATTATTTGATATCTATCAACTTAACTAAATTTCACATAATTAGAGTAATTGTAATATACTATTAAATATTTGGAAATTAATGTATTATCAAAATAAGATTTGTAAGTAATAAAATCTAACTAATTATATTGCATGATGAGAGTTGATTTAAATAATGTTAAGGGATGAAAGAACTATAATTAATTGATAATTAAAATTGTGTATTCAAGAGTGAACAAAAAAAACTTAAAAAATAAAATGATAATATGAACCTTTCTAGAATTATTATAAATTAATTTGACTCATTTACTATAATTTTAAAATATTGATGCCACATCACTCTTAAAACTTAAGTTTACAAAAATTGAAATAATTGTACTATAAATAATAATTTATTCAATTGATTAGTTTGGATAAATAGTAATGATATAAGAATAAATTCAAAGGGATTTCAATATTTAGGTTTTCTATGATTTGATCAATCAAGAGTGTAGTATCAATTTCAAAGTTTTTATTTTGTCTATTCCTACTATTTTCCTAACTTTCTATAATTTTGATTATATTTCGTAGGGAAAGGTGTGTGTGTGGTTTTTTTGCAAGTCACAAGGCCTATAATTATATTATATAATAATATAGTTACCAAAAGATTTACATAATCCAAAGATGGAACCTACCAGAAGTTATCATCCACCCATGTTGCTGATATTTTTACAAAATTGCAACTATATATGATTGTATTGAAATATAACTAAGAATTAATAAACTGGTATAATTCTCATCACAGCAAAGGCCTTGACAAAAGAACAACCCAAAAATAAATAGGGTGCAACTTATAACATCAATATAGATTTGAGCTATCAAATCAAAATTTCATATTTCTGAAGTTGAGAAACACTCATTCCTCCATGTGGCAGACTTCGACTTCATTTCATCTTGTTGCGCAGAGCATGGGAATGGTGAGAATCATCTACCACAACAAAGTTGGGAGGGTGGTGTTTGTGGACCAACAAAAATGTAATGGCATGATATTTTACTTTGAATTTTTCTACCATATCCTCCCCAACTTCTCCTATATTTCAATCAAGGGTTGTCTACAAGTCTCTTGATCTATTCATCTCAAAAGCATGCTTTATAGTGTCAATTCTCAATTTATTATAATATAGTTTTGTTTGAGTTTTCCTTATTAATCCATTATATATCTATCAAATCTCAATTTATTATGTTGAAACAAACCTGACTAGTCCATCGATCAAAACACTAATTTTTTAGTGTTTACATATCTTGCATAAATTTTCTTTTTTTTTGGTTAAAATAAAATAAAAGAGCAATTCTATTTATAAATTAGGAAATATAAGACCTTACAAATTATAAATAAAAATTTAATTACCTTCTCCTTTGACACTATCATGATGATTAATAATGCAATACAAAGTTTAGTTTCAAATACAATTCACATCTTATTTAGACATGGAGAACCATGTCTCTAATGTTGGAGTAAATAGGAAATCATCTAATAATTGATTAATTATTGGGCTTCTTTTACTTTATTCACTTAAGTTAAACTTAGGAGTATTTTTTATTATTAGATTGGACTATTTATAGGTTAAGTTGTACCATTGCATAAGATTAGGACACTTGTCACAATCTAATCAAATCCTCATCTAGGGTTTTCACTTTTGATTTTATAAGCATTCATTGTACTTTGTAATCAATTACAATCAATTATATTATTTTCAATTTTTAAACAATCATATTTAACACTCATTACTCCCTAGTGCTCATGGTTAGCACTCATTGCATCTAGGTGATGCTCACAAAGGTGAAGCATTAGGCCTTCCTGGGAGGTCACCCATCCCAGTACTACTCCAACTCAAGCACGGTTAACCACATAGTTTTCCCCAAGGTTAATCCCACTTAGCTTGCAACACCATTTTCAAAACATTCAAAAAGTGTTGTGCCTTATGAACCATTCATAAGGGGCTCTAGTTCATAAGGAAAAAAACTTGTTGAAGGTTTTGCAAATGGGGTTGCAAGCTAAGTGGGCTTAACCTTGGGGAGAACTTTGTCGTTAAGCATGCTTGAGTTGGAGTAGTACCGGGCTTTGTGACCTCTCAGGAAGTCCCAATGCTTCACCTCAGTGAGCATCACCTAGATGCAATGAGTGCTAAGTGGACCATTCATTATCATGAGAGATGGGTTCTTTTGAACCACTACTCATGAAACAAGGGTCAATGAGTTTGACTCATAAAACTACACAATTGAATCTTGATAGTAATATCTCAATTTGACATGTTGTGGAAAATACCTCCTGCTTATCATCTAAAAGTATTTTTTAAGATAATTTAGAGGGGGGTTTATTGGGGCCTTACCCATGAAAGTATTGAGAATACATATTTGAGATAATAGTATTCATAATAATAAAAAATATACTAAACATAAGCATTATATTGAGTACTACTACCATTGTGATCAACAACATAGAAACATATCCTACATACATGTTATGATCATAACATTACCTATAATCTTGCACCAAATATATAGAAATGTAACCACCTACTCCCTAGTTCTCATGGTTAGTATTTTCCCAATGCCCAACATCAATAATATTTTAAGAAATAAAATAAAATCTTGTATACATGCAAGAAAATTATTTAACTGAAGGTTGTGGAACATGAGTAAATCCATGCTTGATAGCTGCATTCCATACACGATCAATGTGATCAACATTAATTGCTCCAACTTCATGATTCTCATAACCTTCAAGTGCATGAACAACTCCTCCTGCATGGCAAGCATACACCACTCTTCTAGGCATTGTGAACTGCAAGTGCAAGTGACACAATTTAGACACATCTTCTATCGAAAGAAAACATGATTTATAAATTTATAAATCCATTTATTTTACCTCACAACAATTAACTCCTTTAGCTGTTTGTGGTAGCACAAGTCCTATTGGATCTCTATATGTGCAATCTTTCCTAAATTCAATTATATTTGGCAATGTAAATTGAAAAATATGGGTTCCTGCAGGTGCCCACTTTTGATCTTTATACCCTGCCCATTTTCCTATGATCCATGTCTGCACAAAACTTAAATATTATAGTACTCATAAAAAATAAATTCAATTGATCATTTCACATAAAATAGATATCTCATAGGCATTTATCATAAATAAGGCTTATTATGTGTGGCCTTTCTATAAATAATGAAAAAGATATTGACATCAAAATACATTGTTAGGATCCTCTTATTTAATTTTCTACAAAGTAGATGACAACAAATAATTTAAAAATAAACTTGCATCGTAATAACATTTCGATTTATAAAATGGCTACCACTTAAGTTATTTTATTCTTGATTTTAATTACTATAAAATAACAATATCCAAATGAACCACTTAATGCCTTTATAAAGAACAGTAGTGATAGAGAAATAAAAATATATTAATACTTGAAAAATATAAATTTTCAAGTATGTAGCACGTCGATATTTATAATGTCATTTATAAAGTGGAATTTTTTAATTGGATTCATCTAGTGGAAGGGATTAAAAATATATATTTTTATTTTAGAATAGAAAATATGAAAATATGATATAAATATTTCTTAGTTGCATTTATTAATATGTTTAAAGTTGTATTTAATTCACTTAAAATTAATATTCATAATTTAAAAATTAAATTCTAAAAGAATATTGAGAGTATTGCTATAAGGATTCAACTATGTAGTTTTACAATTCAAACTCATTGACCCATGTTTCATGAGTAGTGGTTCATAAGAACCTATCTCTCATGATAATGAATGGTCCACTTAGCACTCATTGCATCTGGGTGATGCTCACAGAGGTGAAGAATTGGGCCTTCCTAGGAGGTCACCCATTCCAGTACTAATCCAACTCAAGCACACTTAACCACATAGTTTTCCCCAAGGTTAATCCCACTTAGATTGCAACCCAATTTTCAAAACATTCAACAAGTGTTATGCCTTATGAACCATTCATAAGGGGCTCTATTTCATAAGGAAAAAAGCTTGTTGAAGGTTTTGCAAATGGGGTTGCAAGCTAAGTAGTGAGCCTTTGTACTTGGATAGTGAGTCCTCTTCTAGGTAGTGAGCCTCTATATTTAGTTTTATAATATTTTTATATTGTGAGTTAAACCTCACCGTGGTTTTTCTCTTATCGGGTTTTCCATGTAAAAACTTTGGTGTTCATTATGTTGATTTATGTTTTTGTTATTTGTGTTTCATGCTTTTACTTAATAAAAAAATAGTGTGGTTGTGGAATTGATAAGTGTTGAAGTCTTAAGTTTGAATTTTGTGACAACTGATTCACCCCCCCTCTCAGTTGTCCTATTCCTATTTAACAATTGGTATTAGATCTTTGGTTCCTTGTTGTAGAGTTTAACCGCTTAAGATCCAATGGTGCATAAGTTGGCAATCCCTATGTTCAATGGAACTGACTATAATGATTGGAAGGGATAGATGAAAGGATATATTATCTCTCTTGGTTTCAAGACCTGGAAGGCTATTGAGACAAAGTATACACCCCTATCTAGTGGTCTTACTACTGCAAATGATATTTTTTGCTTATGAAGAAAATGAGAAGGAAAAGTATGCTATTTGCAGTGGTTTATCTAAAAATGAGTGAGCTAAGGTTCTTTCTTTGGATATTGCATATGAAGTCTAGAAGAAGTTGGAAGACATGTATGAAGGAAATGAAAGAGTGAAATTGACAAAGCAGTTGGTGGAAAACCGTAGATTTGTAAATCTGAAAATGGAAGAAGGTGAGTAATTTACAAGCTTCTTTCAGAGGGTTGAACTGACTACAAATGAAGTTAAAAATCAAGGAGGAAAACTATCAGATGAAGATATAATTGAGAAGATCTTGATCACCCTACCGGATTACTACAATGATAAGATCTCAATTATTGAAGAAATGTATGATCCTAAGAAGTACACTTTAGAACCATTGTTCGACACCTTGCAAGCATTTGAGATGAGAAAGTTCTAGAAAGAAGACAAGATAGAAGAAAAGACATAAATGATATTTAAGGTAATGAAGATTGAAGGCGATCTGGATAGTGATGGTGATGATGAGTTGGAAGCAAACTTCACCAAGAAGTTGAAGAAAGGAACCAGAAAGTATAAAGGTATGTTACCCTTTAAATGTTTCAGTTGTGGTAATATTGGTCATTATGCTTCAATATGTTAAAATAGAGTTGTACATAAGAAGAACAAGGATTATAAGGATAAGGATAGAAAGGATAAGAAATATAAGAAGCTATACTATGTTAAAGAAGAAGCGGGAATTTCTCATAATGAATCTGAGAATGAGGTTGATCATAGTGCATGCTTATTCTTAGCTTTGGAAAATAAATCTATATCCACTAACCCTAGAAAATGTGTAAGCAAGAAGGCTCCGAAGAATAAGAGGAATAGGATGGAAGGTACTTTGGTTACTGCTTTTCATGTAAGACAAGATGAAGACTATTGGGTAATTGATAGTGGATGTTCTAATCACATGACTAGAGATAAGAGTAAGTTCACTAAACTTGAGAAATATGATGGTGGTTTAGCTATGTTTGGTGATGATTCAAGAACTAATATTTGTGGGAAAGATTTAATTAGTTTTGATGGAGTGCACAATACTGATGATGTATATTATGTGAAGGGTTTGAGGAATAACCTTTTGAGTGTTGGTCAGATGTGTAGCAATAGTTTTAAACTTGTGTTTTAGAACAATACTTGTGAAATCAGAAAAGGATCCAGAAATGGAGATATGGTTGTTGTTGGAAGAACTCATGGAAACATCTACCAGCTTAAGGGAGTTGATGGTCAATACCTTGTATCTCAAACTAGTGAAAGTTGGCTATGGCACCGGAGAATGGGACATGTAAATTTTGATAACTTGGTCAAAATCAGTGCAAAGGAGATTGTTTGAGGGCTGCTAAAAATCACAAGACTTGCTAATGCTATTTGTAGAAGTTGTCAATTGGGGAAACAAACAAGATGCAACTTTAAGGGAAAAGATCACTCTACTACCAAAATTTTGGAGTTAGTTCATATTGATCTTTGTGGTTTGACTAGAACTGTAAGCCTAAATGGTGACATGTATTTCATGTTGCTTATTGATGATTATACTCAAATGACATGGGTTAATTTTCTTAGAGAATAGACTCAAGCTCTGGATAGGTTTAAGGTATTCAACACAAGAGGGGAAAATAAAGTAAATCTGAAAATCATGTGTTTGAGATCTGAAGAGGTGGAGAATTCACTTCTAGTGAATTTAATGCATTTTGTGAATAGCATGGCATAAAAGATAGTTTTCTACTCTAAGAACCCCTCAGTAGAATGGAGTAGTTGAAAGGAAAAACATGAAAGTATAGGAAGCTGCTAGAACCATGATGAAAGAATCAAATGTACGAAATGTGTACTGGAGAGAGGTGATACACACTGGTGTTTATGTTTTTAATAGAGTTTAGATCAGATACAACACAAAGACTCCTTTTGAGTTATGGACTAATAAGACTCCTACTTTGAAGTATTTCAAGGTATTTGGAAGCAGATGTTATATTAAAAGAGATGATGAAAATATTTGAAATTTTGATGCTAGATGTGATGAAGGAATCTTTCTTGGATGCTCTATTACTAGCAAAGCATACAAATGATTTAATAAAAGATTGAGAAATATTGTTGAAAGGGCTAATGTGAAAGTTGATGAAGACATACACAGACCTATTGAGATAAGTGAAGTTGAACCTAATGATCATATTTGTGGACATGTACCTAAGGAGAATAAGGAGAAGGAATAAGAAGAGAAAGAAGAACAAATGGAAGAAGAAGAAGAAGAAGAGAATGAGCTGAAACCTACTGTTAAGACTCCTAAGTATGTACAAAAGAATCATCTAGAGGAATAGATAATCTGAGATAAAAGTGAAGGCGTGAGGACAAGAAGCAGAGTTGTAGATGAGGTAAATCTATTTTTTCTCTCTAAAGTTGAACCTAAGTCTGTGAGTGAAGCATGTGAAGATGAGAGTTGGATGAAAGCTATGAAAGAAGAGTTGTAGTAGATAGAAAGGAATTAGACATGGGAACTAGTCCCTAGGCCTGTGAATAAAAATGTGATTGGCTCAAAATGGGTGTTCTGGAATAAACTAAATGAAAGTGGAGAAGTTGTAAGGAATAAGGCAAGACTTGTATGCAAGGAATATTCACAAGTTGAAGGTATAGATTTTCAAGAAAAAATTTCCCCTGTGGATAGAATGAAAGCTATTAGGATGTTTTTGGCATTTTCTGCCCACAAGGACTTCAAAGTGTATTAGATGGATGTTAAGTCAACATTTCTGAATGGTGAATTGGAGGAAGAAGTGTATATGGAACAACCTAAAGGGTTTCAGTTATCTGACAAACTGGACATGGTTTGTAAGTTGAAGAAGGTGTTGTATGGACTGAAGCAAGCTCCTAGAGCTTGGTATGCAAGATTGGATAGATACCTGACAAAGCAAGGATTCAACAAAGGTTCTGCTGACAACAATCTTTAATTCAAAGTGCAAGGTAACAAAATGTTGATAGTAGTTGTATGTGTTGATGATATCATTTTTGGTGGAAATGAAGGCATGTGTAAAAAGTTTGTTGAAGAGATGTAGAAAGAATTTGAGATGTCTATGATTGGTGAATTGAATTTCTTCTTTGGTCTACAAGTGAATCAAACTGATAAAGGGATATTCATTCCATAATCTAAGTATGTAAAAGAGTTGTTGAAGAAGTTTGGGATGGATGATTATGAACCAGTTTGTACTCCTATGGTAACCAGATGTAAACTGAGCAAAGATTAATCAAAGAAAATACAGATCTATGATTGGAAGATTGTTGAATCTTACTACTACTAGATCGGATATCATACATGCAATATGTTTAGTTGCCAGATTCCAAGTAGATCCTAAAGAAGCACATGTTACAACTATAAAGAGGATATTTAGACATCTTAAAGGTACATCGGATTATGGATTATGGTATCCTAAGAGTGATGATTTCACCTTGAGTGCTTATACCGATGTTGATTGCGCCAGATGTGTAGATGAATGGAAGAGTACCAATGGTGGTGATTTCTTTCTTGGTGGAAGATTGGTTTCATGGTTGAGTAAAAATCAAGACTCGGTTTGTTTATCCACTATAGAGGTAGAATATATTGTTGTGGAATCCTGTTGCACACAGGTTTTGTGGATGAAGCAAACTCTAAAATACATTGGAGTGATATGTGATGAGCCTATTTCTATTTTCTGTGACAATACGGGTGTAATAAACATTTCAAAGAACCCGGTCATGCATTCAAGAACAAAACACATATCTATCAAATATCATTTCCTAAGAGAAAAAGTGTTGGACAATGAAGTCAGATTGGAGTATGTGACCACAAAGGAACAAATTGTAGACATATTTACTAAGGCTCTTTCGAAGGATAATTTTGAGCATCTTAGGGAGAGGTTGGGGCTCATTTTCCCTCTAAACTAAGTGCACATGAAGGTGCATCAATCTAGTGAATTCAAAAATTCTTTATTTATCTGGATTGATAAATGGGTCTACTCCACAGGGGGAGTAGAAAAGGTTTTCATTGTTGCAATATGAGTGTACTCCTAGGGGGGAGTGATTAGAGTTGTTGGTCTTTGCCATTGATGTCAAAGGGGAGAGAAAGTCATGTGAAAAATAGTTGCAGAGGAAGAGAAGGCGTTCTCCCGGGATATTGTGAAGGATGTTGTCTTCGATGTTTTTTCACATCATGTGTTGCCATCAATGACAAAGGGGGAGATTGTTGCAAGTATGAGCTAGTCTAGTGGTGTTTTCATTGATGTCAACATAGTTTAGTATGTTGCAAATTGTACATGTATAGTTGAGATGCTGATGAGATGTTGTAAGTACATGGAGTTATCTTTATGTCATTGCAGATGTGTTGTGTTGATGAGTTTCCAAATGATTTTGAGAAAATTAATAAAGAAGAGAAGTTAGAGTGATGAATGTGTTCAAAATGTGCTCCGATATGTGCTCCACATTTCTCCTATGTTGATCCTATGCTTGTGCAGATCTGAAGATTGGATAATGGTGATCTTGTGGTGATATATCCTAAGTTTTAGCTTTTGGTGTGATAGTGCATGAAAGTTACGTTCACTGGTGTGTGAATTGTTCTAGCAGAGTTGATCTTTTGTGGATTGAGAGAAATTTTTCTGCTCTGCAGTCCTCCGTTGTTTTGTTTCAGATCTTGTGGATCTAGGATATGTCTTGAGATGGTGTTCTCTGGGTTTTGAAAAAGAAGGTTGAAGTTTGGTTATTCAGAAGTCATGTTTTAGTGTTTCAGTATGGGTTTGCACTGTCTTGATGAGTTGGTGAAAGTTGTTCAGAGTTTGAAGCATATTGCATTTGTTGTGGATGTATCTAAAGAAATCTAAGATGTATTCTCATGCATAATGAAGCATTTTGTGCAGTTCGTGTGTCATCTTCTTGTTGGGAAGTGTGTCCATTTATGTTCATTTGTGTTTTCATTAGGTTTGGTCGACCTGGTGTTTACACTTCATTCGAAGAATAAAATTAAATTGAGGAAGCGTGTGGTTGATTCGACACATTATTTTTGGTCTTGGTTAATTTTTTTATTGGTCCACTCTCATTCCTTTCCACCACGGGAATGTTGAGTTTCTCACCTAATTTGAATTTATGAAATAAGGTATTTGTGGTCGACCTTGGAGAAAGTTTCTAAGGTTAAGGATGATCAGTATAAAAGCAAGTCGAATTGTGAAGAATTGTATGATAGTGTGATGCAAAGTGACGAAAGTGATCCACAAATCATAAGAGCAAAAGTGTGTGTGTGAGTGAGTTGAGACAACAGTACTTCATTGTGTTGGATTCCTAAAGGCAATGAGCTAAAGGTTTTTGCAATCCTTATTCAAAGTTGTGGATGTGTGTTAATTGTTGTGGTGGACCTTTTGTTCTCTTTTGTATCTGTAGGCAGTGAGCCTCCCTATTGGACATTGAGTCCTTTTTGTAGGTAGTGAGCCTTTGTACTTGGACAGTGAGTCCTCTTCTGGGAAATGAGCCCTTGGTAGTGAGCCTTTGTATTCAGTTTTATAATCTTTTTATATTGTGGTTAACCCTCACCATGGTTTTCCCCTTATCATTTTTTCCACGTAAAAAATATGGTGTTCGTTATGTTGATTTACTTTCTGTTATTTTTGTTTCATGGTTTTACTTAATAATAGAATAGTGTGGTTGTGGAATTGATAAGTGTTGAAGTCTTAAGTTTGAATTTTGCGACAACTGATTCATCCCCCTCTCAGTTGTCCTGCACTTGTTTAACATGGGGCTCTTGGCTCCCTCACAAGCTTAATGTGCTTTCCCTCAATTGGAAATGTGGCAAAAGACATGTCACACTACATGCTACCTCCCATGGAAGCACTCCACTTTCTTGACAATAGCATACCATAGTTGGGTGGGATATACACCATAATTATACTCATAACAAACTCCTTCTCTAGAAAAGCATCAAATCTACATGGGACATCTTTAATCACTCCTATGGCTGGGATTTCTCTTGAATCCATGGCATAACATTTTCCATAGGCACAATTTATCTTCAAACCCATCTCCTTCATGATTTCAACTGGCATGATGTTAGATGAAGCTCCTAAATCAATCATACAATTTTTAAGAGCTTACCATCAACAATCAAAGTCACATAAAAAGGATCAATATTACTTGAACAAGCTGTGATAGTAGTACCCAAGTAAATTTGAGGGATTTCACTAATTGCTCTCTCCACTTCCTCTTCACTTACTTTATTTCCACTCACTTTAGGTTGAGTAGACACCCATTTATCATCACAGACTATAGTAGCACAATTAATAAGGGCTACTGCCTTTTGCTTGTGTTCTTCAATTCTCATCATCTCCATTAATGGAACTATTACCTTGACTTGAGAAGGAAATTGAAACATGTCAACAAGGTTATACTTAGGTAGTTCATATGGGACTACACTTTGTTCTTCAATATTGACCTTCTATTGCTCACATTTCTTTTCAACCTCCTTCTTTTCTTGTTTCTTTGCTTGCTCTACATTTGAATTTTGAGTCTTTATTTTTGCAATTGGAGAAACAATCTTATCATTTTTCTTGGTTGTATTATCTTTCTTAGCCCAAATCTTAGGTCCTTTACTTTCCTTAACTTTGACTTCACCCTCTTTACCACCTATCTTAGCTCCCTACTTCTCTGCATTTTTCTCCTTGATGAACATAGTTCACGACCTACCTTGGTCACAATTCACAATTCTATTTCTTAATTTGTGTGTTTCTATCCTATGCAACCAACGGTACTATTATTATTTGATATTCCTCATCAGAGGGTCTTCTTAGAGACACATTCATTACATCTGCCTCCAAAGCATAAAAATTATGCTCAACTTTGTCATCTTCATCAGGAAAAAATTGTTGATGATAAGAATCTGATATAGTCCTCTGATTGTCAACATCAACTTCATGTGACTCTTCATCTGAAGAGCATTCTTCTTCAACAAAATTTTATATGTGCATAAGCACATGTATCTCCTCATTGTTTTCTTGAAGTGAATCATAATCATTAGGCTCATTTTGTCCTTCAAACTATTTTTCTACTGAACATGTTTGGGAAGGATGTGGTAGTTGGAAAACAACACACTAGGGTGTTTCATCACCAAAATTAGTAGAGTTCTTATGTAATGGATTAGGGGGAACTTTGCTTTGTGTATTCTTTTGATTATTTTGAATTGGCTTTCCATTATGCCAGTTGATATTGTAAGGATTATCTTGCAACCTAGGAGGTCTTTCATTTCTTTGGAAATTAGGCTTATCATTTGTAAGTCCCTTTTCTTGCCTAGCAAGTCTATAACTTATGTCCTTTATGGAGGTTGCAACTTTATCAATTTTTTCTTCAAGGGAAGATCCTTTCTTTGCAGAATTTTTATCTTCTTTCTTTGGATTCTTCAAGATCTTAACATCATCTCTCCTTCCTACCTTTCCCGATGCTCTTCTATTACTTTCAATGTTTAGTGCAACTTTGAAGGCATCTCTCAAGGTTTGAGGATTCTTGTCTCATGGAAGATAACTCACTTTTAAATCAAAGGCATTGCAATAACTGAACAAACATATATTATCATTTAGCCTCAAGTCAGCAAAAAATCTATTCATAGATTTATTAAATCTAGTATTGATATCAGTAACCATTTCATTGGAACCTTTAGAAATATTATTGAATTCATTCAACAAGAACCATGCATCAGTCTTATCACCATATTACTCTCTAAATATCCTTTTAAATTCCTCCCATGACCCAATGTTTTCTATTGGAGAGGATATATACCATTCCCTAGCATCTTTGGTGAGTGACTACATAAAGAGCTTCATCATAACATCTCCAGCCTCAACCTCAAAATCATCCATCATGTTAATAAATGATCTTAAGTGATCCTCACCAATTATAGCATTATTACCAAAGAGTCTAACCAATACATTCTGGATATCATCGAGGAATTGGTTTGGGTAACCAGGTATCCCGGTAAAGCATAATTGCATGTACCTATCCACTTGCATAGGTCTTCTAGTGAATCGATCTCTTTGATTATTATGAGGTCCATTCTCATCTTGCTCACCCGACTATTTATTCTCTTTTCCATTTCCACCTCCATATTGGGTATTCTTATTTTTGTTACCACCTCCACCTCCACCACCACTACCACTGGGGATATTTCCACTTGATTTAGTGTTTTGTGGCTGGAGATCAGGAATGGAATGACTAGAACTGGAAGCTCCTGGGTTTGGAATTGAGGTTTTGAGAAATGCAATCTTCTCTATTTTTGCATTTGTAGCAAGAATTTGCATCTTATCCAACTCTTTTTGTAGTTTCTCATTAGCTAATTGCAACCTCAAAACTTTGGGATTAGGAGGTGCATTTGAGGAAATGGACTTAGTTTGTGCACTTGTGGTACAAGTTCTAGCAGATGAGGCACTTGTGTTTGCACTTGTGGTTGTTTTCTTGGGCTGGCCCATAGGTCCTTTTCTTGTATTTACAGGTTGGGATTTCTTGACACTAGTAGAGGGGTGTGAAACTTTAGTTGCTACAATAGAACTAGTATATGTGCTTGTAGCAATGATTCCAATAGGAATATTTACCTTAGGATGATCAAAGGTTTCCCTAACAATGGGTTCAAAAGGATCTTTAAGGAGTGGTTCTTTCACCATTTCTCTCATCTTTTTGACCCTTCTCCTTAACTAATCTCTCTTTATCATGGCATCCTTTATCTTTTCCTCTCTTTCCTTTGATTGTTTTAACCCCACCCCCTTAAGTCTCAACTCCTCTTCTTGTAGAGCTTGCATATCCTTATTTATATCTTCTTCATCCTCCAAAGTAACATAAGATTCACTAGGTTCTGAGGTATAATAGGTAAGATTCAGTGGTTCTCTTTTAGAAGAATGGTGTGAAGTTCTACTACATGATCTCCCTCTTGGGTTAAAGTTGTCATCATTGAAAATAGAAGTACCCTCAGGTTTTTTTTTCTGGTTGGGGATTCAAATTCCTTATCCCAAAATTGCCACAGTTTAGATTCCTTTGATACCAGAGGATTAGGATTAGGTTGACTAGTGGTAATAGAGGGTTCATTTGTAGCAAGATTTACCTCATTACTAGGGGGCATATCATAATCAAATGTTTCTTCATGAGTATTTTGATTTAAAATTGCAGATGCATGATCAATATTATTAGTAGACTTGCTTCAACATTCTTTGCTATCCATGATGACTTCTTAGTTTGTGGTAGTTCAGATTCCAACTTCTACTTACGATTCTTCTTCACATTGCTTTGAGTTCCTCTCATGGCTTCAAATCTCTCCTTACAATTTTTCCTCTCTCTTTCTTTGAACTTTTGATTTTGCATTGGCACAAGAGACTTCAGAGTCACCACCCACTAGATGGGGAAATGAAAATATATTGTACTTGTAAGAAGCTTTTGCAATTTCAAAGAGAACTTTGAACATACCCCATCAAGAAACAAGAAAAAGAGCTAGAACTTGACTCACAGAGAATAGACATAACCTATGATGAGAATTTGTATGAATTGTCCTTCAAACAACAAATAACAAGGAATTTCATTGACTTTGACTGTACCTGATAGACTACCACCAATGTTTAGAAAGTAAAGTACAACATTTAAGAGCTTGCTACTTTCTAGATAGACTACCACCAATGTTTAAAAAGTAGGATGATATTAGGATGAGAAAGCCACAAAAATTCAAAATTAAAAGAACATTTAACTGGAGGCACATCTAAGAGGATAATTTCCAAAACCAACCATAGGAAGAATAGTTGTCTTCATAGTGAGCCTATGTTGTAGCCAAATTGAAGAGACTAAGAACCTATATAACCTTTCAACAATGCAATATAAATACTTTCTATAGTTGTTCCAATTATAAGTCCCTACTTTTTGGAATGATTTCAAGAAGATTGTTGGCCTCTAAAAGGACCTAAAATCCAACTCGAATTAAAAGGGTCACAAGGTGCCACATTTCTTGTTGGAGGTTTTAGCTATAACATTGAGATCCACACCAATAAGAAAACTCTTGGCTTACAATAACTCCAACTAACCAACAACTTGTACTTTTTGACCTTATTAGTGAGACCACAAACATTAATGAATACACCCAAAAAATTAAAATTAAAGGACTTGAAAGATCAATGTATACCCAATTAGACAATTTGACAAGAAGCTCTAATTTGAGAGAAGTTGGATTCTAAAGAACATAGCCCTCTGGAGGCCCTTGTAGCCTCAATTATTAAACCCTTCAAATTCTTCCCAGATGGATAGAAGAATATGTCCAAAACTCGCCTTTGAAATTTGATCTCTTTCCAAAAAATATTTAATTTAGATTGAACTTAAGTAAAGGACTTTTGACCAATATTCTATTGTGAGATGCATTTATTCCCATAACATTCCATATTAGACCATTCATGCATCCTATGGAAAGTCCTTCCCCTACTAAACATTGTTCTTAGCCACATTAAGAAATCCATCTAGAGTTTGTTGAGTACCTTCCTCAAAGTCTTGAGCGCATGCTTTCAAATATACCTACTTTCCTCCTCTACAGCAGGCTGCCTGCAATCTGCCCTGACCCTGTACTTCCTCCAATGTAAAAACTAAAATTTACATCCCTCTTCCTCTTGTACCGAATGAAAAACAAATATAATATTATTCTTTATTATAAATAAGTAAAAATTATAATAAGTAAAAATTAATTTGTATTTATAATCTTTTGTAATAATTATTTTGTAAAAGGAAAAATTATTTACTTAGATCTGACATCTATTACATTAAAATTTTAAAATGTATTAATTTGTGAGATATATAATAGGAGTAGAATTAAAAGAAGAAGCAAAATCAAGAAAAAAAATGCAGACATTAAGGTATAAATTTTAAATTGACATTAAGAAAGAAGTTAAAAAATGGTTCTATTTATTTATTTTTCCATTGGTTAATTCATTATCATAATCCCAACTCACTAGGGTAACAATCTAATGAAAGGTACTAGGCCTATAAGTTCAATGAGTTCAACAACCCAGCAAATTTTTTAATCTTAATGAATTTGTCAACATACTACATTTTTAACCATCACACTACACCCTTCATGACATTTTTAATTCTATTTTTTGTTTAGATATAATTAACTCCTAAATTAAGAAGCGGGTAACCCCCCTATAAACTGGTACAATATGCCCTTATCATGGGGACTGGCAGGAGACTGAACCTCACAACCTCTTGCCTGCAATAGGATGCTTTAGCCAATCGAACCAGGCCCATGCCCAATTAACTCCTACTTACATTTCTTTAAAAAAATGTTTGAATTTTCCAACCCCTAGATTAGGAAATGTTCCTATTTTATACAAGAAGAATCAAAATTTAGCCAAGCGACTTGGAGTATTTTTCTTTACAAGGTAAGTCCCCTATAACCTCTTGAACAGTTTACAATAGACCCTCATCCATATCATGGACAAATCAAGATTGCGTTCATTTACTGTCTAAAGAACATACTCTATTTGAAATCTAAAAGGAGTAGTGTTTTCTTTTGTCACTGTAGAGACTAAAGGTGATCTAATCATTTGATGCAGTTGAGAAGACTTACCTTGCATCGACTGCCTGCTTCATATGTGGAGCAATGAACCAGATAGTCTCGGTATTCAGCAGGGGCTTCGTTTCTTACTGCTTTAAAGCGTTCCAGAGAAGCAGTCAGCATCTGCCAAAATATGAAAAAATGTCATCATATTTATCAATCTGTTGTATACTATACTTCAGTAGAGAATGATTTCAATATAGAACTGATCTCACCAAAACTCTGACTCTCTTCTTGCAGAGATAAAGAGCAATAGCCTTGCCAATTTTGGATGTTGATCCAGTGAGAAACACTTCGTCAATATTTTCTGGAAGATCATGTAAAAGCACGGCTGTTGTCAATGTATTACCATGCACAATTCTAATAGACAGATTGGGATTCCTCTTCACAAACAATTCACCTCCTCCATTTAGGACCTCATTCTGCATTGAATCACAAGGAAACCATCTTAATGAAAAAACAAAAACAAAAAATTAATGATATCAAATTTCTACAATTCATGTTAATTATACTGAATTGATTTCTGGATTCAATTGTGTAAAGTTTTTTTGCATCAACCGGATCACACTCCGTGATCCATCATCAGGATGAAAGCAGAGAGAATAAGGAGAAAAATGGTTAGTTGCAGACCAAGATCAAATTTAAGAACCAAAGGTTTCACGCAAGCCAAGGAAGACAAGACAAATAAAGTTTAAATAATCAGAAATAAAGGGAGGTAATAAATTATTAATGAATTTGTTTCCCTCCCTTTCTCCTTTAGTTGTTTCTAATTATTTATTACCCCTCTTTATTTCTGATTTTTTAAATTTTGTTTGTCTTGTCTTCCTTGGCTTGCATGAAACCTTCTCTCCCTCCACCTGGTTCTTAAATTTGATCTTGGTCTGCAACTAACCATTTTTCTCCTTATTCTCTCTGCTTTCATTCTGATAATGGATCACAGAGTGTGATCCAAAATATTGATGCAAAAAATCTTTACACAATCGAATCCAGAAATCAATTCAGTATTAAAAAACAACCTCAATATCATTATAGTAAAAAGAGAAGAGGTTCTGCTCACTAATATGGTACCTTATTTAGAGATCCAAGAGCAAACACTTTCACTCCTAATCTATCTGCTTCCAGGATTGCTTCCTCTATAAGCTTGTTGATTTGATCCTGTCCATATGGCAGGAAAAACTGCAGCACCCAATATATTTTAATATAAAATTCTTTTTAATGCAGCAAACCTTCGGCAAAGAAAGTTAATAAGAGAAATTGATCGTCTTGTTTTTGATTATTGAACAGGATGATGTTTAAGAATAGTTATAATTAAGTACTTTGTTATATATTTAGTTATCTGAAAACTAAATTATCGTAATATATTTAATTACCTGAAAGCCAAGTCGTGGTACAGCCCATGTCTCATAAAATGATCCATTTATCCTATACTTGGAAATTGAATGTGCATGTGCCCAAAGAGATGTAATTGTGAAACCAATCCAGGCTATTGGCAACAAGATCCACAGGTACCATGCTGCATAAGTAAATGGCCTTGCAGCGAATGTTCTCCCAACATAAGGAATATGAAGAACGTGCATGTAGTCCACCCCATGACTTAAGAATACAACATTTGGAACTTTCCTCTCCTGCCCTGCATCCAATATTGAGAAACAAGATGCCTGGTTAAATATTCAAGTTTTAACAATCCAAATAAATCAGCAATTTATAAAAAAACATATTAGCATTTTATTTTTTCCAAGTATTATAGAGTTAAGTTATAGTTACTTAAAGTACAGTCACACACCCACCTTGGGTTCTCAACTTTGAATGGAGAATAGAGGTCTCCACTCTGTTCGCTGTTCCTCCTATATAGTCATATAAAGGCATAAACAGGCAATAGTTGCAATCCAATTTGGTGTGATGGATAGAATGGTACCTGAAATGAGATGAAAATTATAGGTTATAGGCTTTTATAGTCCATAATATTAGTTTACAAATTCCTTGTAAAAGGCCAGAAAATATTGAAATGAACTCATCTGGATTTACATACCACTTAGTAACAATAAATATATGTAGCAATAAACATATCATGACAGCAGTATAACAATACCAATGGGTTGTTACTCACTGAAGTCAGTTCAAACTTAATGGATGAATGTACTTACGAGGGTGTGGAGATAAGATATTTAAGGATTGGAAACTTAACAAAAAGCCACAGTGGAACCACCTCCACATTTGAATGTTGCATAAATTTCAGGAAATCAAATCCTAGAAGATAAACATAAAATATGCCCATGCATGCCTCTCCCAAGGCAGCTGCTGCACCGATGGGAATGCTCATTAATGCCACCATTACCAACTGCTCCAAGAAACTGCTTGTCCCACCTGCCAATAACAGACCAACCCCAGCCCCACAGAAATAAAAGTTACCTACTATATCAAGCTCAACCAGTAAACTGCAATTTACCATATTAACATGCTCAACTAATAAACTGTAATTTAATATATAACATGCTGAATTAGTACACTAAACTAACTTACTTGTAGAGGGTTCAGATCTGGTGGATTCATGGTGAAGATAATGATAATTTTGAAATAAATAGCCATTGTGAAAAGCTCTATGGGAACAGTAGTAAAGTAGTTCTGTGGGGCCCATATGCAACAATAAAACTGTCAAAATCCCTCTGTAATTCCACATGGGAAGCATGCCCATCAACCCAGGAACCCATTTGTGCCCCGCTGTTGCCAGCCATGCTTGTAATATCACATAGTTGTCCCTGTAATTGCACAAACATAGCAATTTAATAAATTACATAGTTATATTTAAAAGACTTTTATACACTACATGATAATAGTTTGAAATGTTTTTGGATTTGGTTGTACAATATTTTTCATCAATATTTGTGTATTTTTTTTTTCATACTGTCTGTTTTTTCAGTAGTATCATGGAATGTGAGTGGAAAAGCTTTAAAAAGAATTCACACAGTCAAATCCAAAAAAACATTTCAAGATATTACATAATTTTTATAAAAAAAATCACACTTTATTATATACACCTAGAAATATCATATATTTAATTTAATACATTATTATAAAGTCAACAGGCACCGCATCAATCCAGCTCAGCTCCAAAAGGACTTATCAAAACACATACAATAAATTCACTGACATTAAACAGCCATACGTCCAAGACTAGTTTAGTTCCATTAATGCAGAGCATTGAAAAACCAACAGTTTTCTTAAAATAGAAATTAGAAATGTTAGTTGTTTAAAATCTTCGATCCATGAAATGAATGAGCATACTAACCAGTGAAATTCTCTGTCAATCTGATCGAAATCTACAGAATTCGAGTGGATTTGATGTCTTCTCGAAACGAAATCGGCTCGAGAATAAGAATGCCAAGCCTGGTATAGAAAACACCTTAAAAAGGATATAACAAGAATGTGCACAAACCAGTAGCCTTCTCCTCTGTCTACCCATATTTCATCTGCTGCCTTGAACAGTAATGGTGCATACAGAAAGTACTGCAAACAAGAATGCCTT
This sequence comes from Sequoia sempervirens, assembly GCA_007258455.2. Taxonomy (NCBI): domain Eukaryota; kingdom Viridiplantae; phylum Streptophyta; class Pinopsida; order Cupressales; family Cupressaceae; genus Sequoia; species Sequoia sempervirens. Next base: position 94,666,221 of record VDFB02049217.1, on the reverse strand, counting down.
GAAATAAGTACAAAATGAACGAAAGTTCAAATCATGTTATTTTTGGATTCAATTGTGTAAGATTTGTTTTGCATTCATTTTGGATCACATTCCATAATTCATCATTAGGATATGAAAAAAAAGTTGTAGAGAAAAGGATGGAGATTTGTTTTACATCAATGTTTCGGATCACACTCCATGATTCATCATCAGAATATAAAATAGAGTTAGTGGAAAAAAATGATGGATCATAGAATATGATCCCAAACGTTAATACAAAACAAAACTTACACGATTGAATCCAAAAATAACACGTACTAATCATTATAACCTGTGAAAATCTGATGTCCTTAAACTATCAGTTATCTGTTTCACCTTGTAGCTGTTAAGCCGCTCCCAGGGCCATCCAAATAAAGGACCTCTGGCCTGCTCCATGATCTGTCTGAACAGAGAACACTTATCGAATAAGGTGAAATAGTACTAAAGCAGGTTGAGAGATAAAGGAAACAACATAACATTTATAAAAAGGAAATGAATTGGATGGTGGGTGTCAATATTATTTTGCCTAGCCTTTTATTATTAATGTGTGAAAACAACATCTAGGCTACCAGTTAATAGATTATTGCAAGCTTTAAATTGATGTGTTCAACGGTAACTTCTAGATCAATGTATAATGGGGTGGTAGATATAGGAGTTGGAGTGCTGTAAATCTGTGCAGAAACAGTTAGATGCATATTCATGAGAAAGAATGTGACTGGCAGACAGCCCTGCAAGTAATCTTCATTGGGTTTTTAGCTTCTACAATGAATATTATTGAAGTTGGGTTTAACCATCACGACTGTACGATTTGGATAGTATTTCATTTCCTATTCAGTTTTGGTCTGACGTAATATATCCAATGTTAGTTTAGATATCCATTTCTCTCTTCATATTTGGTCTTTGTATTGATGGAATGACCGAATATAATTAATTGATATTCATTTCTCTCTTCATATTTGGTCTTTGTATTGATGGAATGACCGAATATAATTAATTGATATTCTCTCTTCATATTTGGTCTTTGTATTGATGGAATGACCGAATATAATTAATTGATATTCATTTCTCTCTTCATATTTGGTCTTTGTATTGATGGAATGACCGAATATAATTAATTGTTAGTTTAGATATTCATTTCTCTCTTCATGTTTTGGTATTGTATTGATGGAATGACCTAATATATTAATTGTTAGTTTAGATATTTATTTTTCTTCATGTTCATTTCTGATTGTTAGTTTAGATATTTATTTCTCTTTGTATTCATTTCTAGTAATTTGAGACTTTGAAATTTTACATTTCAGATTTTAATTTAAAAGAAAAAAAATATCATTATAAGTTCACGTGGTAAATCATTTTGCAATTTAGTGTTATATCTTGATATATAAAGATATTTATTTGTACAATTCATTTAGAACTTAAAAAGAATATGATGGGGGATCAAAAAGAGGTCTTAAGTGGTCACTGTTTTCTTTAAATCAAGAGAGATCGACTTTGGATGAGAAATTGAAGATAGTTACACTCAAAATTTGAAGATGCAATGAAAACAAGAGTTACAGTGTTCTAAATCTACTTTCTAAAATACCATTTTTAATAAAATGGTAGAGACTAAGGGGTGCAAAAAGAGGGGCCACACAAAGTGTATTTGTTTAAAAACAAAACATAGCATAGTATTTGGTGCGGCTCCCCTAAAATGTTAACTTTTTTTTAGTATCTCAACAATCATTTTATTGAGAAACTAGCTAACACCATGTAGTTTATGTCTGTTTTTTTGCTATTTTTTTTAATAAATATATATTTTTTACTAATTTTCAAAATAGACACATCCTAAAAATAGAAAATTGAGTGTGCTCCCCCCTAATTTTTTGAAAAATGATCGAAAATCATTTTTTTTAATATGTGTAGAATGAATTCTAGTTTCTAAAAATGTAATTTATTTGAAATTTTGGTGAATGATTAAAAAATGAAGTCAAAAATACCACACATTGGTTTTTGACAAAAAAAAGATACACTAACAAAAGAAATTAAAGATGAAAACATTAGGGTGATCCCATAATAGTGGTTTACAATTTTTGGCCAAATTGGACACTGAAATTATTATTTTTAACTAAATCTTCACATTCGAGCACCTATAGCGGCTAAACTATGAGGAATTTGAAGATGGTGCAAACTAGAGTCTCGTCAAATTTTGTCTGTAGATTCTAAGAATATTTTTTTCAAAATTTTTGGAATCAAATTGCACTTTTTTTTTCATCTCCCACAAAAATAGATTTTTTTCAGAAAACAATATTTTAAAAAAGTGACGCACACCGTATAATGCATAACTTTTTTTCCATGAAGGATAAAATTCTAATTCTTTCAAATTTAGATTTGTAACTCATATCTAGTGCTTCCACTTTGTTAGATAGTTTTTTATTGAATATTTTTTCCTTAATCAAGTTTCAAAGTCAAACGAATTACAATTTAGACACAACATATCAGATAACGTAACTTTTGTATATGTCAAAATTTAATTTTTTTTTGTTGGATTAAGGACTTCAATATCTGGTGCACTCATATTTTTCAATTTTTGTTTTGATAATCTTCTATTTTTCCACATGTGAAGAACAAAGAAATTCATTTTTGATGAAAAACCTATGTTTAATAAAACTTAAAAAATAAATACATAACAAAACCAAAACATATTAAAATTATATTCATTGGATAGCTTGTTCTGAGGAATACCATAATCATTTGAAATAAATTTTAAATGAATTCATTTGATCCCCCAAAATCTAAATCAAAAGTGATTTTTTATCAGCATTTTGATAGGTGTAAAGGAGACGCATTTATAGGTATGGTTTAAAACTAGAGAGGTTCTATCCAAGGGGGTTTGATCTAAGGTGATTTGATTAAACCCTCTTCAATTGGAATCCTTAAAATGGAACTTTTTAAGGCTTAAATCATTATATTTTCTAAAAACATGTGATTTCAGCTAAAATTCGTTCCTCTCAGGAATTGTAAACCACTATTATGACAGCACCTATTAGCATACTCAAAACATAAAAAAAAGTATGGTTAGATAGCTAAAAGAGAGCTTAACATTATCATAGTATTTGTTGACTTGACATTGAAACACGTGCAAATATGATGGGGAGCACTATTGAGATTATGTCAATTATTTTACTATTTGCGAAAACACGTCTTTGGACATTGAAAAGTCACTCCACTGTTTGCTTTGGAAATTTATCTCTTTCTCTTTCTTTTTTGATGCAACATTTACTTTCTTATACTTTAAGTTATATTTCATGTATATAGTTTCAAGATGTTTGAGAATGGTTTCAGATCTCTAGGAGTTATAATACAGATTTTAAGTTTTGAAAGATCTTATAATTTTTCAAACTTAGTCAAATTTTAATAATCAATAGGCTCTGATCATCTTTCTCTCTTTCTCTATCTCACTCTATCCACATCCCTTGCACTCTAGATCTCTCTCTCTCTCTCTCTCTCCATCCCTTTCTCTACCTCTCTCTCTCTCTCCCCTGAGCTCAAGATTTTCCTGTCTCTCTTTCTCTCTCTTTCCCTCCCTCTCTAATTCTATCTCACCTCTCTCTCTCCCCTAAGCTCAAGAATTCTCTCTCTCTATCTCTCTATCTCTCTCTCTACTCTCTATCTCACCATTCTCTCTCACACACACCTATCTATCTCTACCTCTCCCTCCCTTCCTCCCTCCCCCCTCTCTCACTCTCCCCTTCCCTCTCTACTCTCTATCTCACCACTCTCTCTCTCCCTCCCTCCTCTCTCTATCTTTGTCTCTTTGTCTCATTATCTCTATCTCTCTCCATTTCTCTATCTGTTTGTCTCTACCCTACTTCTTTATATGTCACTTCTCTTTCTCTTCCCCTTCCTCCTTTCCCCTCTACTTCTCTCTCTATATCACCTCTCTCTCTCTCATTCTCTCTATCTCATCTATCCCTCTCTACCTCTTTGCCCCTTTGTCCCTCCATCTCTCTGTTTCTTGTTCTCTCATTCCTTCTCTAATTCTCTCTATCTCACCACTCTCTCTCCTTCTATCCCTCCTTCCCTTCCTACTTCTATCTATCTCAATTTTTCCTCTCTCTCCTTCTCTAATTCTCTCTATCTCACCTCTATCTCTATCTCTTTCCCTAACTCTCCCTCCCTCCTTCTCTCCCACCCTCCCTCTCTCTACCTCTCTCCATATATAATTCTCTCTATCTCCACTCTCCATACCTCCATCCATCTCTTTCTCTTCAAGTAGGAAGAGGTAAGTAGAGAGAGAGGTAGTGAGAGAGAGAAATGGAGAGGGGAGATAAAGAGTAGATAAGGAAGGAGGGAGGGAGGTAGGGAGAGAGAAATAGAGGGAAGAAGAGGTAGGTAGGTAGAGAGAGGATGGAGGGAGGTAGGTAGAGAGAGGATGGAGAGAGAGAGAGAGGTGAGATTTAGAGAAGTATAGAGGGAAAGGGAGAGAGAGGGAGGGAGAGAAAGGTGAAATATAAATATTTAGAGAGGAAAGGGGGAGAGAGAGAGGGAGGGAAGGAATGGGGGATATGAGATAGACATAAGTAGAGAGAGGGAGAGGGAGAAGTAGGGGGAGAGATAGGTGAGACACATAAAAGTAGAGAGGGAAGGAGAAATATAGAGATAGGAGATATAGAGAGAAGTAGAGAGGGAAGGAGGAAGGTGGAGAGATTAAGAGAGAGGGAGAGACCTAATATAGGTAATTGTTTTAACATGTCTTCAAAAATTGAAAAGTCACTCCAAACCTTTGGGTTGGAAGCCCAAGGAAAATCCAAGCCAAAGGCTTGGAAATTTCTAAAGCAAAAACATGTGAGTGCATTATAATGTGCTCACATTATGTGATTGCACATAACATAGGTGCATTATAACACACTCACATTATTGTTTGATTTGGAAATATTTCTCTTTCTATTCTAGTGAGACATTTAACTTATTATACTTTAAGTTATATTTCATGTATATATTTTTTAGGATGTTTGAGAATGGTTTCAAATCTCTAGAAGTTATAATGCAGATTCTAAGTTTTGGAAGATCTTATAATTTTTTAAATTTAGTCATATTTGAGTAATCATTAGGCTTCAATCATCTTGCTTGCTCTCTATCTCACTTGCACTCTAGACCTCTCTCTCTCTCTCTCACACACACACCTTATCTCCATCCCTTTCTCTACCTCTCTCTCCTTTCCTCTCCTTCCCTCTCTAATTCTATCTCACCTCTCTCTCTCTCCTGCTCTCTCCTTCCTTCTCTAATTCTATCTCACCTCTCTCTCTCTACCTCACTCCCTCCCTCCCTCTCTAATTCTCTCTACCTCCCCTCTCTCTTTCTCTACCTACCTCTTCCTCTCTCTCCCCCACCCTCTTTCTCTCTCATTCCCTCTCTCTCCCCTCTTTCTCTCTCACTCTCCTCTTCCCTATCTACTTCTCTCTCCTCTCTCTACCTATCTCACCTATCTCTCTCTACTCTCTATCTCACCACTCTCTCTACCTCTTTTTCTCCCTCCCTCCTCTTCTATTGTTGTCTTTGTCTTTATCTCTCTTTCCCCCTCATTCTCTCTCTCTCTCACTCTATCTCTACTTTTTGTATCTCATCTATCCCTCTCTACCTCTCCCTCCCTCCCCCTCTCTCTCTTTCCATTCTCTCCTTCCCTCTCTACTTCTCTCTATCTCTCCATGTCTCTCCCTCCCTCCCTCTCTCCCTCCTTCCCTCTCTTCTACTTCTCTCCATCTCACTTCTCTCTCTCTCTCCCTCTCTACTTCTCTCTATCTTACCTCTCTCTCTCTCTCTCTCTCTCTCTCTCTCTCCACCCTCCCTCTCTCTACCTATCAATATCTATTTTTCTCTATCTCCACTCTCCATCTCTTCATCTGTTTCTCTCTCTTTAGGTGGGAAGAGGTAAGTAGAGAGAGAGGTGGTGAGAGAGAGACAAAGAGAGGGGAGATAAGAGTAAATAAGGAAGGAGGTAGGGTGGTAGAGAGAGAGAGGGAGAGGAGTTATATAGATTAGAGATAGGATATAGGTAGGGAGAGAGAGGTGAGATAGAGAGAAGTAGAGAGGGAAGGAGAGAGAGTGAGAGAGAGAAAAGTAGAGAGGGAAGGAGAGAGAGTGTGTATGAGAGAGAACTGAGATAGAAAGTAGAGATCAAGAGAGAGAGAGTTGATATAGAAAAAAGTAGATAGAGAGGTGAGATAGACAAAAGTAGAGAAGGAATGAGATAGAGAGAGAGAGAGAGAGTAGGGAGGGAGAGAGAGAGGAGGGAAGAAGAATTAGGGAGGGATAGAGATAGATATAGAGAAGCAGAGAGGTAGAGAGAGTTGAGATTGATATGTAAGGAAGCTAAGGTAATGAAACAACTTCCTACACTAATCTTGAGAGGAGTATAATGCAAAAATTTATAGATCTTTACAATTGTTACAAAAACTTAAACATAAATAAACATAAATATCATGCATGTACTATAACACAGTGATTTATCTATGGAAATCACTTTTGGGAGAAAAACCCCACACTCTAAAAGTCACCCAATATATTATTCAAAAATCACAAAGATTACAATATACTTGTAGAGAAAGCTTCTCACAAGAGTATCACCAACTAGAGATCTAGAGGCAACATGATTGCTATTAGAATCTCAGAATACATCATAATACACAACCATATTACAAAACCCTCATAAAATAGGGTTTACTTCTAGTACAAGTCAAGCCAATAAACTATCAACTATCATATTTGAGACCTAATGATGAATTGTCTAGATTTACAATAATAAAATATACATAAAATTTAGCTTTCAAGAGTGTTGCTCCTGATCTCTCGTCAAGGCACACAACCCCTAGACCCCTCATTGGGGGGATGATCCCCTTGGACCCCTCATGGGGGTAAACCCCCCCTCACCCACACTGACCTATCAATAGTACCTTATGTAATTGCAAGGTTGAGACACATTTTCCCAACAAATCTCCCACTTGTCAAACACCTTGCGAGAAATGAGAGGGTTTATAAACATCATATTTTAATTGCTAGGGGTTAAAAGACCCATAGAATTTGAACACCATTTGAACTTCTTTGTGCTCACAAGCTTAGTTAAAGAATCAACACCATTCATCAAAGTCTCTACCTTAACCAACTTCACCCTCCTATCTTCAACCATATCTCTAACAAAATGATATTGTACATCAATGTGCTTGGTCCTAGCATGAAATGGTGGGTTCTTAGCTAGACATATCACACTCTAAATGCTGCAATATATTGTCACTACAACTTGTCTCATTGCAATATTTGAGCACAGTCTCTTAAGAAAAATAGCTTTTTAATAAGCATGAGTAGCTGCCATATACTCAACTTTAGTAGTAGACACAACAACCACATCCTGTCACTTACTCACCCAACTAATTGCACCACCAAATAAAGTAAACACATAAGCTCTGGTGGATCATCTACTATCAACATCAACTACCTAGTCTGAATCCACATAACCATGAATATCAAGGGAAATATCATCTTCAGTAAAATTACTATGATAACGCAAGGAATACTTTGAGATACCACACAAATATTTGAAGAGTCTTTTAATTACATCCCAATGAACTCTGCCAAGATTAGACTTATATCTAGAAAGAACTCCCACTTCTTGGGAAATATTTGGTCTAGTACAAACCATAGCATACATTAAACTTCCAACCGCACTCTGGTAAGGCACTCTGCTCATGTCTTCCATCTCTGATGGGGATGTTAGACAATCTGAAATAGATAGCTTTGTTCCAGCTGAAAAGGAACAAACAATGGTCTACAATCCTACATATCAAACCTATAAAAAATTGAATTGGCATACTTACTTTGCCCAAGCCATAGATTTCTATTCACTATATCTCTTCTAATTTCCATCCCAAGAATGTGTTTAGTTGCACCAAGATATTTCATTTCAAATTTAGCAGCCAGTTGAGATTTTAGTTATGAAATCATACCTTTCCATTTACCAATAAATAAGATATCATCAACATATAATGCAATAAAAAAGAAACAATCACCATCAATTTTATAATAAACACAATGATCTGATTTAGAACGCTCAAATTCCAAACTCAACACATATGTATCAATTTTTTGGTACCACATCCTAGGACTCTATTTCAGACCATACAAATATTTATTTAATTTTCAAATCAGTTTAATTTACCTTTCACAACGTAGTGCTATGAATATGTCATATAAATATCCTCCTCCAAGTCACCATGAAGGAAATTAATTTTCACATCCATTTGCTCAATCTCTAAATCATAAGCAGCAACAATAGAAAGCAAAAATCTAATGGATGTCATATTTGCAATAGGAGAAAATATCTCACCATAATCAACACCCTCAACTTGAGAGTAACCTTTTGCAACTAACCTTGCTTTGTACTTCTCAATTCCTACATCTGAACCAATCATTTTCTTGAACACCCATTTGCAACCAACAAGTTTTCTTCCTTTAGGAAATGGTTCAAGATCCCATGTATCATTCCTTTTCAAAGATTTCATTTCTTCATCCATAACAATCTTCTAGTATTCTACATCATTCATCCCTAATGCCTCTTCTATAGATCTAGGTTCATCCATGTTAGTATTCAAAGAAACATCTCCAATCATCAAGTGAATACCTTTCTGTAGACACGTAAAATGTACTGATTGCCATTACACACCTGATCCTAATTTTACTAACACCACTTCAACCTAAATCACCTTCTTAAATCTTATCATCACTCTTTGTCCCTTAATTAAATAAATCATTATTTATCTGATTAAGTCATTCTCTTTTGTTAATTAAATCAATCAATTGTAGAAGTTGAGAAAATACAACTTCCTAGGAGCCCAATGATCTCTGCAAGCTAAGAATACCTATTACAGGGAGAAGCAAAGAGAAGCAACACAAAAAATAGTAAAAATGCTCAAAGATGTGGAGCTCTGTATTTGCCAATGTGTAAAAGAATAATCATACAAAAGAAAAGTTTCAACCACATACAGGTCAAAAAAACCTAAAAAGGAAAACCCTAGGCTTGCACATTAATAATTAATAAAATAATTAATTATTATGCACCTAATGTTAGCTTAAGTGTGAAAGAGATAAAAGGGAACTTTAATTAATTAAAAAAATATTTTTTAATTAATAAAGTAAATAACCAATTACTCTAACACCCCCCCTTAAGCTAGACTTAGGGAGAAGCTAAAACCTAGAAGCAACTACTGAAAGCAAAAAACACTGGGTCCCAACAACAAGGCCAGATTAGGTACCCAAGTACAAGGAAATCTCTATGAAACGGAGAAAAGGAGAAAACCCATTGGGAAAAAACTCCTCTCCAAAAAGAGATAGAAGAACATGCTGAAAGAAACATGAAGGAAGGCCTCATAAAGACCCCCCAAGGACAACTTCCTTCACCCCAAGCATAGAGCGCAACTGAAGATAGCGTAGCAATGCAAAAGGCTTCGTGAAGATGTCTACAACCTGCTCGATAGTGAGAATATACTCCAAGATGAGAGAACCATCTTGAATCAACTATCTGATGAAATGCATATGAAGCTCAATGTGCTTCATCTGCTGATGCTCCACCGGGTTGCGAGAAATGTGTATAGCACTTTGATTGTCACACCAAAGAATAGTGGGACTATCAGGAGGAAAACCAAACTCAGTCATCAACTGTCGAAGCCATAAATCTCCTGACTAGTGAGCACAACAACTTGGTACTTAGCCTCTGTAGATGATAATGCATGAGCAGTCTGCTTCTTGCAAGAACATGTGATAGGACTAGAGCCAAGACAGAAAAAAATCTAGAGGTAGACTTCCGATCATTGACATCACCAGCCCAATCTGAGTCAGTGTAGCCAACAATGTGAGGATCCCCTGATGTGTAGTGAATGCCATAAGAAATGGTGCCCTAAATGTACCTCAAAATACGTTTGGCAGCTTGCCAGTGACTCTCATGAGGATCATGGGAGAATCAAGAGACAAGGCCAACTACAAAGGAAAGATCAGGATGAGTGTGAGTCAGGTACAACAAACTACCAACCAACTACCTGTAAAGTGTAGAATCTACTGAAGAAGTGGGGCAAGTAGTAGTCAAAACAACCCCTGACTGAAAAGGTGTGGGGGGTAGGCTTGCAATCAAGCATGCCAAAGCGTTGAAGCGTATCAAGAGCATACTTTTGCTGGTAAATGGAGATCCCATCAGAAGACTGAATCACCTGAAGACCAAGAAAATAGTGCAGAAGATCGAGATCTGTCATCTCAAACTGCTCCATCAAAGCCTGTTGAGCATGCTGAATCATAGAGGATGAGCTACCTATGATGAGGAGATCATCAACATAGCACAAGAATTAGGATCTCACCCTTAAGATTCTGAATATAGATTGTGGGATCAGAATGACAGCGTGTGAAACCAGTGGAGAGCAAAAACGAGTCCATCTTCTCATACCAAGCCCGAGGGGCCTGTTTGAGACCATATAATGAACGCTGAAGTCTGCAAACCAAAGAAGCATCCTACACAAATCCCTGAGGCTACTCCATATAGATATCCTCCTGTAGGTCACCATGCAAGAACGCACTCTTCACATCCATCTAAAAAATGGGCCATCCCCTAGAAGCTGCAAGTGATAGTACAAAGCAAATAGAATTCATCTTGGCGAAAGGGGAAAATGTCTCAGAGTAATCAATACCCTCAACCTACGAGAAACCCTTCGCAACAAGATGTGCTTTGTACTTATCAATAGAACCATCAACAACATACTTGGTGTGATACAACCATCTACAATGAACCATCTTTCTGCCCTTAGGAAGAGGACGAAGATCCCAAGTACTATTCCTCATCAAAGAAGAATACTCCTCCATAGCACTATCCCACTCATGGTGACCTGCCACCTCTGAAAACTTCTGAGGATCCTCTGAAAGAGCATGACTCAAAAGACTAGAACCCGCAGTATGAGAACGGGTGCGACGAGTGTCTGAAGGATCACCTACCATAGATCCTGCTGCCTCAATAGTAAAGTGAGCCCATTTGGGCATCTGAGGTGGAGCAAGTGGAGGTGGAGATGGGGAATCATCAACATCCTCAACATAATTCTGAAGAGCTGTAGTGGGAGTAGTAGGTAGTGAAGTAGACACTGGAGACAGGGTATCCACTATGGGAAGGCGCTCATCAAACTGGACATCCCGTCCAAATAGGACCTCTCTAGAATCAGGATCAAACAACCTATATGCCTTAACATCCTCACAGTAGCTGACAAAAATGAGGGGTCGACTCTTTTGCTCCATGGCTCTCCTTTGAGCATCAAGAATAAAGGCCCATGCCTCACTACCAAATACTCAAAATGATGAAACATCAGGCTTGTCATGAGACCAAGCCTCCTCAGGAGTCATATGTCGAATCGCCTTGTTAGGCATCTAATTTTGAATATAGTTGGCACAATTAACTACCTCAGCCCAAAAGGATGAATTCATGGACCTGGACTAAATCATACAATTCACCATCTCCCATAAATTCATGTTCTTTGTCTCAGTAAGACCATTCTACTGAGGGGTGTAGGGAATAGTAAGCTAATGCTGCAAACCATGCTCAGTGCAAAAATATTTGAAAGGATGATTCACATACTCCCCCCCATTATCTGTATGTATCCGTCAAATAGAAAGGACAGACTGCTTCTCTACAAATGTCTTGAAGATTCAAAAGGAATCAAAGACATCAGACTTGTGCTTAAGAAAGTACACCCATGTGCATCTGCAGAAGTCATCAATGAATGTGAGTACATACTTGGCCCCAGAAAAAGGAGTGGGAAATGACATGAGGTCACTATGAATCAACTCCAAGGGTGCCAAAGCACAAGTGGATCTTCCCTTCAGAAAGGGATCCCTGTGATGCTTTCTAAGCACACAACCATGACAAACACCATCTATGTAGGAAATCTGTGGAAGACCAAGAACAAGTGCCTATGTACTCATCTGTTGAAGATATCTGTAATTGGCATGGCCCAAATGCTCATGCCAAATCTTACTCATTGAATCTGCATGTGCTATAAGAGAAGAACCTGTACCCTCAGAAGGCTCAAATCCATCAAATCTGTAAAGACAAGATGCAATATCAACACTCCCAGTAGCCACAACCAAATTAGAGTCATGGAGGTCCCAAATAACCACATCATGTGGTGAGAACTCAACTGTCTTACTAGAGCCAAAATGGCAAATCTGATAAATGGACAGGAGGTTTGTCGAGATGTCAGGAACAACCAGAACATCATGTAGAGTACCCCCATCCAAAGAGAAAGAACCTGAACCCAAGACTAAAAGCTGTGTAGAGTCACCCACTACAATCTATGAAGTACCACAAGAGGCAAGAGAAGCGACTAACTGTTGAGTGTCAGTCATATGGTGAGAAGCACTAGAATCTAAAATCCAAGTGGACCCATAGGTTGATGCTCGAGTAGTGAGAGCATGGCCATTCCCTGTGGAAGGAGAAGACGATTGAGGTGAGGAGATATGATGTTGCTGCATGGCTTCCTCTAAAGCCTCTAATCATTTCCAACACCTGGAAACTAGATGTCCTTCCTTGCCATAGAAACTGCAAGTGTCTCCTGATTTCTTCTTAGTCTTGGAGGAAGACTCACCAGACCTCAAAGATTTCTCCTATTTTAGATTAAGTGGTGGTTTGGAGGAATGCTCAATGCCTACAGAATCTTTCTCGGGCTTCGATTTCTACTTCTGTTTCTCCTTAGATGACTGAGCAACCAATGCTTTGTTCTTTGATCCTGAGAGCATATCTATCTGAGAAAGGTGTGACTACTCATGAGACAAATGCTCACAAAACACATCAAAGGTAGGCATGGTAAAACAAGCACCCAGGCCATCCATGGTGGAATAGAAGGAAGAAGTAAATATCTGAAATGGACCACGAAGCTTCGAAAGGATCAAGTAAATGCACTCTGTGTCTGACTTATCCTTGCCACAACCCTGTAAAACAGTGTGGATAGTTTTGAACTTGTTCAAAAAGTCCTCAATAGTGGGAAATGATTTAGGTAACAATGAAATTAGCTCTGCCTCAATCTGTAATGCTCAAAACTCATTAATGGTCCCAGAAAGTGTCTCAAACTTCAACCACATGTCTCGAGGAGTGAGCAAATCATCAAGGTGAAACTGAAGACTGTCTGAAACATGCATGGATAGCAAACCCATAGCTTCATCCATCTTGTTCCTGTGCTGAAGAATCTCAAAAGGACATTGCAACTGAGGTTGAACCTCATCTAAACAAGACCACAACCCTCATGACCTAAGAAGCCTCATCATGTGAGACTTCTAGGTGTGATAGTTGTGTGATGTGAGTAACTCAACTGAGGAGTCTGCCATGAAACCTTGCACCTGTACCTGCTTGTGTTTTTTATTATTATGTGATCTTTCAGAATAGACATAAGATGCAAAAGGGTTTGATTGTTTTTGAGAGTTTTGGTGTTCTGGTTTTCTGATATAAATGACAGAAAGCAAGAAAAAAACACCCCCCACAAGAGATAAACCCAAACCCTAGTACAAACTGAGAAAGAGGAAGTAATGCATAAGAAAAAAGCTTCAAAACAAATTCTCATGTATCTGATGAAAATTCTAAGAAAGAAGATCACATATCTGAATAGAGCATACTGAGAGCTTTCCAACGCCTATTTGTTTTTGAAAAACGGAGTTCGTTTGCACCTTCTATGGCCCCAAAAGTGCAGAAAAAAGACCCCACTTTGACTGGAAAAAAATAGTCAAACAACAAATCTGGAAAAAAATACCAATACCATGGCGTTCGGCTAGCACAAAATTATCTTTCCGGTGATATCTCATTTTCGAAAAAATGACTCCATATGCTCAAGTTAGAGCAAAAAAAAAAAAACTCCCCTGGTAATATGCTTTGAAGGGTTAAAAAATGCCTCTGGTGGCAAAGCGATGGTTGCAGGGTGGAGCCACCGGCTGAGCGGTAGACAGGCGGCGCTCGGGTGGCTGGGCGGTGGCGACCGGAGAAACCCAGCGGTGGCCGGAGTTTGAGTGTCGGCGGGCGGTGGATGCCGAACCGGTGGCAGAGGGCAGTGTCAAACTGGTGGCAAAGGGCGGCGCCAGAGTTGGAGGGAGCATCGGTGGTCGGCGGGGACCGGTAGGGTACTGCCGCCTGCCGTACCTGCAGGGCCCACAGTACCCTGCATACCGTGGGTGTGAACCCAAATATTTTTTTCAAAAAAAACTTTTTCAATAACTTTTTTTTGGAACTTTTTTTTGAATTGACATGCCATAAAAAAGGAAAAAAAAAAAAATTTGAATTTTTTTCTTGAACTGCGTGCAAATCCGTATGGCCCCAAATCCATTTTTTTCCTCATATGGCAACTTTGTCCAAATTGGACAAATTTTATATGAAAATAGGGGTTTTTGAGCCTTCTGGACTCAACCGTGATGTCAATTTTTGCCCAAAGTGCACCAAAAATAAAATCCCCCCCAGATCCACAACAGAAAACTTTTGAAACCCCAAATTTGCTTCCAATGCAAAAATTCTCAAAACAAGAACAAGTAGCTACATATCTGATGCTCTGATACCATGTAGAAGTTGAGAAAATACAACTTCCTAGGAGCCCAATGATCTCTACAAGCTAAGAATACCTGTTATAGGGAGAAGCAAAGAGAAGCAACACGTAAAACAACAAAAATGCTCAAAGATGTGGAGCTCTGTATTTACCAATGTGTAAAAGAATAATCATACAAAAGAAAAGTTTCAACCACATATAGGTCAAAAAAACCTAAAAAGGAAAACCCTAGGCTTGCACATTAATAATTAATAAAATAATTAATTATTATGCACCTAATGTTAGCTTAAGTGTAAAAGAGATAAAAGGGAACTTTAATTAATTAAACAAATATTGTTTAATTAATAAAGTAAATAACCAATTACTCTAACATCAATCTGATTCAATTAACCCTAGGTATCTATTTAATTAAATAATTCATTTTATTTGATTAAATCTCTAAAATTATCTTATTAAATAAAATAAATTAAACCTTTATCTAATTTAATCTAGCAATCATCCCCTTTAGTTAATTAAATCAAAATCTTTATTTAACTAAGTCTAAATCATTTTTCTCTCAACTTTGATTTATTTAAATCCTAAAAACTAAGTCAAAATTGTCAAATCACTTAACCTCTTGATGGGAGATATAAAATACTTTCATTTAAGGCTTTTTATGTTTAAAAGACTTGTTTTTATTGTTAATTGACATGACTAGCGATAGACAATAGATTAACATATTTCCTTATTTTACTTTATGTTTAACTAAGTTAGCGAATATTTTGGAAGTAATAGCTTATGTTAAATGTGTTTCTTTATGATGACTTTGGATGAGATGATTATGCTGCATTAATCTTTATTTCCATGATTGTTGTCCTTTTCATAAGGGTTTTTAATAGGGTATCTTAAAGATTGATGAAACAGTTAAACTCTCTATCTAATCATGAGGAATGACTACACCTTAGATAGGCCATGCTAGATGATGAGTCACTAAAAGTCTGAATCGACTTCTTCATAGTCAGTTGAGGAACTTTTACTTCCAACGCCAATCTGGCATAGTTCTGGCATAGTCCTTCTTAGTCAACTTCAGTTCTATTTTTAGTTTCATTTTGTAATATGTAGTTGGTCGCCTGAAGTTTTGGTAGTTAACGCCATGTTAGAAGCTAATAAGGATATTTTATAAATATCCACATTTCGGTCTTAGTTAGGAGTTAGATAATTTGCAATTAGAAATTATGTAATCACAAGCAATACTTTGTTATGCGTTCTACTTTTGATCAATGAGAAAGGAAGCAAGAAGTTAATTAATTCACTGTGTTGAAGGATCTTACCTAAGGAAGAGCAGGGCCTGCTCAACCTTTGGAATGATCTTATGATATTTTTGTTAAGTGTTGTTATTTTCTTATTCATTAAATCTATAGTAGAAATTGATTTTGAATAGATCAATCGTCAAAATCATCTTCTATCTTGGTAAATATTAAGATCGGATAATCACTTCTGTTTACAATTACATTTCAAAAATTTAGTTTATTATGGTTAAGATTGAATAGTTAGAATGTTTAGATTTGTTTATTAGAAATGGTGAGTTGAACCATTAGAATTGTTGAACAAGTTTCTTATATAAATTAGGTTTAGATGCCATTTGAATAAGTTAGAATTAATGTTTGTTTGTTAAGCTTCATTAAAACAATGTTAGGAGTTTATCGAAAGATGGAGTTTAAGTCTATTCAAAATTTGTTCATGGAGATTAGTCTTTATGCTTTTTAGAATATTCGTCATTTTCCTGCAATTTATTCTTGCTCTTAAATTAGCATTTACTTTCCAACAATTAAGTTATGGATTTCTTTTAAAGAAAAATAGAATTAATTTGGAATTCCGTGTTTTAGATTAAGAATTAAAGAAATCATTAATTGTCTCCATGAATTGGTCTAAATCGAAGTCAATAAAGTTAGAATTAAGTCAGTAGAATTTTAAATTAGAAGTAAAAGTAGATTTAAATCTTAGGAATCAATCGCTATAGTTTAGCTCCTGAAAGCTCCTAAAGAGCCCCCAAGAGCTCCTGAAGTAGGAAAAATGATACCTGAAGTCGTTTACAGTGCAAACCCCCCAAAAGAATCTGTGACAACTATCCTTATCGCATATTGCTCTGAGACACACCCAGTTCAATAAAATAATTAATTAACTGGTGCAAGTTTTGACATCAATGGCCTTGCCCATCATTTTTGGCACCGTTGTCGGGGATACTTAAATGATTTGGCTATTTAGTGTGAAGCCTTATTGTTGATAGGGAAGAGAGATCTGAAATTTTGGATGAGACGAAGTAGAGACCAACTAGGAAGGTTTCTTCCACGAAACATTGACATTAGAAGAAATATTGATTTTAATCAAGAGGATATCCAGCAATACTAGATTGAAAATCAAGAAATTAATCAGGAAAACTGCATTGAAAATCAAGAAGAGAACATAAATCCAATCCCAGGAGAAGAAATGGGTGATCAACCGGTACGTCCACAGGCAAATAGAACCTTTTCAAATCCTATCAATCTTGAAAGATAGCTTGATGAACCCCCTATGGAAAACATTTTTCCCTCAGTTCTTCTAACATTTAGGGGAAAAACTGTAGAAGACCCTAATCAATTCCTGTTTGAATTCAAAATCTTATGTCAAACCTATGATTATTCAGCTAATAATCAGAAGTTGAAGTTGTTTCCTTCAACTTTGAAAGAATCAACTTTAGGATGGTTTATGGGTTTAGGGTTAGGAACGATTAGAACTTGGCAGCAGATGGAGACCGAATTCTTGGAAAAATACCAGGATTATTGTCGAGTGAGAGATAGAAAGGAAGAATTGTTTCACATAAAGCAATTAGAAGATGAAAGTTTAGAAGACTATGTTGATAGATTTCAATTTATACATCAAAGGGGCACTAATGTGTTGGATGACGAAATCAGCAAAACAATTTTTCAGAGAGGGATTGAAGATGATTCTAGAGAATCCTTGAACCTGATGGGAAAGGGAGACATTAACAATCTTTCCTTGGACGAAATTGTGGAGATTTGTAGAAACTACTCTAGAACTAGAGTGGGGACTCGAAAATGCAGGAGGAACAAGACTCACACCACTAATGTATCCAAAGTAATGGAAGAATTGGCAAACATGAAGGCTGGTCTGTTACTACATCTTAACATCCAAGGAGAAAAGAGGACCACTGAACCTTTGTCAATTTATTGTTCCAAATGTAGGGGAAAACACCTTTTAAGGGAATGCCCATTAAATCAAGTTGAAATTTGTGAGATTTGTGAAAAACCACACCCGACCAATTCTTGCAATCTTTTGGCAGGAATAAAGAACAATATCAAGAAACCACCAATAATCAAGGAAGAGCTCAATTATGTCGACCAAAGACCTCAGAACCAAGGGTACAACATAAATCCAAGATAATATGGTTCACAATCAAACTAGAATCAAAATCCATGGAAAAACCAAAATCAGTGGACCCCACAATATCAGCTACAACCCCAACCTACATATTGGGGGCAACCAGAGTGGATGAATCCCCAATGGAACCAATCCCAATGGTAGTCTAATCGAAAACCACAATGGCAAGCAAATCAATCCTCATGGCAGTAGAATCAAAACCAATTCCAACCATGGTACAATCAGGGACAAAAACGACCATGGGTACAAACACCTCCAGCCCTTAATGACCCTAATGCTTCTAATGATCAAGTGAATCAACCCCAAATGCAAACTTAACCAGTTTCCAATCCAAAAAATGCACGAATTGATACAAACAACCCAAATGTAAATGTAGTAGATGTTAATGACATTCAGCTGTGAAGTCGAAATGTGCAAACTGCACCAACCAAGACAATTCTAGAAAGAGAGGAAGAAAACAAAGAAAAAATATTGCAAGAAGAACAAACTGTCGAACAAGCTCCCTATCCCAAGAGATTGCACAAAGAGAAAACTATTCCTCAAACCTCTTCCCCTCCCTACATGAATGTAATCGATTCACAACTTCTTAGAGAGTTGAAAAAAATGAACATAGAGATACCTCTATTACACGAAATCAAGGATATACCAGAGATCAATTAGTTAGTAAAATCCCTTTGCATGAAGACACCAGGAAGGAAAAAGAAAATGTTTTCAACAATTCAAGTAGGGACTAAACTTACTGATGTGTTATCAGGAAGAATGGTTCCACATAAATATAATGATCCTGGTAGCCCTGTCATAACACTGAGTATAAATGGAATTGAAATACCAAATGTCCTGATTGACTTAGGAGCTTCCATAAATGTCATTACATCTAATATAGTCAAAAGGCTAGGAATGACAAAAATTCAGCCAACAACAACTGTTATGCAATTGGTTGATCAATCAACTACAAAACCAAAAGGTGTTATAGAAGAAATCATAGTCACAATTGATACATGGGATTACCCAATCAACTTTTTGGTTCTCAAAGCCAGAAGGAAAGATTCTGGATACCTAATCATATTAGGCAGATCATGGTTGGCTACCACTACAACCTTAATAGACTGTAGATCAGGAAGCATGATAATCACTAATGGACAAAAACAAAAAGAATTGTCACTTTATCCACCTGCACAACGATCACTTCAAACAAACACTCAACTTTGGGTGGATGAGTATTTAGATTCAGAAGGTGATGGTATTATGGGATTAGCAATGGTAACCATAAGCGAAAATATCCAAGAATGTGAAGAACAAGAGATAACTTTAGAAAGTGAGCAAGATAATTGTCAAACAATGTTACATGAACAACATTGTTGTCCTTTGAATACTCTTGTTGAGGAATCAGTAAATTCTAAAATGAACATAAAGGAGATTACAGTAGCAGGAGATAAACCCCTTAATATGAATTCAACCTTATCCCCAACGTAAGAGGAAAAATTGAAAGAAATTTTAGAAAAACACACCGCAACGTTTGCTTGGGAATATACTGATATGAGAGGTATCCATCCTTCAATTTGTAGTCATAACATCTACACAAAAGATGTCAGACCAATAAGACAAGGACAAAGGTGAATTAATCCTGTTCTTCGTGACATTGTAAAAACAGAAATTGAGAAGTTGCTTAATGTAGGATTCATATACCCAATATCTGATAGTCAGTGGGTCTCTCCACTGGTTATAGTTTCAAAGAAAAATGGTAAATGGAAAGTCTGCATAGACTATAGACAATTGAACAAGGCCACTAAAAAAGGCCATTTTCCATTGCCATTTATCGACCAGGTACTAGAAAATCTAGCAGGTAGCAACTACTTCTCATTTCTTGATGGCTTTAGTGGATATAACGAAATCCAAGTAGCTCATGAAGATCAAGAAAAAACTACCTTTATTTATCCTTGGGGTATGTATGCATATACAGTCTTACCATTTGGACTATGCAATGCACCTGCTACATTTCAAAGAGTGGTACTTGCAATATTTGCAGATTTCACCACTTCATGTGTGGAAATCTATATGGATGACTTTACAGTCCATGCTAAAACATATGATGAAGCATTACAAAACCTAGAAAAGGTTTTACAGTGTTGCAAAGATCATAGGTTATCACTCAATCATGAGAAAAGTTCCATCATGATGACAAAGGGAATTGTTTTGGGACATCACATTTCAAAAGAGGGGATAAAGGTTGATCCCAAGAAAGTTGATATCATACAGAACATTGAAATCCCATAGAACCAAACTGGAGTAAGAAGTTTTCTTGGGCATGCAGGGTATTATAGAAGATTTATAGAAGGATTTAGTAAAATAGCAACACCGCTATTCACCCTGCTCAAAAAAGAAGAATAATTTGTATGGACAGAGGATTGTCAGAAATCCTTTGAAACAATTAAGATAGCTCTAACAAATTCACCCATTATCAAAGGACCAGTTTGGGGAGATCCTTTTCACATACATGCAGATGCATCTAATTTGGCCATTGGTGCAGTATTAGGGCAACAAGATGAAAACAATGCCATGCATGTGATTTACTATGTTAGCAAAAACTTAAATCCTGCTGAATGAAACTACACAACAATAGAAAAGGAATTTTTAGCTATAGTATATGCAATAAATAAATTCAAACATGATATTATAGGCTATAAAATCTGTGTACATATAGACCATGCTACAATCAAATATCTAATGAATAAAGCAGTGGTAGGTGGACACATTATCAGATGGTTACTTTTATTGCAAGAATTTGATGTAACTATTGTTGATAAGCCTGGAAAGGACAATGTTGTTGCTAACTTTCATTCCAAAATTGTTTTATAGGATAATCAAGAACCAGTGGATGATGCATTTCTAGATGAACACTTATTTGCTATATTAGTTCATCCACCATGGTTTGTTGATTTGGAAAATTACCTTGTTATAGGAAAATGTCCAAGTAAATTCAGTAATAAACAAAAAAAGAGGTTAATCCATGAAAATTCTAGATTTCAATGGATTAATGGCCTTATATTTAAATTATGTCTTGACCATGTTTTACGTAGATGTGTAACAAAATTGGAAGTTTATGATGTAGTGCATGCTTGCCATCATGAACCTGAAGGAGGACACTTTTCAGTTGTAAGAACAGTTCACAAAATCTTGGGGGCTGGCTACTTCTGGTCAACAATGACAAAAGATGTAACATTCTTTGTCAGACACTGTGATGAGTGCCAAAAAATGGGGAAGCCTACAACAGCCATGGAGATGTCGATGTAGCCACAAATAGCCCTTGAACCATTTGAAAAGTGGGGCATTGACTTTGTGGGACCAATAGATCCACATTCTAGGGGTCAAAGATATATCCTTGTTTGTACCGATTATGCAACAAAATGGGCTGAGGTGAAGGCACTACCAGCAGAAAAAGAAGATAAAGTTGCAGAATTTCTATAAGAGAAAATTCTCCAACGGTTTGGTGCACCAAGAGAAATTGTTTCAGATTAGGGACCGCAATTTGTGTCAGCAATGATGGATGCATTTTTATAGAGGTACCAAATAACTCACAGAAAATCTTCGCCTTATCACCCACAGGCGAATGGACAAGTAGAAGTCACAAATAGAGAATTGGAGAATATTCTAACAAAAATAGTTTCTTTGAAGAAAAACAGATTGGGTAGATAGGCTAGATGAAGCAGTTTGGGCCTACAACACCATGTGGAAAAAAATGACTGGGTTCTCTCCATATGAACTTGTGTATGGAAAGAAACCAGTCATGCCAATTGAATTTGAGTTGAAAAAATTGAAGACAATAGTAGAAGTTGGAATTGACATGCCAGAAGTAGAAAAAAGCAGAATTTTGTAGCTTAATAAACTTGATGAAATGAGAATGGAGGAACTTTAGCATACAAAAGTGATTCAAAAGAAAAGGAAGGAATGGCACGATAAACATATTGTGTCCTGACAGTTCAAAGAGGGAGATAGGGTGCTATTATTTGACTCCAGATTTGAAGATTTTAAAAGAAAGTTCCATACCAAATGGCTGGGACCTTATGAGATACAACAAGTGTTCGAGAATGGAGTTGTCTAGTTGGGGAGAAAAGAGTCATGTTAGTTAATGGCCATCGACTGAAAACTTACCATAAGCTAGCAACAAAGGAGGAATTTTTGGATGAAGTGCAACA
This sequence comes from Sequoia sempervirens, assembly GCA_007258455.2. Classification (NCBI taxonomy): domain Eukaryota; kingdom Viridiplantae; phylum Streptophyta; class Pinopsida; order Cupressales; family Cupressaceae; genus Sequoia; species Sequoia sempervirens. The sequence continues at coordinate 94,644,017 of VDFB02049217.1, read as the reverse complement.
CAAAATTGAACATTTTCTCGTGGAAGATATCTCTTCCATGAGAGAAGATCTTTGAAGAAGGCACAAATAAATAAGGTAAATTGAAAACCAGCAAATGGTGGTTTACTTTCAAGAAAAAAATAAAATAAAAAAATTTGATGACTGAAAACCAGAAATGGCGGTCTATCTAAGTTAACTTTTGCAAGCTCCTAAAGGCTCCTAAAGAACCCCTCAAAAGCTCTTGAAGACTCCTAATGAGCTCCTAAAGGCTCCTGAAGAACTCAAAGGCTCAAAATAAATTAAGGTGCACATTTAATGTGAATATTGTTTTCAAAATTATTTTCTAAAGTAGTTAGACTAATTTAAAATAGGTAAATATTTATGAATCTAGGCATCTCCACCATAATGTTAATTAAATGATAATAATAATTCCACTTTTAATCATTTCAAAAAGCGGCAGATTGTTAGAATAAGGAATGATGTGACATGGGTGTTGTCAATCGAGGACAACAGATCTCTTCATGATTTGGTTGTCTTTTCAAAAATCCTCCCAAGTACATGGTGACATATGTAATGAATGTCGCCAACCTTGTGAATTGAATTGTAAGTTTCAAGTTGTGGCGTGCGAATTGTCCAGAGTAGTAAAGGAATTAAATGCAGGCTATTAATGGCATGTTATGTCATTTATGAAATTGGCTGCTCCCAAATCAAGAAATAAATTATTCCACGCCTTTTTGGTAAGTAATTTATTCTGCTAGTTGAAGTTCGCCATTTTTTATAGAGAAAGATGGGGAATAAGAGAAATTCTGAACCAGAGAACTTCAATCTTGATTAAGAGACCAGAAGATTGTTTGAAGAAGCTGGGTGGCTAAATTTTGTGATACAAAATGAAGGCTTCCAACCATAAATGGTTAGGGAATTTGTGACAAACTTCAACATAAATGTCACCAGGGTAAGGGGAGAAGTAATAGAAGTCACACCAGAAATTATAAGTGAAATTTATGGAATTTTGAATGAAGGAAAACCGGTTAAAAAAGGTCGAGTTAAGTTTGAGAAATTGGTGGCTGCATTTCACCAAGAGCCAGAAAGAAAGCCAGAGATACAAATGCACAAAGGAGACCAGCATGGCATAGCTCGTAATAGTTTGGATGAGCCATGGAGGACTGTTGCGACTTGGCTTATGAAGTTCTTCCCCTGCGATGGGCAGTATGGTACAATACTGGGTCCAGGAATGCAACTTTTAATACATTTAAGGTATGGTCAGACAAAACCTTCAGCTAGGATAAATTTGCTAGCGTTCTTATTTTAGCAAATTTCTTCCATGATTTGGAGAGTAAAAGCTAGGGGGGAATCTTCTATGAAATACCAGGGGTTGATACATTTGATGATTAAATACCATTTCTTAACAAAATAAACTGGGAAGCAGGGATGGTTATAATTTTTGTTTGTGCCTGTAGGAAAGCAAAAAGGGAGACCCACAAGGGGAACCTCAACCAAAAAGACAAAAATGAAGAAAGGAGAATCTTCCAAGAAAAGGGGAAAAAGAAAATTTCTAGAGATATCTAAGGTAACCCGTACTAGGTTAAAAAGAAGGAGACAAGAAGTCCAAGAGGAAAACCCTAGACCTACTGAAACTGTAGTGTCCAATCCTGAAGAGGCACCTATAAGTCAAACCCCTATTTTTGGAAGCCCTATTAAATCCCCTAAACATGAAGATACTTGTACCCCTGTACAATCTCCTGAGAGACCTCAAAGTCCCCCTGAAAACCCAATGCTGACTCCTGAAGATAACCCTATTTTTGAAGTCTATGACTCTGTTGAAGAGTTTGGCGCACAATCTGAAGAGCAAGAGGCCTCTGAAGAATTTAAACAAGAAGAGACTATGAAATCCCCTATACCTTCCCCACAACATGAGAAGAGGAAAGGGAAAGAGCCTTTAATTGAAGAAGAGGGACCCCAAGAAGAATTGAATAAAGAAGAATTAGAAACTAAGGAATTGCTGAGAACAATGAAAATGTCTTGCTTAGAGGCCGAATTAAAATAGGAAAGAAGAAATGTGCAATTTTTGAAGAAAAATTAAGAAGAAAAGAAGAAGAATTGCAACAATTAGTCTGCAAAAATCAAGCAATGGATGGGAAAGTTGAACAAAATGAGGCAAGGATTAAAGAACAAAATGTGCAATATGTTGGTGAGCTTCATATTAGGTCATTTTTTTCTTTAATGCAAAACCAGGTGGATTGGTCAAATAGAATGAATAAGTACAAAGAAGCTCAAAGAAAATATGGATTGCCAATGAGACCTGAAAATCCCCATGATGAATTATATATCAAAGTTGTAAGATCAGTTGTCAGGTTAAATGATGTTAATACCCTCTATGTCTCAAATTTGTTTGATAGCATTGCATCATTCCAGAATGTGGAAGCAACACTCTCGCCATTAGCACTACGGTCTTGTGAAGAAAGGTGCCAAATTATTCTAGAATCAGTCAGGAGAAGGGAGCCAATTAGTTCGAATAATATCAACTGGAGTTTAGTCAGAGTCAGACATGTCATCACTCTAATCCAACAGTAGAAAGAATTCTGGATAGGCATGAGATTCAGAATGCTAATTATTATAATGCCAGCACCAAAGCTAAAGGAAATGGAAATGTACCAGCTCCAGTAATGAGGATGTGGTTTGAGAACTTAAGAGAAAAATATGGCTATGCAATTAATAACAAATTGTCGTAACAGTACAAAGAGGGTGTTTTTGATTGTTGCATTTGGATGGAGGCACTAAACAGAGAGAGAGAGCACCATAATTCTGGATGATGAACCGTGAGGACATGGTCCAAAGCAAGTTGGGGAGAAAATGATGGGAGATATAAAATACTTTCATTTAAGGATTTTTATGTTTAAAAAGACTTGTTTTTATTGTTAATTGACATGACTGGCGGTAGACAATAGATTAACATATTTGCTTATTTTACTTTATGTTTAACTAAGTTAGCGAATATTTTGGAAGTAATAGATTATGTTAAATGTGTTGCTTTATGATGACTTTGGATGAGATGATTATGCTGCATTAATCTTTATTGCCATGATTTTTGTACTTTTCATAAGGATTTTTAACAGGGTATCTTAAAGATTGATGAAACAATTAAACTCTCTATCTAATCATGAGGAATGACTACGCCATAGATAGGCCCTACTGGATGATGAGTCACTCAAAGTATGAATTGACTTCTTCATAGTTGGTTGAAGAAATTTTACTTCCAACACCAATCTGGCATAGTCTTCCTTAGTCAACTTTAGTTCTATTTTTAGTTTCATTTTGTAATCTATAGTTGGTCGCCTTAAGTTTTGGCAGTTAACACCATGTTAGAAGCTAATAAGGATATTTTATAAATATCCATATTTTGGTCTTAGTTAGGAGTTAGATAATTTGCAATTAGAAATTCTGTAATCACAAGCAATACTTTGTTCTGTGTTCTACTTTTGATCAATGAGAAAGCAAGCAAGAAGTTAAATAATTCACTATGTTGAAGGATCTTACCTGAGGAAGAGCAGGGCTCGCTCAACCTTTGGAACAATCTTATGGTATTTTTGTTAAGTGTTTTTATTTTTTGATTCATTAAATCTGTAGTAGAAACTAATTTTGAATTGATCAATTGTTAAAATCATCTTCTATCTTGGTAAATGTTAAGATCAAATAATCACTTATGTTTACAATTATGTTTCAAAGTTTTAGTTTATTATGGTTAAGATCGAATAGTTAGAATGCTTAAATTTTTTTATTATAAATGGTGAATTGAACCATTAGAATTGTTGAACAAATTTATTATATAAATTAGGTTTAAATTTCGTTCGAATCAGTTAGAATTAATGTTTGTTTGTTAAGCTTCATTAAAACAATGTTAGGAATTTATGGAAAGACGAAGTTGAAGTCTGTTCAAAATCTGTTCATGGAGATTAGTCTTTATTCTTTTTAGAATAATCATCATTTTCTTGCAATTTATTCCTGCTCTTAAATTAGCATTTACTTTCCAACAATTAAGTTATGGATTTCTTTTAAAGAAAAATAGAATTAATTTGGAATTTCGTGTTTTAGATTAAGGATTAAAGCAATCATTAATTGTCTCCATGAAGTGGTCTAAATCAAAGTCAATAAAGTCAGAATTAAGTCAGTAGAATTTTAAATTAGAAGTTAAAGTAGATTTAAATCTTAGGAATCAGTTGCTACAGTTTAGCTCCTGAAAGCTCCTGAAGAGCCCCCAAGAGCTCCTGAAAGCTCATGAAGTAGGCAAAATGATACCTAAAGTTATTTTTTATAGTGAAAACCCCCCAAAAGAATCTGTGACAACTATCCTTATCGCATATTGCTCTGAGACACACCCAGTTCGATAAAAGAATTAATTAAATGATGCAAGTTGTGACATCAATGACCTTGCCCATCACCTCTTCTTATTTAATCAAATCATCTAATCTTAATCCATGTCCCATCCTCTAGATTTTTCCACTTGCACATGAAAATACATTTAATTCATTTATTAAATCTCCATTTTCTCTCAACTTGGCCTCTTTAGAGGAATATTCTTCCAAATTTGAAATCCCTCCAAGTGGATTTTTCCTTCCAACAAGACATTCATTCCTTCTTACATGTCCTTATGCATTAAGCCAAGTGGCATTTAAGTCATTCTTTTTTCCCTCTTACATGTCATTTCATTATTTTCAAATTCCACCTAATTACATTTATGGGCACATTCATCAAAATGTGCACATGCTTTTCCCATTCACATCTTGACAAGTGGAACTTACCCATTGGGTGTTGAATGATCCCACATTGCTTCATTTTGATCATTCCTCCATCTTGTCTTTCTATAAATAAGAGGTTTCTCTCCTCATTTTGATCATCCATAATTTGAAAAAGTCTACTATACTCAATTTCATACTCAAGCGCATCCATTCTCATCAATTTTATCAAGGTCTTAGCTAGGTTATGCAGATTTTTCATCATGGAGCTCAATTGAATCTTCATCAAAGTGGATCACTCATCAACATTGCATCATAGGAGTTGGGAAAGGGACAATTTTCACATCCAATTGGCACCAATTCCCCCATGGGATCAAGAGTTTTCTTTGCATTTGAATAGGATTTGATAGCTTTTGTTTATGTTTGCTTATGTTCATCTCATTTCTTGTTCTTTGCAATTTAAATGGATTTCATGGGGAATCTTGATTCTCACTTGCATTTGATCTAATATTGTGTTTATTTCTTATGTTTTGTAGGTGTTAGGATTGGGTTCTACATTTGGTGCTAGAAGGAGGGAAAATCTCAAGTTTAAATCACATTTTTTTAACAAAATTATGTGCTTGTTCTTTATTTCTTGTGTCTACAGGAAACTGCACTGCTATCTATTCAGCAATGCCATACAACACCGCTATCAGTCTAGAGGCACCATACAACAATGCTTCAAACTCCACAATACGTTGCTCAGTATTTCCTACCCATAATTCAAATTTTCTAACTCCACCACTTGGTCAATTTTCATTCATTGGTTTTCTCAAATTCCAAATGTGTCATTGAGAAAAACTCTATCGCAATTGTACTCTCTGGTTTTTCTGCAATGTGTCTTTGTTTGACAAGTGATTCCATACAATACCGCTGACTTTCTCAAACTATGTCGCATGTGCAGACTACACTGCTAGAGTGAAGTAAAAAGTTCAAAACTACTTAATTTTGACATGTGATTTTTAATTTTTGTGGCTTTAGGGTGCTAATTGGTTTTTCTAACCTTTGTTTTGTAGTACTAATTAGTTTTTGCAAGTTGGTCTAATCAAGGTGAAGGAGGAAGATGAAGTTGAAGGTTGCTTTATGGCATCATTCTCTCATTGCATCAAGTATTTTTAAACACTTTTGTGTTTGTTTAACACTTTTGAAGAGTTCATAATCTCTCTTAAGGATTTGTTATTGTGGTTGCTAAACCTGCAAATATTTCAACTTCAATGAACATTAGTAATAATGCCAAGTTAAATACAGCAAATCAAGCATCCATATGAGATATTGAATCATGCTAAATAAATAGAGTAATGAAATACCAAAAGACTAAGCATGCTCAAACCTATCCCATATTGGATTGGTGCTATTGTAGAAAATAGCCCTTTCCCAATCCCTTTAGATAAGCTAAATGATATAATGCCAATGATGGTGAGAAAAATTAGTTCTCTTGAAGAGAGTGACTTTGCAAGAGATTGTGGATGAAATTGTGAAGATGTGTAGGATTTGCTTGAAGAATGATGCCTCTATTTGTAGATTCTCAAATGCTAAGAGAGACAAACATGGAGGATGTGGGACTAAAGATTTGGCCAATAGGAAGAGGCCACTTGTCAAGTTGTGATAGGCTTGAGGATGTGCAAGATTTGGGAAATGTGCCCAAGAGAGGGAGTTTCAAATTCAAATTTGAGAGTAAATGCTGAGTGGGGGACATGTAAGAGTTTATTAATTGCTTTGTTGGATGTACATGCCCACTTGGTTTTGAATTCAAACTTGATGGAATATTCCTCATAAATGCCATGTTGATGGAAAATGTTGGATTTAATAAATCAATAAATTGATTTATTTGTGCAAGTGGGATTATCTAGAGAATCTAGGTGATTAGGATTAACATTTAATCATGGTTAGACTAGCTTAATGATGATTAGGTGATTTTGACCTCGTTGACTTAGATATTTGATTTATTTAAATCAGAAATGGAAAAATATGAATTGTATTTCAATTAAATAAAGTCCTGATTTATTTAATCAAAAAGGGAATGATAGGCTTAAATTAAATAAAGTTAATTTATTCAATTTAAGTGGATAATCCTTAGAGATTAAATGAACCTGATTAATTTTATGAGTGAATGAATGTGAATTGGGTGCACGATGTTAATTTTACATGTCTACATTTTTCCCCTCTTTGAAGCAATGTACTTGTTGCATTGGTTCAAAAAATAAACTTGCCGCGATCAAAATTCAAAAAAATTCTAATTTTTTCGGATGCCCCAGCGGAAAGTACACTGGTACATTGCCCCCTCGAGAGATCAAGTGAAAAGATTCAATTTGAGGGTTGATCTTGTGATAAAGAGGTACAAAATGGATGGTTATGATGAGATGATTGTAAGATGCAAATGAGATAGATTTAAGATGCTTAGAATAACAAATCTATATTATTATAAACAACTTAAATGATGATATGATGTGAGATGGATGAGATTGATGATGTGGTATGCTGTGATTATGCAATGGATGATTTATGAGATGCTTAAACTAACAGATCTATATTATAATGATGATGCAAATGAAATGCATGTGAAATGATTGATGTTTCCTATTATGTATGATATGAATGATATGTCGACTGCTGATGGTTTGTGGATGCAAGATGTATGTATGATAGATGCATTTGTAATGATGATGTTAGTGCAGAAATGAGATGATGACAAGAGGATACCACAAGTCCATGATCTGACGAAACTTTATTAGAGATGATGATGATGATAGATGATGATGAATTGCTTATCAAGGATTGGGATTTTAAAATGGCTACTTACCTTATGTTTGATGACACACGTAAGTACAATGCATCAAGGTATAAAGAACCAGGATGGTGTTGTGCCTAGTGTGATGGACTTTGACTCGACAAGCAGATATGAATATTCTTGTTCACACTTGACATATGGAAACCTTGCTAGGGCGTACCTAACAAAGCAAGTATTCACCAAGTTATTTTACAAGAACATCCAACAAGCACAGTAGACAAAAGATAATGATCGTTTCCCCATTCCTATCTCTCTAAATCCTTCGTTCGGATATCATCGAGAGGTCCTTGGAATGAGCGCAATAAGATAAATCAAAAGAAAAGATCAAGTACGCAAACAAGCCAATGTTCTTCATACCTCTAGCCAAGGGGATTTGTTTTGATAGGATAAGAATCCAAAGTGATATACAAAATGATGCCCATTGTCAGAACGATATATCCTAGGACATGCATTGTATAGGATGATGATGGTTTGATAAGTTGATTGATAGGCTGTTGATATAAGGTTCACTGACATGTTTGGAGATGATCAAGAGTTTGATTTTGCGTTTAGCGATTTGTTGCTTCGATTTTGATTTTGCATTTTGAAGTTTGCTTTTGCCAATTGTTGTGGTTGTTTCTATTTGTTTTCCCAAAGGATGAAGGTGATGATTTGTTTATTATGGATGATTGATTATTGCGGGTGAAAGAAAAATGGGACGGATGGATTTTTTCAAATATTTAGATGTTTTTGACGTTTTGAAGTGTTTTGAGGTTGTTTTTGGTGTTTTCACATGATATTACAAATGTTTTGATTTTTGATTTTTTTGATGTTTTTGGGGTTTTGTGTTTTTTGAATGTTTTTGGATTTTGATGTTTTTTTGAATGTTTTTGGATTTTTGTGTCTCGGGGCCTGATAAGAGATTAGCCTTGCCTACGTTTAAGCTCAGAGACGATGTAGTTTGGATTCCAATGTTTTTGATGTTTTCTATTTTTGACTTGTTTTTGGATTTTGATATGTTTTGAATGTTTTTGTATTTTCGCATGATTTTGATGATTTGGATATGGATATGTCTGATGATATCAATGCTCTATTTGGGGATTTTGCTAAAAACTAAGCTAAGGTTGATTGATTAGATTGATGGATTGATGATGATGATAATATTGTTGAGGATACACAACAATGCAAGGATTTGATTGATTAGGATTGATGACGATAACATTGTTGAGGATGCACAACAATGCAAGGATTGATTGATCAAGATTGATGATGATAACATTGTTGAGGATGCACAAAAATGCAAGGATTGATTGATTAGGATTGATGATAATAACATTGTTGACGATGCACAACAATGCAAGGATAGTGTTAAGCAACACAAGGATTGGGATGGATATCCCAAGATTATGGATTGATTGGATTCGATTGATCAGGATTGTTAAAGTTTGATTTGGAACAAAAGATGTTTTGGATGATTTGATGTGACGTTGAAGGGTGCGTTAGATGCGACTGATAGTGACTGTTTGGATCGATGTTCAATGAAAGATGAAGACTAACAAGGAATGTCTTCTCGTCAAAATATGCCATGGGCTAGTGATTTGGCTTTGGATCACAAATGTTTTGACCAATTTGATTTCATGTTTCCTGATGTTAAGATCACCACATAAGTTGGAGGATATAGATCAAGATTTATTTTCGAAGCAAGATGCAAAATATCTACCCCCAGTGTCTAGCAATGGAAGGACTGCAATGGGTGGATGCTTGGATAGTTGTATGGATGGACATGGTAAGCACACGAAGGATACCAAGGATTATCTTGTGATAAGATACGGTGTTTGAACGAAGGAATTCTTCATTGGATAATGCTCCATGGCTCAGATAATAATTTATAGGATAGGATCAATGAAAATGACCCATGTCAAGATGTTTACCATAAACAAGTGTATAGTGTGCCCCAAACTTTCATCAAGATCAAGATAACTTGGATGATGGATGCAAATAGATGAAAATGGATTGGATAAATGGTTCATGGATGCATGGATTTATTATGGATAAGATGGATGGAATGAGATGTTCGATTCTACACATAACGCCTGTTTGCCAGGTTTTCATCATGGTCTTGCCCAAAGTGCCACCGTAGTGGTTTTCACTAGAGGACGATTTATTTTATTTTATTTTAATTTTTTTTACTATTTTAAATCCTTTTTCTAATTTGTTTGGATTTTCATATTTTTTGATTTTTTTGATTTTTCTGAAGGATTTTAAGCTCATGTTGAATCTCAAGGTGTTGCTGATGTAGATGCCTCTATCATAATGTGCCATTGATATCCTGTTTGAAGAAGTTTCTTTGCCAAAATACATGCACTTGAATACAGCTTTTGAGATTCTTGATCTGCTTCGTCGATACCGGAGTTAACTTTGTCTTTGTGCGCACATCGCGATATAGTGTCTTTAGAATCCTTATGATGAAGGGTCGTTTCCAATACATAGTCAATGTGAGAACTGGATATCATGCATGGAGGTGTGGAAAGAGTGTGTTTAGGGATAAGAGATGGATTGGTTGATAGTGGTGGTTGGAATGATTGAAGTGATAGGGATGGTTGGAATGACTGAGGTGATAGGTCCTTGGGAGACCACATTTTTATTTGTTAGGATTGATGTTGTCCTTTGATTAGATACCATCTGTTGGTGCGATGTCGATGGTATATTCAAAGGATTTGATGTGATGGCTTGATTGGTGTTAGGTGGATTGATTTGGATGGAGTGATTGGTGCTAGGTAAAGGGGGAAGCCCTAAACCAAGGAATGATGTTGATATGGGTAATGGTAAGTGTAGCTATTTGATCTCGCCAAATTTTTTCTTGATTTCGATCTTGACTCCCTTGATATAGTTGATTTGGTTTTTGTTTACGCAGATTTGGGATGCATACTTGTGATTTTTGAATGGGATCATGGAAAAATTGATTTTGGACATTGTTTTGATTTGGGATGATGTTCAGATTCAGCATGATAGGTTGAAATTGACCATTGTTTATGTTTGGAATATTCATGTCCATCCCAAAGTTTTCTGGATTCATGTTTCAAGAACTTGTGCTTGGTACATTCTTATTTGGCTTGTAGGGATTTGGTGGGATGACCTTGTTCATTTGAAGGCTCATGCTTTGATTGTTCAATTGACAGACTTGTAGGTTTGGATTTAGATCTACCATTAGGAAATGTGTTCCAATCTTTGATTTGGGCATACTGACACTTGTTGTGCCATTGAAATTTGTAGAAGGTAATGATCCCATGTATGGATTGTATAAGTGTGATTTTTGATAATCAATCGGCATTGTAAGGCTTTGAAAGTTTAATTGATTTGGATTACTCATGATGTATGGATCAATTTTGTATTCCATGTTCCTCTTGTGTTTTGACCTTGTTGCGAAGTGACCTCTAAGGTTCTTAGGACTAATGACAAGATGAAGGATGAAAGGTGTAAAATGATATGAGTGTCGAATGTTTAGGGACTTTGGATCAATGCTAGACTTAGGGTTTGATTTTGATTGTTTGATTTGGATAATGAACTTGTAAACCCTAAGATGTTAGATATGATCTTAGGATGAACTTGTTCAAAGGATTGTCGATTTAATTAGAGGTATGAGAAAGGATGCATTCTCATATTCCTAACTAAACAAGGTGATTTTGATTTTGATGATTTACCCAAGTCTCGAATGGTGTTTCCAAAAGCTCTAAAGTTGTTTGGTGAGATGAAGATGATAAATGTTTGGGATGGGTGAAATGTTTGATTTGGACCTAAATGAACCTAAGAAGGACTTGTTTACTAGGCCAATATAGTGAAGAACATGCCTTTCTCTAAGAGTAGTTCAAAATCAAAAGACCAATGTTTGCATGAAAACCATATGACCAAAAGATGCCAAGCACATGTGTGGGGTCCAATTGATTTAATCTTTGCTTAATGGATTCTTTTTTACCACAAACACACACTCTTGATTAGGTTTTCAACTGAATGTCCAATGTCCTAATTCCTTTTCATCCCACAAAGTGCATTATGCAAAAATTGAGGAAATCGAGGCAAAGGTTATCTAAAGTTGACTTTAGTAGAAGCAAATTGAGATGAAATCCAAATGTTTAGAAGCCTCTAAGGATACGAATCCCAAGGGAAAGCAATAACATGTGAATTTGTTCAAGGATATTTGCCTCTCCTAAAGGGTTTGCAATTTTGATGATTTGTTGAATGTTGGTTTTCCAATGTTTTTGATTAAAGCACTGTGTTTTCAAGCCACAAGAAATATGACGTCCTAGCTCAATTGGTATGTTTTTATTAGTGGGCTTGCCTCATGCCCTTCGTAGAAGAGATGGTTTTACATGCAACGAAGGAAAGAGTATAAAGGTATGTTAAGAATGAAGTCTTAACCTCTATACTTTAACCAAGATCGGACATGGCAAGTAGCTTCTTGGAATCTAAGTTCCAATGCACCACTTCGATAAACTCACTCAATGGATTAATAGGCCACTATAAAAAAGGGTTTTATTTTGGACTTTCTATTTGTGGAGATTGACCCATATGGCGAGAGTCCCCTTTCGAATCCATCTCGTTGGAGCCAACCACGTGATACTGGCATTTACTCCAATACCCACATTTATATCCCGGCTGGAAATACTCTTGGCTTTAGAGTGTTACTAGTTGAGTCGTTCCCTTGGGTGAGTACTTTTTCCCCAAGGCAGGCCCTCTAGGATAAACAAAAGTGAATGAAGAACAATATTCGTAACTCGATCAATCCTTGTTGGGAACAAGGAGAGAGAATATAAGCAACAAAGCCCCCACTCACACTCGCACAATATGTTGTTCAATTTTAAGTCCAAATCGAAGTGTGGAGGTGATTGCTTTGTCTTAACCCAAAGTCATGAAAAAGGCCTTTTGATTCTCAAGATCGCTATAAAGCACGAGAGAAGCGCATACGTCATTTTTCAATGGCTTTAGTCTAAGTAAGCCCTCACAAACAAACAAAGCTACACTTGTTCTTTTTAGATCCTCAAAGCAATATGTGAGTTCATTTTAGAGCACCAAATCACAAGTGAAAAGATATTTGTTCAATTTGTTAATCCCATAAACAAAATCTAGTAAGTTGTTGATCTTATTGTTCATTTTAACCTTGGCAAGAAGAAATTTAAAGGTTCTTTTTAAGCCCAAATGAAAACTAGTGTTCTAAGGATGAAAATATAACAAATTCTTAAGGAAGTGTTAAATAAACACTTAAGTGTTAAAAAACACTTTGATTGGACAAAATATCATCACCATGCTCCTCCTTCCTTTGTTTTCATTTTCCAACCTACAAAGAAGAAAAATAGTCAGATTCTAGGAAAAACACAGAAGTTAAAAACTAGAAAACAGAAGGTAAATAAATCATAAATCAAAAACATGTGCTAAAAAATTAAATTCTCCCTTTTACTCTCTCCCAGCATCACAACTCGTGAAGGCGTCGCTATTTGTTCTCCCAGCGTCACTCTCATAGCACCGCTTACTAATCAGCGGCACTCTATGTTGGGACAGAGAGCTCGATTGCATCACAATTTTGCCCAGTGTCACAATTTGTGTCTAGCGTCGCTGTTTTCAAAATTTTCAAAAAATCTTGCAAGTCAACGAGTCCAACGGCGGAGTTAAAAATTTAATTTTTTTTGGTGGGATGAGTCCATCAACGTAGTTTATGTTTCACGCGGTGCCATATAGTGACGTTGACGAGCCCGCAATGCTAAAACAACAATGTTGATGAGCCTGCGGTGCCAAAACAACTACGTTGACGAGCCCGCAGTACCAAAACAGCGACGCTTACGAGCCCGCGTTGGAATTTCCTGTGTGTGAACAAAAATGCTGATATTTCAAGAAAAAGTTGGAATTAATGATATCCAGCCCTCCTTCTAGCGCCAAATGTGGTTGCTAAACCTGCAAATATTTCAACTTCAATGAACATTAGTAATAATGCCAAGTTAAATACAACAAATCAAGCATCCATATGAGATATTGAATCATGCTAAATAAATAGTGTAATGAAATACCAAAAGACTAAGCATGCTCAAACCTATTCCATATTGGATTGGTGCTATTGTAGAAAATAGCCCTTTTCCAATCCCTTTAGATAAGCTAAATGATATAATGCCAATGATGGTGGGAAAAATCAGTTCTCTTGAAGAGAGTGACTTTGCAAGAGATTGTGGATGAAATTGTGAAGATGTGTAGGATTTACTTGAAGAATGATGCCTCTATTTGTAGATTCTCAAATGCTAAGAGTGCCAAACATGGAGGATGTGGGACTAAAGATTTGGCCAATAGGAAGAGGCCACTTGTCAAGTTGTGATAGCCTTGAGGATGTGCAAGATTTGGGAAATGTGCCCAAGAGAGGGAGTTTCAAATTCAAATTTGAGAGTAAATGTTGGGTGGGGGACATGTAAGAGTTTATTAATTGCTTTGTTGGATGTACATGCCCACTTGGTTTTGAATTCAAACTTGATGGAATATTCCTCATAAATTCCATGTTGATGGAAAATGTTGGATTTAATAAATAAATAAATTAATTTATTTTTGCAAGTGGGATTATCTAGAGAATCCAGGTGATTAGGATTAGCATTTAATCATGGTTAGACTAGCTTAATGATGATTAGGTGAGTTTGACCTCTTTGACTTAGATATTTGATTTATTTAAATCAGAAGAGGAGAAATATGAATTGGATTTCAATTAAATAAAGTCCTGATTTATTTAATCAAAGAGGGAATGATAGGCTTAAATTAAATAAAGTTAATTTATTCAATTTAAGTGGATAATACTTAGAGATTAAATGAACCTGATTAATTTTATGAGCGAATGAATGTGAACTGGGTGCACAATGTTAATTTTACGTGTCTACAGTTATCTTTCATGCTCTTAGGATACACTTAATTTATTTTGGGCTCTAAAAAGAACACTTCTAAAGCTTTAATTTTTGCTACAAAGGGGTTTAAAAAAAACTTTAGACAAACTCGCTAGATTTGGTTTAAGGGTTAACAATTGAACAATCAAAATCTCACATTTCCTTTGGTGCTTAAAAAGAAGTCACTCTTGCTTTGAAAGGATAAAATGAACATTTATTTCTTTGTCTCGTAATCAATTACCCAAAGTAATACCATCAAAAGTATGTATGCACTTCTCTCACGCCTCACGGTGATCTTGAGAATCAAAAGGCTTTTTGGTGGTCTTAATTTGGGTAAAGTGATTGCCTCCACATTTCATTTGGGATTAAAAATTGAAAAAATCTTGCGAGTGTGAGGGGAGCATATTGCATACATTCTCTCTCTTTGTTTTGCAACTGTAGACATCAAAAATATATAGGGTGATCCCACAATAGTGGTTTACAATTTTTGGCCAAACTGGACACTGAAATAATTTTTTAAAACTAAATATTCACTTTCGGGCACATATAGTGGCTAAACCGTGAGGAATTTGAAGATGATGAAAACTAGAGTTTCATGAGATTTTGTCTATAGATTCTAAATAGATTTTTTTCAAAAAATTTGGAATCAGATTGCATTTCTCTTTCCATCTACCTCGAAAACTAGTTTTTTCAGAAAACAACTTTTTAAAAAAGTGACACTCACCATATAACGCATAACTTGTTTTCCATGAAGGATAAAATTCTAATTCTTTGAAATTTAGATTTATAACTTCGATATCTAGTGCTTCCACTTGGTTAGATATTTTTTTATTGAATATTTTTTCTTTAATCAAGTTTTGAATTCAAACCAATTATAATTCAGACATAGCACGACCGTATAATGTGTAACTTTTTTTGTATGTATCAACATTCAATTTTTTTTTCTTTGTTGGATCAAAGACTTCAATATCTGGTGCACTAATATTTTTAATTTTTTTTTAATAATCTGCTATTTTTCCACATGTGTAGAACAAAGAGTTTGAATTTTGGTGAAAAACCTACATTCACGAGAAATAAAAAATAAATATAATAATAAAATTAAATTCATTTAAAATTATACTTTTTGGGAAGCTTATAATAAGGAATACATACTTACAAAAAATAAATTTTAAATTAATTCATTTGATCCCCCAAAAGGTAAATCAAAAGTGGATTTTTATCAGCATTTTGATAGGTGTAAAAGAGACTCCATTATAGGTATTGTTTAAGACTAGCGGGGTTCTATCCAAGGGGGTTTGATTTAAGGTAGTTTGATCAAACCCTCTTCAATTGGAATTCTTTAAATGGAACCTTTAAGGCTTAAATCATTATATTTTCTAAAAAAATATGATTTCAACAAAAATCAGTTCCTCCCAGAAATTGTAAACCAACTTTGTGGGATCACATAACTGATTGACATCGTGCATCTGATCCTGACTTACTAACATTGTTTCTTCCTGAATCATCCCTTGGTCTAACCATTTAATCAAATTCCCTTATTTGATTAAATTCATCAATATTCATCCTTTAATAAAATAAATCATTTTGTCTAATTAAGTCACTTTCTCTTGTTAATTAAATCAATCCATCTGATCTAATTATCCCTATTTAATTAAATAATCAATCTATTTGATTAAATCTCTAAAGTCTATCCATTAAATTAAATAAATTAAAACCTTATTTGATTTAATCGAACACCATCTCTTTTAATTAAATAAATCAAAATCCTTATTTAATTAGCCTCTTATCACATTCTTCTCATTATTTGATTTAAATAAATCCTAAAATCTAAGTCAAATAAGTCACATCATCTAATCTCCTATTAAATTAATTAACCCTTAATTAATTTAACCTCATCTCATGTCATATCCTATAGATAATGCAAGTTGCACATGAAAATAGATTTAATTCATTTATTAAATCTCTATTTTCCTCACAAGGCATCTTTTGGAATATTCTCTCAATTTGAATTCAAAAATTCCATGTCAACATGTACATCCAACAAGGCAATAAATTCATCTTACATGTCCTTTGCCTTGAGCCAAGTGGCATTTATTGCATTTTCCCTTCCCTCTTGCATGTCATTTCAACAAATTTGAATTTCAAATATTGACATTTATTGGCACAAATCCTAAATCTTGCACATCGTCCATCCCTTCATAGCTTGACAAGAGGCACCATATCATTGGATGAATGTTAGTCCCACATTGCTCAAATTTGGACATTCATCCATCTAAGAATTCTATAAATAAAGAGCTCCTCTCTTCATTTCAGGATCCACAATCCAAGCAAAGTTACCATGCTCAAATATCTCTTGAGTTTTATCCATTATCATTGAGTTATAGCTAGGCTTTTTGCAGATTTAGCTTGGAGTCTTCATCTTTCATCAACAAAGTGGATCAACCTCGTCTTCAACATATCAAGATTTCATCATAGGGATTGGGAAAGGGCCAATTTTCACATCAAATTGGCACCAATTCCCCCATGGGATTATGTGTTTTCTTTTCTAATTAGGATTTTATCTTGTTTTTGTCATTTGCATTGTGTTTTTCAATATTTTCTTCCTAATTTGAATTTGTAAATGGATTTCATGGGGAATCCTTGTTTTAGCTTACAATTCCTTGTTTAACTCGTTTATTCATGTTGTTTTGAAGGTACTAGGAGGGGGGTTTGCACAACAAAAAAGATTGATCGAGTTACATATATGCTTTCTTTCTTTTGTTTATCTTAGAGGGCTTTCCTTGTAGGAAAAAGTAATCACCCAAGGGAATGACCCAACTGGTAACACACTAAAACAAAGTGACTTCCAACCAGTATATAAGTGTGGATATTGGAACAAAGGCCAATATCATGAGGATTATTCCAATGAGAAGGGAAATAATGGTCTCTCACCGCATGGATGGTCCCCCACGAACAGAATGCCCACATTAAAAACCTTGTTTAGAAAAGGCCAAAATCCTTGATCTGTTTGTTGGTGCAAGAACAGTCATTCTGAAGCTGCCCCACACTTTTGCGGATTTTAGTAGAGATGGAAAGTACGCCATGGGAGTTTCATGGGTATTGATGCTTGGCTACCCTGTATAAGTGAGTGTTGTGGAGGGGAGCCAATGGGGTCAAGTATCTAACCATCCGCTAAAAGTAAGCATACATGGACTTGTCCAAGTGGGGATTCAACAAATACAGTCTTTCATATCCATAAGGTTGTACATGTTCTTAGAAAAAAAACACTTTGCTTGTTCATAAACATTGGGAAAACAAACATTCAACATTTTTCATCAAATTTCAAACCCTTTAGGAAGCAAATACCATTGACAAAATTCAAGTGTTATTGCTTTCCCTAGGGATTTTATCCTTAGAGGTTTCTAAACATTTGGATTTATATCTCAATTTGCTTGCTAAAGTCAAACAATAGGTAACTTTTTCCTTGATTTCATTAAAGTCCCACATAATACACTTTGTGGGATGAGAAGAAGTTAAGACATTAGACATCTAGTTCAAAGACCTAGTCAAGAATTGTTTGTGGTAAAAATAAATCACTAAGCAAAAGCTAAGAACAATTGAACCCCACACATGTGTCTCAAATGATTTCACGCAAGATCAAAATCCAAAAACCAAAGTCAAAAGCTCTTAGTCCAAAAGATCATCAAAAGCATCTCTCAACGCTCTACAAATTCAGACAAAGATTTCTTTTTAACTTTTATAGAAGAGCTTCAAAAAACAATTCCAATTTGTACTCATTCTATTATTGTCAAAATCCAAATCTTTTTCAGGAATTTGAACACCTTGTTTAGAGTAAAGCATGTTCTTCAAAACTGAGGTCTTGTAAACAAGAGTCTTTTTAGGTACACATAGGTTCAAAATAAAACTTCATCCATCTTTCAAACATCAAACCAAAATCATCTCATCAACAACTCTTGAAAAAACTTGAAATCATCCTTCATGCTAGAATTTTTTGCAAATCCATGAATCAAAAATCCTTGAAACAAATTAAAATCCTTGAATCAAAACATTAAAATCATCTTATTTAGCTAAGTATATGTAGATGCATCCTTCTCCATATGCTTAGTTAAAATATCATCAAATCATCTTGTTTGGTTAGGTGTGGGTAGATGCATCCTTCTCCCTACACTTAGTCAAATTATCATCTTATGAGCAAGTCTATCCCATAGATAACATCCATCATCTTGGGATCTATTTGTTAATTATCCAAAATTAAAAAAATCCAAAACCAAGGTCAAGATAAAATCCAAGATTCTAAGAATCCAAAATCAAAATCCAAGAATCCAAAAAAGTCCCAAAAGTCTAGCACCCCCCTCAAAATCTTCTAAGAGTTTAATCATCCATATCATCCACCTTTCATGCATTTCACCATCACACCTTTGATCCTTAAAACATCCTAGATCTTCTCTTTTGAGCCTCATTTTATGGTTCAAACAAGATCGTAACACAAGAAGAACATGGAGACCAATAAAGAAACATCAACTTCAAGTGACCTAAGCCAAACCAATTCTGAAATGAATCCTGTTGGATCAAGCAATCCCCTAACTAATTTTCCTTCATCATCAAAAAATCTACAAGAGGAAGATCAAGTGGAGGATATCACCAATAATTCCTTCAGGATGACACAAGACAAGATCACTGAAATGGTCCAAAATCTCAAAAATCATAGAATTGTCAACATCATGATGAAGCTCCATCCCCTCACAATACATGCTTGAATTAGAAAAACAAGGGGCTAAACTACCTTCTGATTACGATGTGAGTACCATTTTGGAACAACCTCTTTGGTTCATGCCTCCAATCTCATCTACACCTCCATTCCAAAGCATCACCCAACCCATCCCCCAAATTACATCGTCCATTGCTCCAACTCAACCTATTGTTAACAAAGGGAGTGCATTTCTCAATGCACTACAAACTCACCCCCTCATGAGTAGCCAAGATTTGGACACAAACATGATCTTGGGGCAGTCTGCACCCCAAAATCCATCACATCCATATGTCCCTCTCACCTTTCATGATCCGAATGACCCATCATCATCATTTCACACAACACTGGCATACCCGTTAAATACACAAACCTATCTCCCAATGACCTCGCAAGGAGAAGGAGACTTATTTGGACCAAGGGGAATCTTTAACCCTTCATCTTCATCATTTCCCCAAGGAAGTATGCCACTTAATTTCCCACCACTTCCACCCTTACCACCAATATCAACATCAACTCTTAGTTTGGGGTTACCTCCATTGCCATCACTCATTCAAAACAATCCACCAATCATCAATCAAAACATCATACAAAATCCTCCCATCTTGCCATCAATATCGCAACAATAGATGGCAACCATCCCAATAACACAATCAACCACCACATCATTAACCATTCCCAAAATACCTCAAAACATGGTCTCTCAACTACCAAGCATATCAATCACGCCATCCACTACAATCCCAATCATCAATACAATGGTGTCTCTCATCATGACAACAAACACCATACTAAATCCACCGCCACCACCACCACCTCCAACACCAAACACAAATATGCCAAGCCAATATAGCAGTGCATTACAAGCTACTCAACAAGCTGCCTATCAAAAGGAACTCTAGCAAATCCAAAATTGACAAGATGCACAACTAGCCGGTCAACAAGCATAAAAAAAATTAGCTGCACAACAAGCACAAGTAGCACAAGCCACTCAAGCAGCGCAAGCTACTCAAGCCGCACAACAAGAGCAACAAGCACAATAAGCACAAAAGGCTGCTCAAGCCCAATCCTTATTACAACAACAACAAGCTGCTCTATCGCACAAGCTGCATAGATTACAGAAGCTTCCCAACAAGCACAAGCCTAAGCTCAGGCACAAGGGAAAGCTCAAGCCCAATACCAAGCTCAACAAGTGCAAGCACAAGCACAAGCACAAGCAGAAGTGGAAGCAAAGTAACTCACACAACAACAAGCAACCCAACAACAAGCATACCAGCAAGTGCTGAAGCAATACAAAGAGCAGCAAGAAACAACCCAACTAGCAGCCCAACAACAAGCATTGTTGGTGCAACAACAACAACAAGCTCAACAACATGCATTATTAGTGCAACAACAATATGATCAACAACAAGTGTTTTTGATACAACAAGTACAAGCATACTTGGTGCAAAAAAATGTGCAAGCACCATCCACCAACATGCCAACCAATCCACCCATCCCCCAAACAAGTGAACCACAATAGAAGACCTTCATCCCACCCCTTGATCCGCAAAATGATGTAACAATGCAAATCAAGTTACTCTCGCAACAAGTTCTTGATCTTCAATCAGGAAAAACCACAAAAATGCCCAGCAACTTGTGTCCCTATCCATTTGATAGGAGTCTTGTAATGAAACCATTCCCAAAGGGATTTGAGATCCCAAAATTTGATAAATACCAAGGGATGGGAAACCCTGAAGATCACATCAGGGAATTCCAAGTTCATTGCATGGAAGTAGCATATGATGATACATATATGATGAGGCTATTTCCTAAAAGTTTGGATGGCCACGCCATGGAGTGGTTCTCTCACATTCCTCATGGAATCAAAAAGTTCCAAGAGATAGTAGACGCATTGATAAAAAATTACACATTCAATATCGGTATGGATGTCAATCTAGAGGAACTATCAACTCTTAAACAAGGTAAAAATGAATCATTTGCTTCCTTCCTACAACGATGGTGATCCAAGGCCAATAGGAGCAAATGGGTCATGCCAGAAGAACAACAAGTTTGTATCATCTCCAATTTGGAAGGAACCCTAGCATTCCATCTCAAGGTGCAAGGGATCACCACATATGATCAATTAATCTCCAAAGTGCTTAACATTGAATGAGCCCTTATTGCACAATGAGGGACACCCGCATATCTTGAACAACAAAACAATCACCCATCCACTAGCTATAACAACAAACCTTGCACATGGGTGAAAAATAGAAACATTACCAATGATGGTGTTGTCAACGCCAAAGTTGTCATCAATGCTCCTCGAAAAAACACACAAGCACCCTAGCAACAACCCCAAAACAACAATCAAAAAAATTGACAAGCTAATGTGGTGACACAATAGCCAAACAATCAATAATGTGAATGATCAAAGGGGGCTACCCTAGCAAAAAAAAACTCCCCCAAGTGGAAATACATAGCCCTTGGGGAATTAGTTGAATCCATCATGAAGAGGCAAGTGGCAGAAAAACTCATCACAATCCCCACCTATGAAAATTATCAAGAGCCATTGGTGAAACTACCATGGTACAATGAAAATCACCTTTGTGATTTCCAAAAGATCAAGGGACACACAACTGCTAGTTTTATGAGGTTAAAAAGCTTAATTCAAGACCTCATTGATGAAAAAATCATAAATGTGGAGCAACTAGGGGGAAATCAAAATCTCAAAATCTACACAAATCTAATGCCCAGTCATAACAACAAAGGGAACAATAACAATGATAAGGGGAAGGGTGCATTCAAAAGTGTGAATAACGTATATGACCATGTCGTCACATCCCTAGATGAGTATTGCACTATTATCACCATCAAAGGAGTCTAAGCTGATTGTGGAGTCACCACAAGAGGCGAAAAAATCACCATCGTAGGGTCATCTCAACCTCCTAGAGCACCCACTTCCAACCTGAGATTCATTCCTAGTGGCTATAATGTCCTTGATCAATTGAAAAGAACCCCAGCTCAAATATCCATCATGGAGTTACTGAAGATATCATCAGCCCACGAAAAGATCCTTGAAGAAACATTAACCTCATCCACCGTCTCTGCAGATCTTGATGAGAACAATTCCAAGCTATGGTCAAAAACATCATTCCCCCAAATATTCTTGCATTCTCCGATCAAGAATTTCCTACCCAACCATCTCACAATCCGCACTCCATCTAGAGGTCCTAGTGCATAAGAACAAAGTCAAAGGAGTCTTGGTGGATGGAGGTGCAAGTTTAAACACATGTTCCCTCAAGCTCATAAAGAATTTGGGAATCTCATAGGATTCCATTGAAAAAGGAAAACACATCACAATCAAGGCTTACGATGATCAAGAAAGAGTGTCTCAGGGAACTATCCAATTCCCTGTTCAAGTAGGGCCAACAATAATGGAAACTACTTGTCAGGTCCTTGACCTCAACTTGCCTTACAATATTCTCCTAGGGCATCCATGGATCCATGGGATGCAAGCAGTGGCATCAACCTTCCACCAATGTGTTAAGTTCACACACTAGGTCCAAGAGGTCACTATCCATGGGGATCCCAAACCCTTTTCTTACTGCAAGATCCTAGAAGCAAAATGTTACAAAATCCCCCAAGTGCCAAAGAATGATGAGGGCCCCTCAACTCCATACGTTGATCCAGCTACTCTCGCCTCCACTTCTACAACAGAGACACCTACCATCCCTACCATCTATGATATTAAGGTCACTATCCAGGACAATGGGCGTGGACATTATACATTTCCAAAAAATTCTTTTGTGGTAGGAGAGTTACCACAATCTCCCAGGTCACAAAGACGACCACAATCAAATGATGCTTCCTCATCCCAAACCTTCACAATAGGCTTCTCCAACTTCAGAAGTTGGGGAGATGTCGATTAGGAAGTAATAGAAGAGGACCCATCCCATCTCTTGTACCAAGAAAATAGACCAACAATTGATCTACCTATGGATGTTAGCAATAAAGGCTTATAAATGATGCTCGCCATGGGCTATGACAAAAATAGAAAGCTTGGACAAAATGACAATGGGCTTCTAATACCCATCATTCCTAAGACGCGAATGAAAAATCTTGGACTCGTATGTACCCCTCTAAGTATAGCCATACGTGGCTGAAATCCCCCAATTAAGAAGGTCAAAACTCCTCAGCAAATGGCAACTGCCTTTCAGTTGCCCGTATCCACTGGTCTGCCCTTAGATAATTTCACATTTGACATAACCAATGTTTGCAATAGTAGTGATGAGGAAGATACCATAGCTAACTTACCTAGGATTTTCAAGAATTCCTCTATCCTCATGATTAGTATCGTGTCATTTGAATCAACCAGTCAAAACCATGAAATCAACCTAGTTTACCCCTAGCTCATCGATTACAACCAATGAGGACCACCAATTCTAGACACTTTAAAAAATGATGAAGCGCTCTTGGAATTCATGGGACTGCAGAGCACAGTATCATGTAGAGATCACAAGGCTAGGTTTGATATATTTTGGATACAAGCTTACTATAGGAAGACAATTGAATCCTTTAGTTGCAAAAGCAAAAACTTGAGAAAAATCCCAGGGTCTTTGAGTTAAAACCACACTGTGACACTCTCTGACCCTAAAATAGTAAAAGCAAAGGACATATCCAATGGTGAATACCTCTCTGAGGCATCCGAGGATGAAGGATTCAATCTCCCCCTCAGTGCTCTACATTTGGAAAATTCAACGGTTCTAGCTGAGAAGTGCAACCTAGTCAACTTGGGAACAAAGCAAACTCCACATATCACATTTTATGTTGAATCATTGATGTCAGAAGAACATGAGCTCCTAGTTGCCTTCTTAAGGGTGAGAAAGGTAAACTTTGCATTGAGCTATGCTAACATTCCTAGGCTTGATCTGGAGATTGTGGTCCACCATCTAGAAGTCTACCCATAAGCAAAGCCTGTCAGGCAGAAACTCAGAAAAATGCATCCCCAAATAGCCTTGTTAGTCAAAATGGAATTGAAAAAAATACTTGATGCAGGCTTCATACGACCAATCGACTATTCGGAGTGGGTATCAAATTTGATTCCTATTTCAAATTCTGATGGGGGTATCCATATATGCACAAATTTTAGAGATTTGAACAAGGCATGTCCCAAAGATGATTTCCCACTTCCCAAAATTGACATGATTGTAGATATGACCACGAGACATGAGATTCTTTCACGAATGGACAAATTCTCTAGGTATAACCAAATCATGATAGCCAAAGAGGATCAACATAAAATGGCTTTTACTTTTCCATGGGGGGCATATTGTTGGAACATGATGTCATTTGGCCTAAAGAAAATTGGAGCAACATATCAAAGGGCCATGACCTTAATCTTTCATGACATGATCCATAAAACTGTGGAAGATTATGTCAACAACATATTGCCAAAATCTAGAAAGAGAAGGGACCATATAGCAGCATTGAGTACCATCTTTGACAGACTAGAGGAATACAAGGTTTGCCTTAATCCAAAGAAATGTGTCTTCAGCATACAATTAGAGAAGTTGTTGGGATACATTGTGTTTATGAGAGGAATTGAAATAGATCCCGCTAAGGTAAAGGCAATCCCCGATATGGAGGCACCTAAGACATTGAAATAGTTTAGAGGCTTACAAGGCTAGCTTCAGTCCATCTACTAGTTCATAGCTCAGTTAGTAGATAATTCAATACCATATTCTCACCTAATCCAAAAGGGGTAGCATACAAGTGGGATGACAAGTGTGATAAGGAATTTAACAAAATCAAAGAGTATTTACTCACACCTCCAGTGCTTATGCCAACAATCCCAAGAAAGCCTCTAATCCTCTACATATCAGCAACAACAACAACTCTCGATGCTATCCTAGCTTAGCACGATGAAAAAAATAGAGAGGGTCATCTATTACATTAGTCAGACCATGGTAGGGCATGAGTTAAACTATTCCTTCATTGAAAAATCATTTCTAGCAGTAGTGTTTGTGTCACAGAAGTTTAGACACTACATGTTAACACACAAAATCGAGCTCATTTCCAAGATCGACCCACTTAAGTATCTAATTTCCAAGGCAGTGCTCATAGGAAGGATGGCTAAGTGGGTCATGATCCAATCAGAATATGACATCGAGTGCGTGGAATAGAAGGCTATCAAAGGGAAAGCTATTGCAGACTAATTGGCAGAAACACCAATGTACTTAGAGAATCTGCTAATTTCAGAGTTCCCCAATGAATCCACCTTCAACTTGAACATAGTAGACCACTAGAAGTTGTACTTTGATGGCTCCTACACACAACATGGATCAAGAGCCAGGGTATTTTTCATCACTCCACAAGGAGACTGCATACCAAGATCCTACAAATTGGCATTTCATTGCACAAACAATATAGCAACATATGAGGCTTTAACCATAGGACTCAAAATAACAATGTAGTGGCATATCATGGCTCTCAAGGTATACGAAGATTCATAGCTGACAATCAATCAAGTGAATGATGAGTACCAAACTAAGGATGACAAACTAACTCTATACAATAAATTGGTGGAAAGTCTTAAGGAGTCCTTCATCAAGATCACATTCAAGTAGATACCTAGAGCAAACCACAAAGCGGCAGATGTCATGGCAACAATAGGATCCCTATTGGATATCCCTCGCAATGTACCAAAGCATGAATTCCTAGTAGAGCAGCTTCTCATTCCTGCATTCGAGGTACTAGAGTTAGAATTTGTGTGCAAAATTGTTGGTCCCGGTGATTCGTGGTACCATGAAATATACACTTATCTAAGAATAGGAGTCCTCCCAACTGACATAACCTCAAACCTTAAGAAAACCTTTGTCAAGAAATCATCTTGGTTTGTCATCCTAGGAAATACCCTTTACCGTAAGAGCATATAAGGAACACTATTATGTTGCTTAAATGCTGAGGAGGCATTGACCACCTTAACTAAGGTACATAATAGTACTTGTGGTTCGCACTCGAGTAGAATGACCTTGGCCAAGAAATTGTTGAGGACATGATAATATTGGCCTATTATGGAAAGAGAAGCACATGACTATGTTAGAAGGTGTCTACAATGCCAGAATCATGGGGACCTCATCCATGCACCAGCTCAAGAGCTCCATCCTATTGTCACACCATCGCCCTTTTCGCGGTGGGGGCTCAATCTCGTTGGAAAAATCACCCCCACCTCATCGAGTGGCCACAAGTTTATCATTACTGCCACTGAGTACTTCACAAAGTGGGTGGAAGCTATACCCATGACATACATAACTAGAATGAAGATATCTAAGTTCATCCTAAACTACTTAATATGCTACTATGGTGTCCCCCAAATCATTATCTCAGATAATGGGACACCTTTCAAGAATCAAGATGTCTGTGACCTTTGCAAAAAATTCAAAATCCAACATTGTTTTTCCACTCTGTATTATCCCCAAGGCAATTGCCAAGTAGAAGCCGCAAACAAAACCATTCTAAAAATCCTCAAAAAGAAAGTCAATGACATAGGTCGTGACTGACATTTGCAGCTAAATCCCGCCCTCTAGGCATATTGAACCAGCATTCACACACCAACAAGTGCCACTCCCTTTTCCCTGGTCTATGGATCAAAATCCATATTACCCATCAAGATCAAGATTCCATCACTAAGAATATCACTGCAAAACCTCATCACGAATGAGCAATACTGGGTTTCAAGACTAAATGAGCTGGAGTTACTAGATAAGTAGTGTATGGAAGCATTAAATCATTTATAGGTCTATCAGAACCGACTCAAGAGGAGCTATAACAAGAAGATCAGGAGTAGAACCTTCCAGGTCAGAGAACTTGTTCTAAAGGAGAACCAGAAGAATGTCCCAAATCCAAATGGCAAAGGAAAATTTGAACCCAACTAGTTGGGGCCATTTGTCATCACAATAAGTTACAAGTCAAGGGCATATCAGTTATCAACACCCGAAGGGGAACCTCTGTAGGATCCCATGAACAAATCCCATCTCAAAAATTTCTCTGCCTAATCTTTTCAAGTATAGAACCAAAAATACAAAAAAATCAAAAAATATGAAAATCCAAAAAAAAAGAAAATGGATTAAAAATAGTAAAGAAAAAATTGCCCTCTAGTGAAAACCACTTCGGTGGCACTTTGGACAGGTACCTTGGCGAAAACCTGGAAAACAGGCGCCTTGTGTAAATAAGCACTTTCCATCCACCAGGACCTTCACATATTGTTCTGCATCACCTATCCATCGTGCATCATTCATCCATCACATTCCATATCCCCATCCGTCACCCATCCACGTCTGCATCATAGCTTGGTCCTATATTCATGTCATGATTCCTCCTAGTACTACTTGGCCCACTCTCAAGGTCATTTTGTCCTACTTTTATCAGAGTAGTCTATTTCTTCACATTGGGGGCATGTTCTCATCGGATCAGATTCATGTATGTTCGTGAGATCCCAAAATCAAAAAATCAAAAAACATTCATAAAAAGAAAAAAATTCAAAAAAAATCATAAAATCAGAAAATCCAAAAACATCATAAAAATTAAAAAATCCAAAACATTCATAAAACCAAGAAAATCCAAAAAACATTCAAAACATATCAAAATCCCAAAATAGGTCAAAAAGTAAAAAAAATAGAGTCGTCTTGTCGAACTACGTCATCTCTGAGGTTGGAATGTAGGCAAGGTTGATTTTTGATCATCCCCTAAGACACTTAGGTCAGTCCTTCAAGAGTCTGTCATAATAAGCCTAACAATCCATCTGTTCATATCTCACCAATAATTGATTTTGTGTCAGTCGAACTATGTGGTCTCTACGTGTATAATGTAGGCAAGGCTAATCTGTTGATCAGCCCCCGAGGCCCCTAGGATAGGTTTTTAGGTTAGTCTCTTGGTTAAAATTTTAGAAAACCCCAAAACATTGGAAAATTGAAAATCAAAACATTTTCAAAATCTCAAAAATACCAAAAAAAACCTCAAAAAATTTCAAAAACATCAAAATAAACATCCAAACATTTGAAAAAATCCATCCACCTCATCCCAATTTCACCCAAAATAAACATCATTCATAATAAATCAATTGTCACCCTCAACCTTTGGTGAAACAATCAGAAACAAGTCTAGCAAGTTAAAAATGAAAACTCAAAAGTCAAAGTCTCAGATCTAGGTCAGTACGTAAACAAATTGGTCACTCTTTGTGTCAATAGCCTATCATCCAATTAGTCCCATATCAATCATCTAATATTGTCATGTCCTAGGATGCATCCTTCCTATAATGGACATCAACATCAGGCATCACTGTAGTTTAGTCTTGGCTAGCAGTATTGAAGAACATTAGCTTGTTTGTTTGCTTTATCTTTATCTTATTGAACTTATCTTATTGCACTCATTCCAAGGACCTCTCAATGATGTCCAAATGAAGGACTTAGAGACATAGGAATAGGGCAAAGATCATTATCTTTATTCTATTGTGCTTGTTGGATATTTTTGTAATATAACCTTGGTCATGTGTGCTTTATTTAGGTGTAGGGAGGGTGTTTTAGATATCTTGTTGACCACATAGGAAGCCTTGATTTTCTATGTTTTGGTCTAAGATGTTTGGAATATTTGAACTACATTTTGAATAAGGTTTTGTTCGCTAGGTGTGAACAAGAATACTCCTATCTAATTGTTGAGTCAAAGTCCTTCACACTAGGTGCAATGCCATCCTGGTTCTTAATACCTTGATGCATTGTGCCTATGTGTGTTATCAAACATAAGGTAATTGGCCCTTTGAAAATACCAACTCAGAAAATCATCATCATCATCATCATCTCGTGTCTTGTTGGAATCTCTTGCTTTATTCTATCTTCCTTCACACTAACATGGTACCATGACAGTTAATCAAAAACCATCATGCATCCATCCCGCATCCTCAAATTGTCAGCATACTGCATATCATATCATATAGGAAATATTAAATCATATCACATGCATTGCATTTCCATCATTGCATAATATAGATTGGTTATCCTACGCATCTCATAATCCATACATATGTGTCCATAAAGGCAATCATCCCATATGCATTATTAACTCATATCATCAACTTTTGAATTATCATAACATAAAGCATCACATCATAAACATCATACATCATTACCATAACATTTGCATTCATCATATCATTGTCATAACATCCATCGAGCTTACATAAGCATCATTCATTTAACCATCATGACATAAACATCATATAGGCATATCACCATATAATGGATGAGAAAGATAGTGAAAAGGAAAAAAAAATGCATTTCATTCATTAGGGGCATAATAAATATATTTTAGTCACATAATCATGGCATTATACATTATCATATCATAACAAAAAATATATCAAAAAAGAAAGCATCTCATCACATAGAGCATACGGTACACCATAACACCACATAACATCATTGCATTGCATCATAAATTCATACATCACATAGCATTATCATAAACATCATAGCATCATATGGAACCATTGCATAGCATATAGAAAATAAAAGCCATCCATAATGCATAAAATATAATAGAACACATCGCATCAAATCAATGTCATCTCATATATATCAACAAAATGTACGCTGTCATGGTACAAAATTGAATCAAAATGTACATGTGTATATCAATAGAGTACAATCACCCACTAGGCTATCAAAAATGAGCCAGTGAAGCATAAAAGAATGAAAGAATATGTCTTTGATCAAAATTGGGCCTAACCCTGCTGCCTACTGCCCTCACCTCCTGCTCTCTCTTCATGGTCCTCTATAGGTCTGTGACCTATCCTCAGTGAAAAGTTTGGGACTCGAGCTGCTCTTGGTACGACCTGATGATAGTGCATCTTGTAATAATCAGCCTCTTAGATGGCCTCCTTGTATGATCAAAGTGGTACCATGCTCTGGGAGGAGGACACATACATGCTCTCTAGCTATTGTCATCTTCCCATCTTTGCTATTGCCTGTAGCACTGTAGCCTGTCTTCGCTGGACCGCCTAGTCTCGCTCAGCTCGTAAATAATCTCTCTTAGCTGTAAGTGCTTGTAGCTAGAGAATATGACTATCCCTAGGGTTTGGTCACTAACTCATTTGACTACAAAATCTAACGAAACTTTCCAACAAAATATGTATAATTTGATGTATCGTCGGGTGCTTGTAAAACTTGATGTGTAATTTTTATTTTTTTGAAAGTTTATCCTTGATGTTCGTTGAAATGTTGGCTATCATTTTCATCCAATTTTCAACAAGCATGAAAAATAGAAAAAAATAAAATTGTGGCCGACATAAAGAAAAGTGAGTTCGTGCCTGATTTATTGCGATAGTGTTTTGCTCTACTTGAGACAGTTTGTGGAGAACTAAGGACAATTTTCTTAGGAAAAATCAGAAAAAATCAAGAAGATATCGCCAGGTTGAGGATAGTCATTTTCTTTTTACATAATTCAGTTGTGAAGTCAAATTTGTAGTTCCATGTTTGAAAATCATATTTTAAAGCAACATCTCATCAGATTTCATTTTTAGAGGTTTAGGGTTTTGAGAATTTCATGTCTAAATTTTGTTGTGTGGAATCACCATAAGATCACAACCAAGGAACAAATTCTTGTGACTGTAATGATGTGATCCATAAATCTATTGGTCATATGGTACAATTGTGCTATAACAAATACATGATGCATTCATGCGTGACCCAAGTTTAATGTGGCTATGTTGTGATAGAAATGGAGGCACTCATATAATGTAGTTAATTCAAGTTGTATAATGTAGGTGTCAATCATCATTGGGTGTATTCAGGTTGTCTCAAGTTTAATAGGTTAGGATGTAATTATAGCATGATCAAAGAGTGATTACCTCTTGCTACAATAAAGAGCCTATAACTCTGGTTGATATGCAAAGTGGTTATGTTATATCAATTATGTAGTGCATTCAAGCACAACCCATGTTTAATGGGCTATTCTAGAGAGTGATTAAGATTTTCTAAACCTTATGAATGTTACTTGACATATATTTGCATAATCTCAAATTCCTTCAGATGCTTTTGAAGTATCAATGTATCCTATATAGGGTTTATAATGATTTCTTTTAATTAAAAAAATAAATAAATGTTGTATTTCCCTGTAATTAGATAATGTGGAGATCTCCTAAATCTGCCCTAGCACACTATCCTCTTTGGCACTGTATTCATTACTCCAGCTACTAGGGTTTTTCATGTGACATCTTTAATATCTTCATGACCATGGCTTTTAAATAGATTTCATTCTTTGCTTTAATCCTTTTCATGGTAACCCTTGAATTCCATAATCCACCTTCAATCTCTTCTAAGAACGGTGTCTTAAGCTAGACTGCATAGTATGCATATAAATCAAGTCCTTCATACCTGCCATTGTTCCAAACCACCACTCACTGCCTTGCTTAAAATGTTTCCTCCATAAGCACAATAGCATGTTTTAAAATCATGGTTGCCAGTGATTGACTATTAAGGTCACCACTTTCATCATGAAGATACAATGAGATTTTTGTCTTCAAACTCAAGGCATTATGCAAGATAACATTATGAATTGTTTGTTGTGTATGATTTTATTTTCTTGCACATTTACTGCTTTGCTAACTTCCTTTAAGACTAGGTATTGCACCCTCAGCTGCAATTTCAAACAACTCACTCACTATCACTTGAAGATTCCTTTCATGAACATCCCTCTATAAAATCAAACTATGCCCTATAGACTGCCTACTTACTACAGGGGACTCATTGTTTCATGGTATTGTAGTTCTTAAGATCCTTCAACCTTATTGACACTACTTCACAGTCCATAAGGTATTATTCACTATTCTCCCATCTTTAATGAGTCTCAAAACACTGCTCAAACATGCAATCCACTACCTCCATTATACATTAATGGCTAAGAAGAAACATTGAACCTATGATTACCACTGTTACTTCATTTGGATAGTCATTCCCTGATTGCATTTTCCTTGTCTAACACTACCAAAAGCATTTGAAAAACCCTTAAGGTCAGCAAGGGGGTGAGGAAACTCATTGTTAAAATCTCCACTTTACTATGCAAGGTTTGAGCTTTATTATCTTGTCACCTCCAACCTCTTTTTGACTATCACATCTCAA
Source organism: Sequoia sempervirens (assembly GCA_007258455.2). NCBI lineage: Eukaryota > Viridiplantae > Streptophyta > Pinopsida > Cupressales > Cupressaceae > Sequoia > Sequoia sempervirens. The sequence continues at coordinate 94,611,696 of VDFB02049217.1, read as the reverse complement.
GTGACTATCATTCTTCTTACCATAGATTGCATTTACAAATGTCACTAAGCTACATAGTGTGCTTGTTATTGGCTACAATCTTTAGATTGCAAGATTTTTTTATTACCTACAATGTCTCAATCTTTCTGGTATTGCAACCTCACTAATCCGCTATAGTTATTTTTTATGTTTCTACAGACGCCTAGGATTTGTACCCTAATCATGCTCTTACCAATGCTTCTGTTTATTTTTATTAGGGCTCTCTCAATGTTGAGGACCCTAGGAATAAGCTTGTCATAAGAAGTGACACATTGCATCTTTAACTAAAAGGATAAATTTGTATTGACATTAGCAATGATGATTCTGACTTGTTGCTCCTTAGGAATGGGTCACTTGCTCTTACTAGCTCACTACCTCCATCATTGTAGGAAGTTTGCGATCAAGTTCAATATTATAATTTTGGGAGTCTTAATGGTCGGAAATCATAGTAAAATCCGAATTTAATAAGTTTTGGAATTAGCATTTTAAAGTGTTTTTTGGGGTCATTAACTTTAGACTATCTTCTCTTTTGCAGGGGTGGTTGCATGCCAAATTTTTTTGGTGTAAACTATCAGAATTATTAGATTATGTTACCTTTTTATGAATAAAAATTATTTGAGTGTGAATTTGATATTTTTTGAAGATCTAAATATTCAAGCTTGGTAAAGAAAAATCATGTCAGATAATATTAGTCCAAAACAAAATGAAGAGACACTTGATAGATTGTGGGCTAGATTGAAAAGAAAGGGTGATGGGAAATGTTATTGTCCTTGCAATAATTGCAAGGGCTTAAAGATGAGATGACTTTTAATCACAACAGTTGAGAAACATTGTAGGCAACATGGTCACATTGAAGGGGGCATGATTATCATCCATTGGTAAGTTGTTCATTATTTGTGTTTATATTGTTGAATTTGTAAATGTTTATATCATTTTAACATTATATATATATATATCACTTGATGATGATCATAGTTTATTTGTGTCTATCATTATTATAAAGGTGGGGTGCCCTAGGGTAGATGATATAGATTATCATGGCCTGGAGAATGTGGTTTTACAAGCGGACGAATATGGAGCTATGAATATCAAAGATAAAGTTAATGATCCTATGGAAGAAGATGATCATGTGCCAGAAAACACAATTGAAGATGATGGTACGAATACATTGATCCATGACACATTTAGTGGTAGAGCTGATCATGATGATCAAGATGACTTTGATGATGTTCATGATTTACTTGTACTTGAGAAGGCATACAAGCCCCTTTATGAAGGCTCCCAAACAACTCTTCTATCTATTGTATTGTTGTTGTTGAACTTGAAAGGTTATGAATGGTTTATCAAATATAGCAATCTCACAGATGTTAAGATATGTCATATATGTCATCTTTTTTCATCTATTTTAATTGTTGTTAGTTCATTATTAGTAAATACAGGATGAAATATGTACCATTAATATTCTATATATGAACAAATTATTTTTTGCTCTAGATTGATTGGTGAATTTTTGTTACCACCATCAAATATTTTACCTCGCTCATACCAAGAATTATGTGTCATTATGAAAGATATCGGAATGGAGTATCAAGCAATAGATGCATGTCCCAATGATCATATTATATATCATAAACAACAGGAATTTACAACAGAATGCCCAAAATTTCATATCAGTAGATATCGAATAGATCAACTAACAAAAAAGGTGTCTCGCAAGGTTCTTCGTTATATTCTCATTATTCCACGTATGCAATGATTATTTAGGTGTGAAAGCTTAGCGCAATTTATGGATTACCATGCATGGAATAGAAGTGGAGATGACATTCTTTGAATGTCTGTGGATGGTTCTACATTTAGGGACATGGAGGAAAAATGGCCACACTTTAAAGAAGAACCTCATAATCTCAAGCTTTCATTGGCAATAGACGGTGTCAATCCATTTGGAGAGCTGAGATCTATTTACATAGTGTGGCCTATTTTTTTATCAACAATAAGATTCCTCCATGGATGTTAATAAAGAGGGAGCACATAATGTTGTTAATGATTGTTCTAGGTATTTTTTTACATCAATTTTCTTTAATGTAGTAGCATCTCATTTGTCTTATTTGTTGCATAATGACATATTTTTTTCATTCAATAGTCATGTACATTAATTTATATATATTGCAGTAAAATGGTTATAATAATTATGTAATATTTATGTTCATTCAACTAGGTAAGTATCAAGTTAAAGATATGAATTTATATATCAAGCCTTTTATCAATGAGTTACTAAAGTTATGGAATGGCATCACTATGTATGATGTCTCTAGACCAATAGGACAAAGACAATTTCAATTCCATGCAATGCTTGTATGGACAATTCTTGATGCCCCAGGGCTAATACATTTTTGTGGTATGTTTTAATGTTCGACTACACTTTAACAATATTTAATTTGATGAAGTAGATATCATGCATGTTTCAAAAATAATCTATTTATTATATATAATTTAAAAAATTGCCATATTTAATCCAATTATATATGATCTTGCAGGTCTTCAAACAAAGGGAAAATTTGCATGTCCAATTTATGGTCGAAAGATGAAATCTCGTCGTTCAACAAGTTTAGGAAAGCAGGTGTTTGATGAGTATAGACACTTCCTCCATAGAAATCATAAGTATCGAACTACTGAAAAAATATTTTCAATGGCAAAGAGAAGACTACATCAAAACCACAAAGAATGACACCTCACCTATGGAAGTTGGAATATAATAGAATTAATTGTCAAGGTTATACATCAGATCAAATTGTTTATCTATCATATATAATATGTTTTGAATTTATGCCGGTATTGGCATGGTGTGTTGGTTTAAAGGTGGCATTGTTGTTCTTGCCACCAAGGTTCAAACCCCGTTGGGGTGGTATTGTTGAATGGTTGTATTCCGGTTCATAGCTCCGGTCAAAAGCGTTTACCCCTTGAATAATAAAGATATGTTTTGAATTTATATTTTTATATTGTGTTGTGGTTACTCATGTTGTAATTGACAATGATTGTCATTGTTAATTTGTTTAACTTATATGCTTCATGAAGGTCAACAAGGAATTAATACGATTAAATAAAAATGATCCTGAGAGAACTGTTATTGAACATGATAATGGATTTACCATGGTTAATACAAGGTTGATCGAGCGAGCTGGAAATGAGCCCTAGTTTCTTCCAAGCCAATGTGAGTAGGTATTTTACTCAGAGGTTCCAAGTAAACTAGGTTGGTCATTTGTTGTTAGACATGATCCAAAAGGAAGGTCGGTAAAGTATAATGTGGTGGAAGAAGAAGATACCGAAGAAATAGAAGATGATGTAGATGATGATCAGGATCAACAGTTAGTTGATGATGTCCCCGACGAAGATGTCAAAAAGGAGGAACTAGATCATGATGATGTAGGAGTTAATGTTCATGAAGATGATATTTGTGTGGATGATGAAATTATCAAAACTGATATCGATGACGATGATGATGATATGACCAATCCTTACAATGTTGAATCTGGATCAGATGATACAAATAAAGAGTTGGATGAAGAAGAAGATCAATGACATTGAAATGTATAAGTTATGCGATTATATTATCTATTTGATATTAATTTCTTGATATAATTATATTTGACTTATGTGGTTACATAATTAATTCATGATGTTTTTTAATTTTTATGCCATTACATAATTAATTTAATGATGTACTTTTTAATGTTTGAAAGGTCAAAAAATTAAAACATTTCAATAGTGATGTTAACAACCTTGAAATTAGTGTGTTTTATGTTTCATGTGATTATAAAAGATTAAAAAGTCAGTTGTAGAGGTGGTTGTTCAGTGGTTGATGTGTATGTTGGTTCTTTTTACAATGTAACAAGGTTTGTCTTCTAATCTACCTATGAAATTTCTAATTCCAATCGAAGGCAGCTCGAAGGACCTGGACCAATTGATGAGGACTTTAAAATCCTCCTACACTTTAGGCTCTGTAAGACCCAAGAGGGCGATCCCTTAATGTGTTTACAACCTCTACACCATTATTATAAACAACATTAACAATAGTAGACGATCTCACTTAATAGCTCAACATGATAAGATAATATCAACTAGAATTGGTTGTTCATAGACAATATCAACTATTTGGAGCATGAGATAACTAAACACAATCCATTGTATAAGATATTTAATAATTTTCAATTTGTAGCAAGCTCTAGGAAAAGACAAGCAAATACTGAACTACACTAATAATTGCAACTTAGATCAGTGCCATATATCCATTGCAGGAGTCAAATTCATAAGCATCTAAAGGTTTATAACAGATTTAATACATCACATATAAGATCCCTGACAATATTGCATTACAATTTCATCAGTATGCATTCTAACCCAGAACTACTTATCAAATCCTTATACAACACATATCCACCTATAATCCCATTCAAATATTTTAATTAATTGCTTGAATTAAAGCTAAAATAGAATCATACACACGATAATAGTGAGATGGATAAAACAACCCTTAGTTATTTCATTCATAGTTCATCTATGCATGTATAATGGAGAGACATGAGCTTGAATTTTCATTTCAACTCAAATGCTAGTATTGTTATACAACATTAAATCTCTATGAACTCAAAACATGTTACAGAATGACTCAAAACCTAAATTGGATTTCTCTAAAACCATCAGACTTTACAATTTGCTCTGCAACTTCACCTAGACTCGACAAAAATTATCTAACTTGTTAACCTGTACTTCTGGCCTTGAAATCCTTCTGATAGAAAATGAAGGAGCAAACAAGCACCGGGCCAAAAAGTACACATGTCACTAGTCAATTGGAGCACCTAGTGATATTCCAAAATTTGTTACAACAACCACCACCTTGAAAAATATTCTTGTTCATCATATCAGCTGAGGAACATTAATGCAAAAAGCATCGACAAATTCGTCAACACAAAATTAGAACCATTGCAATTGTAGCATCTAATCTACCACCTATTAATAGTTCACTCCTTATACTCCTCCTCAGTCAAATATTTAGTTACCTAATTCTGGTACTCATCATCAATCGGCCAGTCAAAATTAATTACCTCATCCACCTTGGTATTATAAGATGTGTATTTTACTGCTACCTGATTCGCATCCCTTTCAAAAGATTCCAAAAATGAGCTAGTACTAATGATTTTATCCATACAGCTCACCAACAAATCATAGTCTAAGTCATCACAAATTGAATTGATTTGATCATTAATGGCCTCACTTGCTTGATTCTGCCATTGTTGAAATGACCTAATTTTCTCCTACTCATCAATTATATCAGGGAACAATGTGTTACCCCAATCATTGAAATTCTTCACCAACTCCCTAATCTTCCTACTCAAGTCATCTGGTAAGGTTTGAAAACCTTGCAATGACTTTACTAACACATGAGTAGGCTTTAATGATTAGGGCCTATTATTTATATCAAACCTTGAGGCCTTATACATGATATCCGGATCACTGGCCCTAGGGATCCAATTTTCAATTATTGGTATCACTACTTCCTGATCCTTATCAATATTCTTTATTGCTGCTATCAGCAAAGAATATAAAGAATGTATAGATAGCAATTTTCTATCAACCTTTTCATTTAAATGACTCAAAATAGTAGTAACAATTTCCTTTTACTTTAAGAGAGATCCCTCCTCACTTTTCTTTAATGATGCCTGCAATTCATCAATTTTTTGCAAGAGCTGCTTCTTTGTAGGATCGACAAAGCACTCTATTTCTTCTTCAAATTCCTCCAAAGAAAGGGTGAGGATAGGATTCTGACTGGGAGATCCTGGTGTGGAAACAATTGGAGAAGCAGGAAGCATTGACTTTGCTATGGAATTTAATGTACTGGTTCCTAGAGCACTTGATGTCTCCCCAATCTACTTATACCTAAACCTCTCCACTTCAGTTTGCAACTCAACATTTTTCTGCTACATCTTGTTGTACTCCTCAATCAAAAGGTTATATTTTTCCATTAAGCTCTTCCTTTTAGCCTCCTCCCTTTCAGCAGTCTTTTGGGCCAATTTGGCCACATTCACAGTCAAATTAGTGGCCTCAGTGGTTGAGGTCTCTGAAGCTCTCTTTATTATCAATCCTCCCTTGAAATTTGGATTAATATCAGAAACATCTGGTTTTCTCCCTTGTGGGGAAAATGCCCAAATATTCTTCAGAGTCTTGAAAGGGATTCTTAGACTTCATAATAGCATTAAAGGCTATTGCATCTGCAATGTCCCATTCAGGCAAAATTAATACACTAGCCTGACTCGCCAGTTTTCTTCCTTCTTCAGGAGTGATGTTTTTAAATTTTTCCATTAATTCAGCTTTTACCTCTTCATCATTCTCCTGGTCTAACCTGTCAGGCCTGAGTTCTCTTCTCTACCTACATTTATCTTGATACTCTTCAAACTTCATTCTCCATACCAATTGCAAGAATACAAGATTTTTTACAAATGTATTGTCATCTAGAAACTCCTTGCATGCCTCCATTCTTGCATCTTGTACAATTTTACCTTTCATATCTAAATTAGATAAAACTAATTCAGCTGGCCTAGGTGGGGAAGGCATACCAACTTGCATGTCTTGATCAGTAACAATAATCTCATCCATTAGATCCTCCTATGGTTGATTAATTCTTTGCCTCTTAGGGCTTGGCTCGGATGGCGGTGATAATTCTAAATCAATAATTTTGATTTCCCTAGGAACTTTGAATTTTGGACTTGGTTGTGGAGGCACTTTCATAATTTGTTTTCTTTTTTTTTCCATGTCTTCTTCATCACTGCTACTATCCTTTTTCCTCCTGTAAATGGGCCACCTTTCTGTAGGCTGGTATGTTGGCCTTGTTTCAATTGGTCTGACACCTTGCTCTTGTACACCCAAACTTAATTCTAAATTTACCTTTTTTGTCCTCAATGTGCCCATAATTTCCTTGAAGTTTCCCATCAAAAAAATAATTTTCTTATGGTGGGGACTGAACTCCAATAGTGGATCATCTTTCAAATCCATTTTGTGGACAACATCTAGTAGCTTACCATAAGCTATCCATTTCTCCTTGTTCAACTCCTATCTATTCAAATCAAATTCATTTCTAATCAAGTCTTCAGGGAAATTAAACACATGCACAAATTTTCCAGCTTTAATTCTTTGTCTGAAAAGAGCAAAGAAACCATTAGGATCATGTTGCTGCTTTGGTCCACACCTCAAATGGTAATCATCAAAGAAATTATCAAAATGCGTCCAGCCTCCCTTTGAAAATACAAAATCAGACACCACTGTATAATCTGGGAAAAATGTTCTCTTACCCCTTCTAGTGAGGTTGTCCTCATGAATACAACCTATCTACCACATAACTTCTACAAATCTCACTCTTGGTGGAACATTGTATGGCAGTATATGAGGGGATCCCTGAAAACCATATAGTCTCAAGACAGTGTTGACTGGGTATGGGATAATGTCACCCCAATTATGGTAAACCTTCAATTTTGGCTTCCTCTCCTTTGGCCTGAGAAAATCATGTAATTCCTCAGGGATCCTAGGTATATTCACCATTAATATAGCCCTTAATCTGGAAGCAAAACAATTATCAAATTGGACATAACTAGTGCTTTCCTTATTACAAGATAAATCTGCAGCCCATATCTGTACTGACAATCTTTTTCCATCAACTGATTGCCTTAATTTTGTCCTCTTAGAGAAAAATTCAGTATTCTTAAAAAAAAATGTATGCATTAGCATAGACTACCAAAAGAATTGAGTGTCGGTATTATTGTTTTGCAACTTTGACAACCCTTCATGCATCCTCTTAGCCAATAAAGAAGCGAAGTCATAGGTCATAGAGAAGTTAGGGTGTTCTATTTACACCCCCATGAACATATAAGCAATGGGCATTACCATACCAGGGATGAAACCCAAAATCTAACATAAAGAATAGAAAGTGTCTAGGAAATGTCTTGCAAAACAATTTAATTTGAAAGGTTCCTAGTCATTGGGGTTGATATGAAATTTTGAACCTCCTGCCCTAGCCAGATGAGGTGGAAGCAACCTTGCTCTAAAAAGAGATTTCAGCTTTGCATACTCCTGCTTCATTTCCTCAAGGTTTATAGGAACCAAGTCTTCACTCGGTTCACCCTAGATAAACTTTTTTGGACCTCTTCTCTGTTAATGCTCAATAGAACCTTTCCATCATTGTCCCTGATTATCCATGTAATAGGATCATATCTTGAAGCCACTGCCGTAAGCAGGTCTACATCAGGGAATACATTTGGTACCACCAGCTTCCCCATATCATACATTCATCCATTTGAAAAAGGGTGAGGCAAATTCCTCTGCCCATACCATGATCTAAACAATTCCAAGCCAATGAGGGGAACCCTAGCATCGACAATGTTGGAGCAATTATACACTAACCCTTCCCCCAGGATTTTCCCTCGCATTAGGACCAATCCCTTCCTCCTATCATTCGTTGACAAGGGAAATTGATCTAGGAAATAATCATACAGGTTTTGTTTCAAATATTCAGTATAACTAGAATGTTGCTTGGGTGGTGCCATCTCAGACAAACTAGGGCTTCTTTACAACCTTATAATTCAGATAGCTAGGACTAACCAGAGATAGAAAATTATAGGGAAAAACACTACAATTTCTCACAACTATAATTAAACTATAGCCCTAACACATTCATCAACAAGCTCACAACACATCCAGCTAATCCTTTCCCAAATTCAAATGCAAAATGATGAGGAGGCACATAAAATAAACTCATAGCTTTGTTCGCAGAACTCCCAAATTCTGGCTGCAGAAACTCACAATTCTACCTTCAGCTCTGAAACTGCTCCGCGAAATAGTTGAATGCTTTGTGATATAGACCAAGCAAGAAATTTTATTTTATTTTTGATCAAATCATGCCAGCAAGTGTCTCATCCGCCATTAAAGCTCAATTTCATGTTGCACGAACGACTCCAACCATATTTGATGCAAATGTAAATTCGAGCCATCAATTCTTTAGCTTGATCAAATCATCGATGGCCACCTTCAAAACAAGCTGACACAATTTCCAAAAAAGCGATAAGGGGCCCACCTTACCATACACTATGAGGGAAGTCCACGTGGCGGTTGCCCATGATATCGCAATCCTGAAACTCCTGATCGCGCGATGGCGGGCAACCTTTGATCTTGAGCATCAATGATCTCGTTCCTTTAACACAGTTGCCAGACATGTCGTTAACCTTCGAGTAGATTTTCTAGTGAGATTATAACATATCCATTGATTTAGAACATGTGCATCTTGAGAACACTTTAGTAATTCACCCCTTAATACATTTAAGGTCAGCTAGTGTTTCCTTTACTCTTTAGCCTTCATCGGATGAGACATGTGGCACCTGCCTATGATTTCACAGTCAGCCCAAGCACCATCACGGGATGGCAGGGAATGGCTCAGATCAAATGGCAGTTGGTCAGCGATAGCGCAAATTTGATCCCCCGGATAGGACACATGGCGCCTACCCGTGATTCCGTGATCCTTCAATTCCTGATCACGGGATGGTAGGCACCGTTGATATCTGCAGGAAATAGATCAACGACAACACTAAATCAACCCTTGCAAAATAAAACATTCATTAAAAGGAGAAGTGGGCATTACTAGGCGGATGACAAACAACAACATAAGTTGTTTTAAAAATGATGAAGCATGGGGTTATCCAAGACTTAGGGAAAAATAAAACCCAGCGGAGGAGATAAAATTAAAACAAAGGGGCCTGGCCTAGACAATTCGATAAGACATAAGTCATTTTAAACCCATCAAAAAGGTAACAATGAAATAGATCCCAACCCAAGCGTAAAGTAAACATAAGGGTAGCGTGAATTCGATCCCTTCTGCAAAATAAAACATTAATTAAAAAGGACGAGGGGACATCACTAGGCCAATGGTAAACAATGACATAAGTTGTTTTTTAAAAGATGAAACATGGGGCCAACCGAGACTTAGGAAATAAAACCCTATAGAGGAAATAAAGTATTAAAATCAAAGTTGGGTTTTAATTTTAATCCGGTGACATAAGCCTGAGCCATTAACCCTAGTGGTCATGTGGTCGATGGCTTAGCCAAATCCTTTCATTAAATACTAACCATGCAATGTGTAGGTTTTTCAGATTCGAAGATATGGGAGAAGATCTCGATCATACCCTACCAACTTGCAGACCTAAGGTGTCGCCTTGTTATTTGGCGCGAGGTCAGCAATAGGAAGATGTGTCTTGTATGGAATGTGGAGCCCAATCTCCACTATTGAGCTCATAACCCATGGTTTTAGATCGACAACCAAGATCAAAAGCTAATGTAAATCTATGTTGTTCCCTGCTAGCTCGCAAGAGGAAGATGAAGATTGGTTAAAAGTGAGGTTAATGAGATTGCAATGCGTACCTCCAGCCATTCAGTTTGCAAAGTGCATAGGACCTATTGACATGGTAGTTTGTTTCCAAGATGGATTAATGTTATTGGTCATGAGGAAGGTGAACGATGCTTCGTTGGATGTCAAACCGAGTTAGCTCGAGATAAACCGTTTGATCTGCCAACTCTTCAGGAGATCAGTGGGCAGTATTCAAAGTTGGAAAATGGCACATGGTGGTCATTTTATCATACAATTGGTGAAGCATTAATGAATTATTCCTTGCTTGTGTAGTCATGTCAATCTCAATCTGTGTGAAGATGTTGTTGTTGGCAATCATGAAGGGTGATTTGCGGATTCTCATGCAGCTCAAGTTAAACGGTGATAGTACATACCCCGCCAAATTGCCATGTTTTCACATGTATTTTTACTAAGCATTGATGAAGGTTTCCATTACCTCGCACAATAAATACAAGAGGAATTAACTGCTAATAGTGTCATTCTTGTAGAAGTTAGAGCACTTTGTGGGCCGAGTCTAATCAAGTTTGAGTGCTTGTCTGACAAGAGAAAATGAGTAAGTCAATAAGGAGGTATGTTTGTTTGAGCTCACAAAAGCTCGATCCTACTATTCAGGAAGGTGCTTTGGTTGACAAGCCTAGGCTTGTGTCCACTAGATGCAGTAGAAGGTTACAATTCTAGGATGTTGTTGCTCAACTGGTAGATGAAAAAGGCAAGCAGTCAGTGTGCTCTATTACTAGTTTCGGTAGGAAAATAAGGTATAGGCATGGCGCCTCTAGATGCCAACACTCACGCATTGACCTTACGAACAACACTTCTAATGATATAACCGAGACCGACTCCAACTACTGTCGGTATTTACCTCACTTCAATCATGGTCTACCCTCTGATGAGGAAGTGATATTTGTGGTGCCATTGGCTATTAAAACCCCAAGCAGACAGACTAGAACCGTATTGGGAAAGGACAAGAAAGAAGAGGAGGCCGAGGTTCTACCGTATTGGGCAACAACTAGAATCAGGTGTGTATACCGAGGTCTGAGTGTTAGTAAGGGTAGGGTGGCAAGTAAATAAGAAGTTGATGTGTGGGATGTAAAATTTTGTGTTGATGATGTTGTTGATGCTATTGGTTCTGCGTGTGTGGCACATTTTGATGTCGATTGTGTGCCTTTGTGGAAATTTGATTGCCTGGTTTTTTTGTGTGGATAGCAACAAAGGGGATTTTGATGACAATTTGTGTTCCCTTTTCTGATGGTAGTTACAACTTTAGCTTTCCCCAGTTCATGCACTATGTTTTGTAGATTCAACATGTGTGAAGTTTTGAAATGAAATTCAAATGCAATGGAAATTTTGTTCAAATGAAAATTTGTGGTGAAATTACATTTGATCCTGAAGCTTGTTGCTCCCTTGTCATATAAAAGGGAATTCAAACTGATGAAAGCTCTAGCTAGGTTTTGAGTTGAATAAATGGGTAGAAAGATATATGTCCTCTAATGAGGAAATGATATTTGTGGTGCCATTGGCTGTTAAAACCCCAAGCAGATGGACTAGAACCATATTGGGCAAGGACAAGAAAGAAGAGGAGGCTAAGGTTTCCTCTCCTCCTCTAGCAACAACTAGAAGAGGGCGTGTATACTGAGGTCCAAGTGTTGGTAAGGGAAGGGTGGCGGGTAAATAAGAAGTTGTTGTGTGGGATGTAAAATTTTGTGTTGATGATGTTGTTGTTGGTGGTGTTGGTTATGCGTGTGTGGCACATTTTGATGTCGATTGTGTGCCTTCGTGGAAATTTGGTTGCTTGATTTTTTTGCGTGGATAGTGACAAAGGGGATTTTGATGACAATTTTTGTTCCCTCTTTTGATGGTAGTTACAACTTTAGCTTTCCCCAGTTCATGCACTATGTTTTGCAGATTCAACGTGTGGGAAGTTTTGAAAAGAAACTCAAATGCAATGGAGATTCTGTTCAAATGAAAATTTGTGGTAAAATTACATTTGAACCTGAAGCTTGTTGCTCCCTTGTCATATAAAATGGAATTCAAGGCTCATTTGTAGGGAGAGAACTGATGAAAGCTCTAGCTAGGTTTTGAGTTGAATATATGGGTAGAAAGATAGGAATAGAATGGATAGCCTGTTTTGAGTTTTGGATGAATATATGCAAATTATCTTAAATTGTATGCAAATATGACTTATAAGCATGAATAAATGTATAATTCTAATATATTTTCTCTCCTTATGTGGATTTGAGTGAATTTTGAATGAAATATTAATGATGTTGTCATTCTTCTTTTGAGAATTTGTTCAATTGTGTGTCTATGTTTTTACTTTGATTCAAGAAAATCAATAAATGCTTAAATGGAGTCATAAGTTTACAATTATTTAAAAAGGATTTGATAAGTAGTAATATATAAAAGAATTGAGCTCCATAATGCAAGGTATTATGAGTATTCCATTCTATTAAATTCTTGGGTCATTTCTACTAGGTAAATGGGTAACTAAATATTTAACTGGCGAAGAATAAAAGAATAATATGTAAATGGGTCACTCACTCACTCCCTCTATCTCTCTCCCCTTAACCCTAAACCCTTAACCCTTAAACTCTAAACCCTTAATATTAGGTGTGTATTAAAACATTCTAAAAGTATAAATTTTTGGAGTTCTATTAGGAATTGAATGATAAATGACGATGAATGGGAAAATCTAAGGCACTTTAATATTTTCAACTAAAAAGTTAGAGTTTAATTAGGATTAGTGTTCACTTAGGGTTAGGTTTAGGGTTCAATTAATGTTCAATAGGTAGGGGTTTAATTAAGGTTATGAATTCAATAAGAGTTCAAATAGGGTCAAGGTTAAGGTTACGGTTGGGGTTAAGGTTCAATTAGGATAAGAATTAGTGTTAGGGTTAGGATTAGAGTTCAACTGTAGTTCAAAGTTAGGGTTATGGTACACTTAGAACTATTGTTCAATAAATGTTCAATTAGGGTTAATACTTAATTAAGATTAGTTTTAAAGTTCAATTAGGGTTTGGGTTAGGGTTTGATTAGAGTTAGGTTTAGGGTTTAGTTAGAGTTAGGGTTAGGGTTAGGGGTAGAATTCAATTATGCTTAGTCGTCAATTACAATTAGATTTAGTGTTCAATTAGGGTAAGGGTTAGAGTCCAAATCGGGTTAGGGATTAACTAGGGTTAGGATTATAATAGAATAAAGTTTTGTGTTTAATTATGATATCTAGAATTTAGTATAATTTTTTAAAATGAAATGATTTGGACACAAAAAAAATTTAGAAAAGTTGATTTTATATAGATCTTATTTGTTAATTTAATCTAAAATTCTAATTAATAATTGTTTAATTAATTTAAAATGAATATTTAATTTAATTGTATTAGATAATTAGTAAAACTAAATAGACAATAAATATTTTATGAATTTTAAAAATTATAAGGGTTAGGATTATAATTCTATAACTAAAAGTAATTCTAATATTGTCTTTCATATTGTGTTGCAAATGCTACTAGCATATATATATTATTTATTAATATATACAAAATACTCCAAGAGAAATCTTTGTTGAGGCACCTATTTTATAATAGTACAATAGACGCATCAAAAGGATATCTCTCAGAATATTTTTTATATATTATTAATAAATAATATATATGCTAGTAATTATTTAATAAATAAAATAAAATAAATATATCATTTTTTTATGATACTACTCGTTGCCAAGGAGATCCACATGGCGACCGCCTGTGATATCACAATTAATAAAGAACTCAACTTTTGATCACACAATGGCAGGAAACTGTGGATCTCAACCATCGGCAATCATGTTCATTCAACACAGTCACCGGCCTTGTTATTAACCATCGAGCACCTTTCTACCGAGATTATAACATCTCCATTGATTTAAAACAAGTGCATCTTATAACTGGTTTAGTAACCCGTAACATAATGTATTAAAGATGCATCAAAGTATTTATCATTCCTTCGGCTTCACTGGATGAGACACATGGCACTCGCCCATGATATTGCAATCAACTGGTGGGGTCATCGTGGGATGGCAGGAAATGGCTGAGATCACACGACAATTGATCTACGACCATACAAACTTGTCCCTCTGCAAAATAAAAACCCTTATTAGGGGAGCGGGCCTAGTAGTCATGCAGGGTGAAAAATAAAAGCATTTATTAGGGGAGAGGGCACACTCAATCGTGATGATAATACCCAGTCTTACAACATATTTATACTATACATTGTAAATAAACAGTCCAAATGTATATAAAGAAAAAACCAAATGTTGATAAAAAATGGACCCATACTTGAACACATGAGAACCTCTAAATGCTATATGAAAAAAACATAAATACATTCATGAAGAAGTGAAATAAGTATTTTTTTGTTTCAAATAAAATATCACAACTCTCCACTATAAGTATATCATTTAAAAAATAAAATTTCATTTAATAAAATAAGACACTCATTTAAACAAGTATTGTTATCATAGTGAAAAAATATTGTTCTTATGTGTGCAACAATTGGGGTAGCAATGTACAAGCATTGGATAATTTTATATTAATAGTTTGTCCTATCACAAATATAAAAGGTGAGCACAATAAATAACATGTATTTTCCCATTAAATGTGAAGGATTTTCAAAAAGTTTTAGTGTTCAACTATTGGTCCATTTTTGTTCAATATAAGTTGTATTTTAAATCATTATGTGTTGTTTTTATAACAACAAATAGATTTTTTGTGTTCAACTATTAGTCCATATGTGTTGAATATAAAAGGTAGAGATATCAAAGATTTATGGTTATCAATAAGTATTTGGTCCACTTAGGTTGTATATTAATTTTAATTTAAATAAAAATATCATATTCTACAAGCAACAAATGATATTTTTTTGGTTCAACTATTGTGGGTTCCATGATTAATTTTTGGTCAAACCTTTAAAAGTTCAAATTTTAGACACTTCTCAAAAGATCCACCGATGTGGTGAGTTGCATGATGAGTTGTGCCTCCAAACCTTCGTTATAGATAAATAAGAGACCATTCTACATTTCAAAAAAAAAATGAAGGTTCTATGATATTCTAGTCAATTGCTACATGCTGAGAAAGTTAGCCTAGACGACTACTGGGCCCTCTCGCCTAAAGGAATAAGGGGACATCACTAGGTCGATGACAAACAATGACATAAGTTTTTTTAATGAGGGAACACAAGACCAACAAAAGACTTAGGAAAAATAAAGTCAGGAGAAGGAAATAAAACAATAAAACAAAAGGGGGCCCAACCTAAACAAAGCAATGGGGCTTAAGTCGTTTTAAATCCTTCCCAAAAAGTAACGGCCAAATAGATCCCATCCAAGGTGTAAGATGAACACTAGGGTTTTACATGAAGATGAAGGTAAAACACCAACCTTAGGCTTTTCACAAACACAATAGATGACCAGAGACACAAGGCAGCATAAAATAGAACACAAAGAACAAAACTTTGAAGTTCCATCACTACCCATAACCCTAAACTCTAAACCATTAACCCTAAAATCTTAAACCCTCTACACTCTCTTTCTCTCAAGTCTCTCCCTCCTACCCCCTCTCCCTCTCTTAGGTCTCTCTCTCAAGTATCTACCCTTAACCCTCCCTCCCTCTATCTCTCTCCCACTCCCTCTCTCTCTCTCTCAAGTATCTTCAATATCCTACCCCCTCTCCCTCTCTTAGGTCTCTCTCACTCACTCACTCCCTCTATATCTCTCCCCTTAACCCTAAACCTAAACCCTGAAGCCTAAACCTAAACCCTAAACCCTTAGAAGCCCTCACCCTCTACCCTTAGCCCTCCCTTCCTTTATCTCTCTCTCTCTCAGGTCTCCCTCCTGGCACTCTCCCTCTGGGGTCTCTCTCTCCGCTCATTCACTCTGTCTCCAAGTCTCACCCTCCTGCCCTTCTCCTACTCTCTTGGGTCTTTCTCCCTCAGGCTCCTCTGTCTCTCCTCTGCCCATGAAGCCCTCTGCCCCATATCTCTCTCCTCCCTCCCTCTTTTCCTCTCTCTCAGAGTCTCACCCTCCACCCTCTCCTCTCTCAAGTCTCTCTCTCTCTCACTCTTATATCCTCCTCTGCCCGCCAGCCCTTCGACCCTCTGCCCTCTACCCTTAACCCTCTCATTGCTCTCTATCTCTATCTCTCTCCTCCTCCTCTCTCTACTCACTAAATCCCTCTCTCTCTCCCCTCTACCCTGCCTAAACCCTTGATCCCTCTACCCTCCTACCCTCTCTCTCTCTCAGTCTCTCCCTCCTACCCCCTCTCCCTCTCTCAGGTCTCTCTCTCTCACTCACTCTCTCTATCTCTCTCCCCTCTACCCTTAACCCTAAACCTTAAACCCTTAACCCTTAAACTCTAAACCCTTAATATTAGGTGTGTATTAAAACATTCTAAAAGTATAAATTTTTGGATTTCTATTAGGAATTGAATGATAAATGGCGATGAATTGGAAAATCTAAGGCACTTTAATATTTTCAACTAAAAAGTTAGAGTTCAATTAGGATTAGTGTTCACTTAGGGTTAGGTTTAGGGTTCAATTAATGTTCAATTTGGGTTAGGATTGAGGATGAGGTTGGGGTTTAATTAAGGTTATGAATTCAATAAGAGTTCAAATAGGGTCAAGGTTAAGGTTGCGGTTGGGGTTAAGGTTCAATTACAATAAGAATTAGTGTTAGGGTTAGGATTAGAGCTCAACTGTAGTTCAAAGTTACGGTTATGGTAAAATTAGGACTACTATTCAATAAATGTTAAATTAGGGTTAATACTTAATTAAGGTTAGTTTTAAAGTTCAATTAGGGTTTGGGTTAGGGTTGGGATTATGAATCAAGTAGGTTTGGGTTAGGGTTTGATTAGGGAGACTATATGTTTAGGAGTTAGTTAGAGTTAGGGTTAGTAGAGTGTAGAATTCAATTAGCAGTGAGTGGAATTACAATTAGATTTAGTGACAATTTAGGAGGTGAGGTTGAAGTCAAATGGGTTAGAAGAGGTTTAACTAGGGTTAGGATTAGAATAGAATATAAAGTTTTGTGTTTAATTATGATATCTAGAATTTAGTATATAATTTTTAGAAAATGAAATGAGATTTGGACCTGAGAAAAAAAAATAGAAAAGTTGATTTTATATAGATCTTATTTCTTAATTTATTCTAAAATTATAATTAATAATTGTTTTTTAATTAATATAAAATGAATATTTAATTTAATTTAATTTAATTAGTATTAGATAATTAGTAAAACTACATAGATAATAAATATTTTATGGATTTTAAAATTAGAATTTATTTTAATTTTATTTGTAATGTCAAATATTAAAATTTTAGATTGAAATACTTAATTGATTTTCAAATATTTATAATTAATGTTCAATTTATAAACTAATATTAAGACATTAATAAATATAACCCATGACATAATGTATTAAAGAAGCATCAAAGTATTTATCATTCCTTCAGCTTCACCAGATGAGACACATGGCGCCGCCCATGATATCACAATCAATAAAGAACTCGCAACTTTTGATAACATGATGGCGAGAAACCGTGGATCTCAACCATCAACAATCATGTTTGTTCAACATAGTTGCTAGCCTTGTTATTAGCCACCAAGCACCTTTCTACCGTGATTATAACATCTTCATTGATTTAAAACGCATGCATCTTATAACTACTTTAGTAACCTGCGACATAATGTATTAAAGACCCATCAAAGTATTTATCATTCCTTCGGCTTCACTGGATGAGACACTTGGCACTCGCCCGTGATATCTCGATCAACTGGTGGGGTCATCGCAGGATGGCGGGGAACGGCTAAGATCACACGATGATTGATCTACGACCATGCAAACTTGTCCCTATGCAAAATAAAAAATGTTATTAGGGGAGAGGGCCCAGTACATGTGGCGCTCACCCGTGATATTGTGATCAACTGGTGGGGTCATCGCGAGATGGCGGGAAATGACTGAGATCACATGACGATTGATCTACGGCCATGCGAACTTGTCCGTCTGCAAAATAAAAACATTTATTAGGGGAGAGAGCCTAGTAGTCGTGCAGGGTACAAAATAAAAACATTTATTAGGGGGGAGAGCACACTCAATCATGAGGATAATACCCAGTCTTACCACATATTTATACTATATATTGTAAATAAACAGTCCAAATGTAAATAAAGAAAGATATTTATACAATCCAAGAAAATAAGTTAAAAATATTTAATAAAAAATATATATCAATTTGTTTTCTTTTTTTGCAAGATTAGGTATGATTTAAAATATTTTAAGTCAAATAACATAAATGATAAAATTGAAATTAGGAAAACTTGAATATTATTTAAAAATTTACGAGGTTTCATATTTTATATGTGTGAGATTGATCTAATATTCCAGAAAATGAATGTTAAAATATCATGAAAAATAGGCATAGAATGAACAGAAATGCAAAATTATATTTGCATATATTCATAAAAATAGAATCTAATAAACAAAAATATATGCAATTAAAAATAAACGAAAAAATAATTCAACCCAAATTTAGATAAGAGACATAATTAGATTATATGATAACTTTAAGGCTAGGGTTAGGGTTTGATTAGGATTAGTGTTTGCTTAGGGTTATGATTAGAGTTATGAATCTACAATTAGGGTTCAATTAATTTTCACTTAGGGTTTCTTTCTTGGGTGAAGTTTATTGAATGGTAAGTGTATTTTATAAAATTAATATGTCAAGAATTAATTTTAGATAATACTACATGTGATTTTTCATATGGTATTAAATTGTAGATTAAAATTGATAATAGATTTACTTCCTTCTTTTGCATTGTAAGCTACCATAATATATGGCCTTAAAATCCTATTCATATTTTGAGCTTTTCTAAACTATACAACACGACATCCAACAAAAAATTATTTATACATTTTTCCAGAACAAATCCTTAAATTCTTAATGTGTGTTACCAGGTTAGTCTTTATTGCAATAATAAATACACACTAATATATATATTATGGTTGAGGGAAAATATTAAAATATTTATATATATAGAAAAATTTAAATGCAAAGGGATTCAAGTACATACCTTTTTCTAATATCTTTGCTCTATATGGCATGAAATTTTGTGCACAAAACTTATAACTAATATGTCAAGTTGTGACTTTGGACCTATTTTGCATCAATAAATATGAACTTTGACACATTTGCCTCTAATCTGTATCATAAAATATGTACTTAAATGCTCAAAATAGTTAGGATTAGTGTTGAGATTAAGTTGATCTTTGGGAAGGTCAGTAAAAAGCTTCACCTTTGTATCTCTCTCCTATAGATAGAGAGGTAGAGATGAATATAGAGATAGAAGAGGAAAAGGGATAAAATAGATAGAGATATAGAGAGAGATAGAGGGAGAAATAAATATATAGAGAGATAGGGAGATAGAGGGGGGATATATATATATATATAGAGAGAGAGAGAGAGAGAGAGAGAAAGAGAGAGAGATGGAAAGGTAGAGATATAAGGAGATATAGAGAGAAGGGGGAGAGAGAGAGAGATAAGTAGAGAAACAAATAGAGATGGAGAGGGAGATAGAAATAAGGGGAGATAGAGAGAGAGAAAGAGAGAGGGATAGATAGATAAATGCGAAGAGAAAGACATAGATATAGAGATATATGAGAAGATAAAGGGAAAAATAGGTTGAGATATGAAGATAGATAGGGGTATAGGGAGAGATCAAGAGAGGGAGAGATGGGGAGAGATAGAGAGAGGGAGGGAGAAAGGGAGAGAGATATGTAGAGGAGGGAGAGATAGAAGATGGGGAAGAGGGAGATATATGTAGAGAGGGGGAGAGAGGGAAAGCGAGAGGAGGAGGCTAATATAGAGAGATAGATAGAGATAGGAAAAGAGATAGGGAGATAGATGCATAGGGAGATATACATATAGAAGTATATGGATATAAAGAGATAGATAGATGAGAGAGGGATATTGAGTAATAAATGGATAGAAAGAGATAGAGAGACGAGTGAGAGGGAGATCGAGTGAGAAATAAAGATAAAGATATAGAGTAGAAGAGATGGAGTGAGTAAGATAGAGAGAGGAGGACATTTCTAGAGATAGGAAGTGAGATGGATGGGTAGAGAGAGGGAGACATTTCTACAGATGGAGGGGGAGGGAGAAATATAGAGGTAGATATGAATATAGAGCGAAAGAGGAAGAGTGAGACAAATTGATAGAGGTAGAGATATATATATAATGAGAGAGGAAGAGGGAGAAAATTTGATAGAGATATAGAGAGATAGATAAGTAGAGAAAGACAAATAGAAATGGATAGGGAGATAAAAATAAGGGGAGAGATAGAGAGGGGGGAGAGATAAATGGGAAGAGAAAGGGACAAAGAGGTTGACATATGAAGATAGATAGGGGTATAGGGAGAGAGCTCAGATGGGAAGAGATAGAGAGAGGGAGGGAGAAAGGGAGAGATATAGGTAGCTGAGGGAGAGAGAATATGGGGAAGAGAGACACATAAAGTTTAGATGTGTCAATATTTAAGAATCCAAGTGTTTATTCTGAAATTCTTGCAAACATTGTTAAAATTTTAGTTATGTTCAAGTATAATTGTTAGATCAAAAAATGACCTTTCAGTTGGCACAAAATTATAGGTGACATAAAGTTTTCGACCAGATTGATGAGCATATATCCATTATTTCAATACAATTTTATATCATGCCTATAAAAATCTATATTTATTCACATATTCCACCCAAACTCAATCTCTCCAAGTGAGGTGTAGGCAAGCATATATGTAATATGTGATGTTTCTGCTAGATGATACTTACAATGATCTCCACCAAGCATGCTTGTAAACTCATGACAATGATGTAAAATATTTTCTTCCATGATGATATTGTTAGCTACATTCTTCCTTAATGACATCTTTAGCTACTTTAAATTAGAATTTAGAATCATCATCCAAGGTTGGGATATGATACATTAAGAGATCTTGCTTTTCTTCTCTTTTTTGTCTTCATTTTCCTCCACAAGCATGTTTTCCCAAGAGGAAGCCAAGGAATCCTTGATGGTTTTAGGATTATCATAATTTTATACATAACCATCTTCAATCTTAATATTATGTTTCTTTGCCTTCTAATTTTGCATGTTAAATGAAAAAACTTTGTTTTACACCTTATTTAAGTCATTTAATCCTTGATTTTTGTCTCCAATAGATTTATTTAAAACTATAGACACCATCCAATTGAATTATGAGATTCCTCTCTTCTTCTATTAGGATGTAAGAAAAATCATTTGAGAGGTCTTTTTGGATCTTAGCCATTCTACTTTCAAGGAGATCTTTTCTTTGAAAAGGTTTCTAAAGACTTGGATATTCCACTCTTTTAGTTTGAGTTTTATGAATTTTAACTTTCAATTGAATATTTACATCTTAGTGCAATGATCAACTGTTTGGGTGAGCCAAGAGTTAGTGACAACCATTTCGAAGTTTGAGTTTTCCATCTACACTTTTTCAAACTTGAAAGACACTCTTCTAGGGAATTTATCCTTGTCTATGAGTCTGTAATCCAAACCAACTTCAAATAGGATTACAATTAGGGTTCAAATAGCTTTATGGTTGGGGTTAAGCTTCAATTTGGGTTAAGGTTCAATTGATTAAAAATAAGCATCTTCAGAAGAAGGATATCTCTTGGCGTACTTTACATATATTTTTAAAATATAGGTATGCTAGTGATAATACCCAGTCTTACCACATATTTATACTAAATATTGTAAATAAACAGTCCAAATGTAAATAAAGAAAAAACCAAATGTTGATAAAAAATGGACCCATACTTGAACACATGAGAACCTCTAAATGTTATATGAAAAAAATATAAATACATTCATGAAGAAGTGAAATAACTATTTTTTTGTTTCAAATAAAATATCACAACTCTCCACTATAAGTATATCATTTAAAAAATAAAATACTCATTTAATAAAATAAGACACTCATTGAAACAAGTATTGTTATCGTAGTGAAAAAATGTTGTTCTTATGTGTACAAAAATTGGGGTAGCAATGCACAAGCATTGGATAATTTTATATTAATAGTTTGTCCTATCACAAATATAAAAGGTGAGCACAATAAATAACATGTTTTTTCCCATTAAATGTGAAGGATTTTCAAAAAGTTTTAGTGTTCAACTATTGGTTCAATTTTGTTCAGTATAAGTTGTATTTTAAATCATTATGTGTTGTTTTTATAACAACAAATAGATTTTTAGTGTTCAACTATTAGTCCATATGTGTTGAATATAAAAGGTAGAGATATCAAATATTTATGGTTATCAATAAGTATTTTGTCTCTTTCTCACTCACTCACTCACTCACTCCCTCTATCTCTCTTCCCTCTACCCTAAACCCTAAACCCTAAACCCTTAAACCCTTTACCCTTTACCATCCCATCCTTTATCTCTCTCTCTCTCTCTCTCTCTCTCTCTATCTCTCAAGTCTCTCCCTCCTAGCACCACTCCCTCTCTGAGGTTTCTCTCTCACTCACTCACTCACTCACTCAATATCAAGTCTCTCCATCCTACCTCTTCTCCCTCTCATGGGTCTTTCTCTCACTCACTCACTCCTCTGTCTCTCTCCCTTAACCTAAACCCTAAACCCTAAACCCTTAAACCCTCTAACCTCTACCCTTAACCCTCCCTTCCTTTATCTCTCTCCACTCCCTCCTCTCTCTCTCTCTCTCAAGAGTCTCTCCTGTGCCCCTCATCCCTAAACCTTCTATCCTCTACCCTCAACACTCTTCCCCTCCCTTCCCCTCCTAGTGTCTCTCTCTCTACCTCTCTCTACCACTCCTCTCCTAAGGTCTCTCTCTCCTCCTCCTCCTCTATCTCAGGTTTCTCCCTCCCTCCCCTTCTCTCTCTCTCTTGGGTCTTTCTCTCACTCCCTCCTCCCTATATCTCTCCCCTCCACCCTTAACCTAAACCCTTAAACCATCTACCTTTTACCCTTAACCCTCCCTCCCTCTCTCTCTCTCAAGTATCTTCAATATCCTACCCCTCTCCCTCTCTTAGGTCTCTCTCTCATCACTCCTCCCTCTATCTCTCTCTCCTTAACCTTTCATTACAAACCCTAGAAGCCCTTAATGGCAAACTCTCTACCTCTACCCTTAACCCTCCCTTCCTTTATCTCTCTCCCTCCCTCCCTCTCTCTCTCTCTCAAGTCTCTCCCTCCCACCTCCTCAACCATGAAGCCATTAGACCTTATCCTCTACCCTCAACGTTTTTCCCCTCCCCTTCCCTCCTAATTCTCTCTCTCTACCTCTCCCCTTCTTCCCCTCTTCCTCTCTCCCTTCCCCCTCCTAATTCTTTCTCTATATATATATATCTCACTTTCCCTCTCTCTCTCTCTCTCCCTCTATCCCTCTCTCTCCCTCTATCTCTCTCTCTTTCCCAACCTCCATATCCTAATTACTCTTGAGTATATGTGCGCAAAAATTAGATAACCAATTTAGATAGGATATCCAATTTATAGCACCAAAATATTACATTTTAAAATGTTTTTCAAATTAGATATTATACACGAATTGGATATCCAATTTGTAGTTCTTTGGCTTGGGAATTGCTATGGAGCAATGTACTAACAGCCAACCCAAAAAAAAAAGTCAACTCGGGATTTTCATTTTTTTGGTGAGTTCAAAATGCTACTTTTTTCATGTAGCCACTTTTTGGGCCATCATGATCTTACACATACCCAGGTCTAAATCAGGTAGATGTTATTGCTAAGGTGGATCACTCCTTTCTTCGAAGGCCACTTATGATTGGGTCAAGTGTTCTTTTCTTTAGAAAATTCCTATTTCCTTTTTGATAGGTTAATTATCATTTGATTAGATGGGTTATGAAGCACTTATTTCAAACAAATATCTTTATGAAAGAAGTGTATTGGCATGAAATTAAATATGATTTGTATTCCAATGTAAAAACTACAAAGAATGGAAACAATTCTTTCAACACATAAACTATTATGTAGTAGTCAATTAAAATGAAAAAGCTTACTCTATATTAGTTAGAATACACAACTAATAAAATGATCTAAAGTTACTTATTTATCCTAGAGGAACTAAGTATATAGTATACAAAGAAAACCAAAAAATCCACAACTACCCCTATTTTGAAGGAGTTTAGTTTTATCCCCTTCCCGATCTCGCTAATATTGTCTAATTATTTTAAAGAGATGAAGGGTCATAACACAACTTTATTCAACCCAGTAAATAGCTTGGTTAATGAAACTTGACAAAAGCGACAAAACAATTGCTACATTTGGCATTTCATGTTGAATGAAGAGTGGTGACAATAATCTAATTATAGTTTAATAAAACACTATTTTTATAAGAAGGCTTGACATTAGAAAGATAAGTGTTACTTATAGTTTAATAAAACACTATTATAGTTTTACTAACATATACTATTGTATGCTTGCATGGCTTCTTAGTTAATAGATGGGGAGATAGAGATAGATGGGGAGAGAAAGAGAGAGAGATAGAGATATATGGGAAGAGAAAGAGAGATGGAGATATATGGGAAGAGAAAGGAAGATAGGTGGAGATAGAGAGTCGATGGATAGGGGGGATAGGGAGGGAGAGATGGTGAGAGATAGAGAGGGGGAGATAGAGAGGGGGAGGGAGAGAAATGGATATAGATAGAAAGAGAGATAGAGAGAGGAGTAAGAGGGAGATAAAAAAAGAAATAGGGATAGAGATATAGAGTAGGAGAGATGGAGGGAGAGATGGAGTGAATGAGAGAGAAAGGGGGGGAGAGGGAGAGATAGCTCAATAGATAGAGGGGGGAAGAGGCAAGAGTGACATAGATAGTGGGAGATATAGAGATATAGAGAGCGACAGGGAGAGATATATCAATCACCCTCCCTATATCTCTATCTATTCATCCTTATCTCTTTATCTCTCTACCCCTCTCTATCTCTTTGTCTCCCTTTCTATTTGTATGTTTATCATTATCTCCCTCTCTCTCTATATTTTCTTCCCTATATTTATCTTTGTCTCCTTAAGTGTGCAATGGGTACATTGAAGAGGTCTTAAAGGAGAAATTATCATATCTTTTAATCAAATGACATGCTACCTTGAGCATAACTCCCTCAAGGACACACATTCCATCCTTGATTATTGATATGAAAAACTATCAAAATTTAGTTTCTCTCTCATATTAATATATATTACTATTATATTAAATATATATATTATATTAATTATATTTTGTATTATATAAAAAATATACTTATTATTAATTATTAATTATAATAATTTTATAATGCATTTAATAATTTTGTTAAAGAATATAATATATAATTATAATAAGTTGAATAATTATATTATTTATTATGTAAAATATAGCTAATATATACTTAACTATATTGTAGAATATTAAAACCTAGCTAAATGGCACCAAAATTTTAAACTTAATTAACATACTGTAAAGCCTAACGAAACCAGGTTGTAGCTCGTCAAATTGGAGAAGTGAAAGGTCAATGCTAGTGCCGAGGAAGAGTTTGGAGTAGTGAAAACAAGGTCAATGCCAGTGCTGAGGAAGAGTTTGGAGGAGTGAAAACAAAGTCAATACTAGCGCTGAGGAAGAGTTTGGAGTTAAAACAAGGTCAATACCAGTGCCGACGAAGAGTTTGGAGGAGGAAAACAAGGTCAATATCAGCGTCAAGGAAGAGTTTGGAGGAGTGAAAACAAGGTCAATACCAGTGTCGAGGAAGAGTTTGGAGTTAAAACAAGGTCAATACCAGCACCGACAAAGAGTTTGGAGGAGTGAAAACAAGGTCAATATCAGCATTGAGGAAGAGTTTGGAGGAGTAAAAACAAGGTCAGTACTAGCATCGAGGATGAGGTTGAGGGCACTTAGGGAAAATTGACGACCAAGGGGCAATAAGTACTGTAAGTTTGGCACCCACATTCTCTTCAACCTTTAATTTTCATGCCTAGTTTCCAAAGATCTTCTCGTACATTAGCACCCCCATTCTCGTAAAATGGTATAAGATAAGACAGAAAAAATAAAATAGCTTAGTCTTTCACATTTTTATCCACCAGCCTCAGGTCTCAGAAAAACTCCCATTATCTACCCACATCTTGGTTGAGGTCTAGGATTTCATCACACATAGACTTCATCGCATGAGTCTGAAGCAATTGTAGACTTAGCCCAAGTATATGCTAGGCTAAGGTAGATCTAATGAATGGAAATAGAGGCATACAATTCTTCTTTAATACCTCCACCACAAACATATGCAAGGTGTTGGTTGTTTTTACGGTAAGCAAGTTGATCTTCTAATCTACCTATGGAATTGACAATTCCAATAAAGGGTAGCTCTTAGGACCTGGACCAACTAACGAGGATTTGAAAGACCTCTTACACTTTGGGCTCGACAAGACCCGGGAGGGTGATCCCTTAATGTGTTTACAACCTCTGCACTATCATCATAAACAACATTAACTACAACAGATAATCTCATTTAATAGCTCAACATAATAGATAATACCAAATAGAATTGCTGCTGATCAATAATATCAACTATTTGGAGCATGAGATAACTACAACATTTCACAAAGATAAGATAGTCATTGGATTTGCAATTTGTAACAAGCTCTAGGTAAAGGAAAACAAAAATTGAACCATGTACTTAATAAGGGCAACCCTAGACCAAGCATATCCATTGAGGAGCCAAATGTATAAGCATCTAAGGGTTTATGACAGATTTTACACATAACATATAAGATCCTTGATAACATTGCTTTACAATCTCATCAATATGTATTCTAACCCAATACTACTTATCAAATCCTTATACAGAACATATCCACCTACAATCCCATTCAAGCATTTTAATTAATTCCTTGAATTATACGTAAAACAAGAATCATACACACCACAACAGTGAGATGAACTAAACAACCCTTGATCATTTTATTCAAAATTCAAATATGCTTGTACAATGCGTAGACATGAGTTTGAATTAATCATATCACCTAAATGCCAATACTGCCATAAACATCAAATCCCATGAATTCAAAACCTAAACTACATTTTCCCTAAAACCATCGAACTTTACAATTTTCTTTGCACTTCACCTAGACTTGACCAAAAAATATATATCACTTTCTAACCTGCAATTCTAGCCTTTAAATCCTTCTTATACAAAAGAAGGAGCAAACAAGCATTAGGCCGTAAAAGCACATCGTCAATAGCCAATTGACCTACTTTGTGATAATTCCAAAATTGTTACAACAACAATCTCCTAGAGAATCTTCTTGTTCATGCCCGCTGAGAATGGTTGATGCAACAACAAAAAACTTTAAGAATTCTGCACCTAGACTGTCACCAAAAAACAAAACTGGAATCTATTGTAACTGCAACAGTTGATTTGTGAACCGTTAGCAGCCTACTCCTTTTCACTCTTCCTCAATTAAATATACATTTACCCATTTCTGGTACTCTTCATCAGTTGGCCAATCAAAATTGATCACCTCATTCACCTTGACACTATAAGGTTTGTACTTAACTGCCACCTGATTTGCTTCTCTTTCAATCGGACCAAGAATGAGCCGGTGCTAACGATTTTGGTCCATACAGCCACCAACAAATCATAACCCGAAAGGACCCCTATTTTATAGGGTTTTGTAGTCTAAACATGATATAAAGGGGCTCTTACACTTTTTGTGATTACTGTAGCTTGTGTAAGAGACCCCATGGATACTGTCTTAATTGCAAGATGCATGAATAGGGTGTAGGATGAGAAATAAAGAAGGTATAGTTGTTGTCCTCAATAGTTTTGTATGAAAAAGCATGTGAAATGAGAGGTTCGCTCACGCTTCAAAACATGTATGGGAGATTTGATTTTATGAATTTTTATCCATGTGCAGACCTAATGGGTTGCTTCTGAACATTGAATATAAATGATATACATTATCAATATCAATAATAATAATAACATATATGCTATATATATGTATGTATGTATGTATATGTATTTTTAAATGTAAATGTAAATACAATAACTGCATGCTCTCCTAGAACAATAAATGCAACATATCATTAAAGAATAATCTATATCTATGCATATAAATGTGTATTTCTAAATTCAAGTGTAAATGCAAAGAGCATATGGTTTTGTAGTGTTGTAGATACAACATATCCATAAATTAATGTAATTGAAATTCTAAAGTCTTCAACACATATAATATGAAATCGATCAAACTATTAAACTACATGAGAAATAAATGAAAACAGTAAATGCATATGTATGTGTACTTGTAAATGTAAGTGTAAAATAAATAAAAATAATGAAAATTATAAAAGAATACAAGGAAAGGTCTCCTCCCTTCTTGGTGGGGTCATAACATCCCTCCACACACAACCCTTAAAAATTATGAATAGAGGAATATAATCTTTGAAGAACTCAAAGTTGATTCTCTCCCACCTAATGCAATTAGTCATTTTATCCTTACAAACATTTATAATGATTACTAGAGGCACATAGACCAATTCTTCATAATAGAAGAATTTGATCATACTTTTCCAATGATCGCATTATGGGAAAACCTTAGGTTAAATGAATAATTCCTAGCTAAGTTATTTAAATCATGTCCAATCATATAAGAGAAGACCGCTATGTATACCGATACCATGGAGAAAGGCTAGTCTTTGGGCTCTTCAACAATCATCCTACCTTAAAACATACCAAAAAGTCTCCTAGCAATTAGACATAGGAAGATTTAATATGACTTAAAAAATTATTACAAGCTGCAAACTTATGATGACTTAAACTGTGCCTAGTACACACCCTCCCCCATTAACCACTTAGACATATGAAAATTAAATTTAAATTTTCTGCTATTTTTAGTCATTTAGGTGTCCAATAAACCACTTGGTGGTGTTTCCCTTCAAGCTTATTTACTTGAATGAAGAGAAAAAGTCCTTTGATTACAATTAGAGAATACATTTGAGGCCTTGGTTGTGTAACCTGGTGGACTATAGCCACTTTTAACACTTGTTACAAAAGTTTGGGAGTTAAACATTAAATATATTTGATTTGTGATGGACACATTTGGACAAGAGTAAATAATATTTTGCAATCTATCAAGACTTGATTACCTTATAACCTCAGGAAATTCTAGTGATGAAATGATAGGATTAATCATAATGTCACCTTGGGATCACATCACCATGAAAGAACTTCATCCAATATCCTTATGAGTGCAGGTAGCACCAAATAGGTATTTGTCAAATCTGTCTTCCTCGAGCGAGGGAAATTCAGGAAGAGAAGAGGAAAGTGAGACATGTAGTATGTCTAAACGAGGGATATCAACTAGAGGTCAAAATATTAGAAGAAAATTTTGTAAAGACATGGAATTTTTTCTTGCCGAAGGGGGGTCATGTTCTTATGATGATGAGAGCATAGGCAACGTCGAGGTTCCCTTGAGGTACAAACATCTACAGAAACAATGGGTACCCAAGGAACTTCCTCCAATAAACACTGATTTTTGTGTCAACAAGAGGATACATCGCATAGCACCATCAAAATTACACGGTTTGGGCCTATTTTGCATGGACGGCATAAAGGTCTAGTATGACAAAGTTACTGAATTGATGATGTCAGACCCCATTATAGTTACAAAGATTGGATGCAAATGGTTCGATATACTCGAAGTATGCATAGGTATGCACTGTTAGCAAATTATATACAACTAAAAGATAAGGATCAAAATAAAGGAGTGGCTATGTACATTGATGGAAGGCCAAAAGCATCAAGGAATATTACAGAGTTTATAAACAGTACACAACCTGGGTCAACAAATAAGCAAACCAATTGCATATTCTGAAGACGAGGGAAACCGTATTCGTATGTGAGATGAAAAATCTATAACTATTGTGGGGAAGAGTTGCTAATCGACATAATTTGAATCTTCTAGTTACAAAAATTTACTTTCATGGGGGTGGTACCGTGACCGCGGTACCATTTTATTCAATTCCAATTAATGACTCCAATATACCATTTTTATTCTTTCTTTTTTTTGTAAGTCTATTTGGTTTCATTTGCAATATTTTGGGTATTTAATTTTTGCCGTTGACATTGATCGTACGAAGAAGGCTTTGGCCCAGAGCACAGATCACGATGTATCTTCAAGCACTTCTACCTTACAAGTTTACCTCATTGTAATTTTACAAATTATATATGAGAAAAATGTTTTATTATTTTGTTTTTTTCATAAGTTTATTGGGTTAATTTTGATAATGTTTTTAATATTCTTGTTGCAGTCAACTGATTAGGGAAAGGAACCAGCAGTAGAGGAGAGCATCCATAGTGAGGTGCAGTCAATATTTTGTGATGATGACATCCCTTATTCAACAAACCCTCTCGATATGATAAAGAATATCCAAAAAAAATGCAATGAAGAAATGGTTAAGTTGATATTCATAGTGCCTCAAACAAATGAGGTAAGAGAGAGGGTTAAAATATTGTCTGAGATATTACAAAACTTGCAAGTAAGTTGTCATAAGGTCTTTAATTATAACATAAGTTCATTCATGGTTTTATATTTTGTACTATTTTATGCCATGAACTAAAATATGTGTTGTTTTTATAGGGTTATTTTCCTCCTCATGATGCTCTTGGCCATGATCAGGGTACTACAAGTGTTGCCCGAGGAGTAAGGGTTGGTACAAGTGTCCATTCTAATCTTCCTACGCATACATCACTTCATCTAACCCCATCATCTATTCCTATATTGTCGTCTAAAATTTCGGAAACACATACCATGTAGGCATCCATTAATGCACCCTCTAGCAGCAAACACATACCAGAACATGTGTCAAGACATGTACTTGGGGATGTAGAGGCCACTAGTACTAGTGATGTTTTAGCAGCATTTCCTGGATCTTCCTGTATTACTAGTATGGGAACATTGCTAGTCACACTTGTGGTGACCGAGGATTACATTCCCATAAAGATAGAGAAGGTCTTAGGTACTTTGAAATGTTTTAATTATTATTATATATAATCCAATTGAAATTTACTTATTAATCACTCTTTTTAGACTATTGATCCCATGATCATTTTGCAAGAAATGATGTTTTTTATAAACATCTAAGTGAAATTACATTGGAGCTCTTCAGACCCACCATACGTACACGGTGGAATGCCCAAAATCAATATTTAAAAGATGAGCTCATTAACCATTTAGTTGTGTTGTTTGGTGATAAAACATTCAACCGAACCAAGGTCCTTAAGAAAGTTGGTACCTATCTAAAGTATGCAAGGGACCAATATAGGTCACATTTAGAGAAGAAAAAAAAGTATGAGTGTCCCCCCATGATTCCGGAGAGGGAGTGGAAGGACCTGGTGTTGGATGGAAAGGAGAAGGCTGAAAAGAAAAAATGAAAGACACCACCGGGCCAAGGAAGGTATGTGATACTATCAACAATGTAATTATATACTGATTACTCTTTCTTTTTACATAATCTAACGTATTTCAAACTTTTCATAGGTTTCCCAACACATCAAAGGCAACAAAGGAAAGACTAGAAAAGCATGGGCAGCACAAACTTGGCTCTGGTGGTTACATGAAATTGGCCACATGAATTGTAAGTATCAATAAATGAAATATTGCATCCAAATTATAATAAATTGAAAACAATTTTTCTTTTATCACACCATAGAAGAAAAATTCATGATCTTATACAAAAATGTAGGGATCTAAATTCAACAGAGTTCCCACATAAGAGGACCGAAAGATTTCCTTCCAGCAAAGCTATGGAGCCGTGGCTGAATTCCTAAGAGTCTTGACTGGGCAAACACAATCTTCCATTGCATCTGACACACAAGTTATTACATGCCTATTTGTTTTAAACATTCAAGCAATGATAATACTACACATGACATTGGAATGTAGCCTGGCGAGGGTGGAGAACAATGTGCAGATGAAGGTCATAGTGTGCATCCTGGTACTTTAGAGCATGTAGAGCGTGATCAACATGTTGAGCATGATCAGGCTAGAGAAGATCAAGAATATGATATGGCCCCATCAAGTAAAGAGGACCACTCTAAAGTTTTTTTAAACATATTTAATTGCAATTGGTGTATTAATTAATGTAACCTTTTGTGTTTCAACTTTAGAGCATGTAGAGCGTGATCAGGCTAGAAAAGATCATGAACATGATGTGTCCCCATTAGGTAAAGAGGACCACCATCATGTTCTCTTAAACATATTTAATTTCAATTGGTGTATTAATTAATCTAACCTTTCGTGTTTCAATTGTAGATTAGGATTTAGAGGGTGTTTAGCATGTTGAGCATGAGTCTATAACAAAATTTCAGGAACATGATGTGGACCCCTCAGGTAAAGAGAACCACTCTAATGTTCTTTTAATTAATGAAATACTTGTAACAATAATAATAAAACATATTAGTTTAACATTTATTTCTTATTGCAGCAGACCCCCCTTGCAGTGGTGTCCACGTCATGAGCAGATGAATAGGCGTACATTAAGATCACGAGCAGAGGGTAGAAGAACTAAAGGGGGATAGATATTTATTTAGAAAATGATACTCTACTTCAGATTTTTGTAGCTTTAAAAATAAACAAAAAAAGTAGTTGCAATCATATCATGAGAACCATATTTTTGATAATATGTAAAACTGAAAGAATGAATATTATATGTTAATGAATGAATGTGAATATGTTAATTAATGAATGTTATATGTTAATGAATGAATGTTATATGTTATTAATGGATGAATGAATGAATGTTATATGTTATTAATGGATGAATGAATGATTAATATTATATGATTGGGTATGGAGAATTGAGAGTGATGTGAGGGGGGGGAGGGGCCAAATGAGCTTCCACCGTCACGTGGTTGGCCCTGTTAAGTAGATAATATTAAACTATTCTCAAAACAAAGAGAAGCTCAATAAGGTAATGCACTTTTCAATATAAGAAATGCATCGTTTGAAGCATCAAACCAATATGCAAAGATGAAAGAAAGTGCTAACTTTTCACTATGGTGGCAGAAAAATGATTCTTTATACCCTGTATCAATGCTCTGCATCATAATTTGAAGTTCTTTCCATTCCAATGTTTTGAGTTTAGTTTGTTTGTATGTATTTGTATGAATACCACATTGTGTTGTGTGTGGATTTGGTTTCAAAGATCTGTTTCTTCTATTTTTAGTGGTGACATAACTCTAAAATTTGAATTTTGTGCATAACAGGTTAGTGGAAAAATTGACAGCTCTGAAGGGTTTAGAGGCTCAATTGAGATATATACACGGATATTTGGATCTTGTTGTTGATGGGAGGCTTCGACTTAACCATGAAATTTTGTACCATCTGCAGGTATGCAGAATTTTCTCTACTTACATTCATTATTGATCATAAATGTTGTAAATGATATTAATGCTTCAAACTTAAGATTTTTTTCATTGTTATAATGATCAAAATGTTATACTTTGCTATACATTCAAGCATTATCTTGCCCCCTACCCTTTGCTCTCTCCCCCCTCCTTTTACGAATTTTCTTTTTCATAAAAGATTCACATTTCTATCTCATTTACACAAATTTATCTGAAGTGCTAGGAGTGAATAAAGATTTGTAAAAGATGATGGATTATGTCTAAACAACAACTTTCCATCTTATAGCTAATTAATCATTAATATTTGAATAGTTTAGAGCTCAAATAATGCTTTTATATGCATGTGTAGCAATAAGGGAGCCTATGTGAAGATTGAAATTTAAAACATCACTTTGGTATTTTTCCTTAGGTAGTGAAATGATATTTTGAGTAATACAAACCTACACACACATTGATATTTTTCAACATCGCATTGAAGAAATTTTTTTCTCTTATACCTACCCTCGGCGAGACATGGAGGTATATAATATTGGTTTATGGGTTTATTCTGTAAGTAGTTAATTTCACAGAGGAAGACTAAAATATTCTTAATGTCCTGTGTCAGGTGTGAAAGCATATAAATCACTTGCTGAAGGAACCACTTTGTATTCATCCAAAAACTATTTTTTTCTTTTTTTTATGTTTCTTGCATGTGTTTTTTTAGGCTCTAGAGATGTAGCTCAACTTTTTCCTTTGCACTTTTCATCTATTTTGATGATTACAGTAGATTTTACTCATAATTTTTCATGTAGATCTGTTTGTAACCTTATTTTCTACCAATCAATTTGCAAACCACTCACATATTAAGGACCATTTCACTAACTTGTAGTTATCCATTACTTCATATGTTGCATGTTGTGTTTGTGTGCCAATAAATCTTGATGATTGTGAGAACTTTAATTCTACAAGTGTACCCAATCTTTCTCAAGTAAAAGTTTTACCTTATTTTATAGTACTTTAAATGGTTAATTGAAGGTGCTTCTTTAGATCTGAGATAGTTGAACCCTGGATTAAAATATGGTATTAGATGGATAGTATAATGATAAAACTGAGGTCCATTGAACACAAATTATGAACATAATTTATTGGACTGTGAATAGTGTTACAATTATAATTATTTCTCCTTTACCTACCTCTGCATTAATGAAAAAGATAGATCCCTATAAATGTAACCATGAAAGTGTTGAAATCTGCAGTATCTGTAGGACTCAAGAAACTATCAAACATATTCTTTTTGAATGTTTTTAATTCTTAGGAAATTTGGTACTTATTCTGCCATAAGCTGAAGGTCTGGAATAGCAATGGTAAAATTAATTGGCATGATATTCTATTTTGTAATTTCAAGCTCAAGTTTGATTGTAAGCTATTAAGTAGTCGAAGGAAAGTCCTGACAACTCCCAAAGTCACAACGATAAGTTATCATTGGTGAGAATCGTAGCGATACACTTAAGACAGAAGGAATAATTCTCGAGGAGACTCAGAACATCAGTATGACTGCATGACACCATAGCGACATATGATCTATTGGCTATTGGTGAGACTCAGAACATCGATGAGACTGTGTGACACCAAAGCGATATGTAATATTGACTATCGAAGAGACTCAAGGCATCGGAAAAACTACATGACATCTCAGTAGGTGTCTAATAAACATGGAAAATGACTGAATAAAATAATTGCTCGATATTTGAATATGAAGGGATGTGACTTGATTGATCTCTCACCGATGGTACATTTCAACGAATATTTAAAAAAAAAAAATTGCATTATTTTGTCAAAATTTCGATGAACACAATTGATGAATCACCGAAAAGGTCCGATTAAGTTGCTATAGCTACGACGAAGGCTTCGTTGTAACTCCTTGTACATTGCATCGCAATTTCGACGAAGTCCACCGACGAACCATAGAAAAGGTCTGACGAAGTTGCTTGGCTACGACAAAGGCTTCATTATGACTCCTCGACCATTTCGTCACCATTTCAACGAAGTCCACTGACAAACCACAGAAAAGGTCTGACGAAGTTGCTTGGCTGCGACAAAGGCTTTGTTGTAACTCCTTGGCAATTTCATCACAATTTTGATGATGACACCGACGAATCACATAAAGGCCCGACGAAGTTGCTTAGCTGCGACGAAGGCTTCGTTGTAAATACTTGCCCATTTCATCAAAATGATGATGAACTTAAGGTCTTCTTTCAATGCCCATTTTTTCAATCTTCTGACGAACATCCGAGTCATTTTATGATGTGGACAACTAACGAATCTACACCGTTAGTTCGACGTTTAATTCGTCATTGGATGTGCAATGAAAAAAATGCGACGAAAATGTTTTCGTCATTTCGTCACTTTTTCGACAAAGATTTGTCAAACCACCAACGAACGTCCATTAGAAAATGGTGTGAAATTTAGTAGTGGGATGAGGAGGTGGTTGCACAGGTGGCTAATCCTAGTCCCTGTCCCTCGATGGTGTTGGGACCCTATCCTAGTGCCTGTGATCTTGATCTTGGTGTCCCTGGTCCTTGTTCTAGTGGACATGATCCTAGTTTTGGCAGACCTGATCCTGATCCTAGTTGGATGACCCATCTTCCTAATCTTTGTCCCAGGGAGGTGGTCCATGATCTAGCTATTGACCCCTGCCTCCCCCGCCTTCATCCTCGCCACCCCCTCGGGCTCCCTATGGTTGCCTGCCTACTCAGCCCCTAGGCCTTTGTCAAGCCACTACTGCACCTGGTAGTGTCAATCTCAAGGGCACCTGGAACCAATCCCTGTATCCCTTTTTCATGCACGCATCGGTTGGACCCTATGCATATCCCCATGGCCTGGCTGCAAGCTGCATAAAACTCTGAACTGCCTCATGGGCAGGTATGTACTAGCCCCAGGATGTCTCCCTCATCGTATGAGCAAATATGGCCATGTTCTAGTCATCGGGTTGATCTTGAGCATCACCAAACTGATGTGCCACTTTGTCTAGTAGATATCTCTCAATCATAGTGTGCTCTCACCCCTGCATAATCCGGTCCTAGCAGGTAAAGAAAAGTTGTCGAACATCGTCATACCATGTTGGCCATCTGAAGTATGGCCGCTAGGTGAACTCCTTCATATCATCAATAACCCTCCTCCAATGAGGGATCATGTGCTTGCTAGTTTGTGAAAATGAAACTCTGCCTTTGTATCGCCACACCACTAGATCATCTGGCTCCATGGCCACTACAACAACTTTGACGGGACACAACACTGAAGTCTACTCCCATGCCCAGATATGTAATAGCGTAACACTGAACCCAAGGGATCTATCCTCCAAGTACGCTACCTCATGTAAATCTCTATAGAGAGAGGTGAATAGCACCTACCCCCAAGCAAAGCAAATCCTGAATCTGATCATCCTCTCCTAGGAAAGCCCCCATTTGACGCTGAAGTATCAGCCCCACCGATCAGGTGCCACAAGCCCTGAGATAATCATTGCTACCACTAATCTGAATGGTGAAATTGTGAGCCTGTATCACTCCAGCTCAATCTAACCCTCTGAGAAGACAATCTCATCAAGGGCCATCACATCGTAATAGGCACCTCATCTAGCATCCACATCATAGATGGTATGCTCTCCGTGGATCGGTAGTCTCAAAATTTTCCAGATGTACTCCAAAGTAACCATCGTCTCACCAATGGGAAAATGGAAAAGCAATGTCTTGTTGTGCCATCATTCAACTAGTGTAGTCATCATACCCAAGTAAGTGTGGATTGGGCGAGCGTAGGAGATGTACCATAATCCTAGGGCTCCTAAGTGCTCCTATAATTGCTCATGCATCCCCTCTAGAATGCCAAATAAAACTAGGATCCTGTGTTCTCATGAGTGAAGTATACTGTCTGCCTCCTGCATCAACAAAGTCATAGCATCAAGTTTCATGAAAAAATATTGAGCCTAGTCGAGCTTTTTCACCTTTGAAATAGCATATGCGTTGCTATTTACAAAGGCAACGTAGTTTGAAA
The DNA here is from genome assembly GCA_007258455.2 of Sequoia sempervirens. Taxonomy (NCBI): domain Eukaryota; kingdom Viridiplantae; phylum Streptophyta; class Pinopsida; order Cupressales; family Cupressaceae; genus Sequoia; species Sequoia sempervirens. The sequence goes on along the minus strand of VDFB02049217.1, from coordinate 94,573,787 downwards.
GTTTCCAAATTTGCCACTGGAGGAGTTTGAACCCTCAAACTCCACCATCATGGTGCAGTTTGTCCACAACCCATTTTGAACTTTGAGCCTAAACTTCAAACAAGACCATCGTGGTGCTCTACGCATATGCAATGCACTTTGGCTTGAGGCCCTAATTTACAAACTCTATTGTTGCAAGACTACATGCATATGTGACACAGTTTGAGGCCACACACAGTCAAAATTAAGTTTGTAGTGGCGCTATATTGCACAGCTAAGCCTAAACTAACTTTCTAGGCCTAATAAATGCACCAAAGCATGAAAAACAAGATCATGTTAGGATCACTCACCAGAGGTCCTGCACCTGGATGCCACTGGTACACTCATACTTGGTCTGAAATGTGTCATGGAATTTGTCATTCCGCCATCTCAATCAATGCTTAGAGCTTTGGTGGCAGAATCTCTATAGGCTATGTGTGCAAATAAATTGGAAATAGCCCCCCAAGGCCTATATTAAGCCTAAAAGTTAGGGTTTTTTTACCCTGTTTGGTTGTCCTACCAGGGTTTTGACCCCTCGAGCCTATTTTTGTCCACCTGTGAGCTGTTTTGCATCATTTTGGCATGATTTTGACCTTCTGGAGCCTTTCTGGACCTGTGAGGCACCTTGTCCTCTTTTTTCACGAGATCACCCAAAAAGTTGAAATTCTCAGTCGATCTCTTGAGGGGGCAGTATATCAGCATGTTTTCTCTCACTAGTGCAACAATGGGGCAAGTTTTGAAATTAAAAAAATAGCTTTTGATCAAGATATGTTTATTCTTTGAAACAACGCAACAAATGCTTCTCTTCAAAGAGGGGAAAAATGTAGACACATAAAATGTATTGATTGACATTACACACCTAATCCTGATTTTACTAACACCATTTCAACCTAAATCACCTTCTTAAAGCTTGTCATCACTCTTCATCCCTTAATTAAATAAATCATTATTTATCTGATTAAGTCATTCTCTTTTGTTAATTAAATTAATCAATCTGATTCAATTAACCCTAGGTATTTATTTAATTAAATAATTCATTTTATTTGATTAAATCTCTAAAGTCATCTTATTAAATTAAATAAATTAAACCTTTATCTAATTTAATCTAACAATCATCCCCTTTAGTTAAATAAATCAAAATCTTTATTTAACTAAGTCTAAATCATTTTCCTCTCAACTTTGATTTATTTAAATCCTAAAAACTAAGTCAAAATTGTCAAATCACCTAACCTCTTCTTATTTAATCAAATCCTAATTAAATCTAATCTTAATCCATGTCCCATCCTCTAGATTTTTCCACTTCCACAAGAAAATACATTTAATTCATTTATTAAATCTCTATTTTCTCTCAACTTGGCATCTTTAGAGGAATATTCTTCCAAATTTGAAATCCCTCCAAGTGGATTTGTCCTTCCAACAAGATATTCATTCCTTCTTACATGTCCTTATGCATTGAGCCAAGTGGCATTTAAGTCATTCTTTTTTCCCTCTTAAATGTCATTTCATTATTTTCAAATTCCCCCTAATTGCATTTATGGGTGCATTCATCAAAATGTGCACATCCTTTGCCCATTCACATTTTGACAAGTGGCACTTACCCATTGGGTGTTGAATGATCCCACATTGCTTCATTTTGATCATTCCTCCATCTTGTCTTTCTATAAATAAGAGTTTTCTCTCCTCATTTTGATCATCCACAATTTGAGCAAGTCTACTACACTCAATTTCATACTCAAGCACATCCATTCTCATCAATTTTATCAAGGTCTTAGCTAGCTTATGCAGATTTTTCATCATGGAGCTCAATTGAATCTTCATCAAAGTGGATCACTCATCAACATTGCATCATAGGAGTTGGGAAAGGGCCAATTTTCACATCAAATTGGCACCAATTCCCTTATGGGATCAAGATTTTTCTTTGCATTTGAATAAGATTTGATAGCTTTTCTTTATGTTTACTTATGTTCTTCATCTCATTTCTTGTTCTTTGCAATTTAAATGGATTTCATGGGGAATCTTGATTCTCACTTGCATTTGATCTAATATTGTGTTTGTTTATTATGTTTTGCAGGTGTTAGGATTGGGGTTCTACACTTTCAAGTGGTTGTCTATGCCTTGTAAACCTACAAACAAGTTGAGTTGGTGGTTCTTCCTCCTCTTTTGAAGATTCAGAGCTAGATGAGCTCTCCTCAGCTTCTTGTCTATCCATGGGCCTCAATTCAAATTTCTTAGGTGTAGAAGGAAATTGAATTGCATCTTCATATTTACTTTGTTTTAGCTGTAATGTAATACAAGAAGGCCCAATTTCTCTAAAAATAAAACTTCTACTATATATTACCTTTTGTGCAACAGGATCCCAAATCTTGTATCCTTTCACACCATAACTATATTCAATGAAGATACATGTTACAACCTTGTTCTCCTAAATTTTTCACTTCTCCTTTGGCATGTGTATATGCCTTGCAACCAAAAACTCTAAGATGTCTTAATGAAGGCTTTTGACCTGACAATAACTCTATAGGAATATTATCAATAGAGTTGATGTATGAGACCTGTTAATTAGGTAACAAGTAGTGGCAATAGCTTCATCCTAAAACATTTGTTCTAGACCAACACCACTCAACATACTCCTAGCCTTCTCCATCAGTCTCTTATTCATTCTTTCTACAACTCCATTATGTTGTGGAGAATATAGTATTGTTTTTTTTTTATGAATACCATACTATTTAAAGAATCTATCAAAACCATTAGAGTAAAATTCATCACCATTATCAGTCCTCAAACATTTTATCTTCTTTCCAATTTTCAACTCAACCATTACTTTAAATTCTTTAAATCGACTAAAAACTTTAGATTTACTCTTTATAAAATATACCTATGTCCTACTATAATCATAAATAAATGAAACATAATAAGTGTATTTTCCAATTGAAGGAACATCTACAAGACCAAACACATTAGAATGAATAAGATCCAATACACCACAAGATTTATGAGAACTCGAGTAAAACTAAACGTGGTTTTGTTTCCCATAAATGCAATTATCACATAAATCAAATTCAATATTACAATCAAATAACCCTTCAGCAAGGCTTTTATTTTTCAAGTTCTTTAGATCCTCTTCTCCAATATGGTAAAGTATGTAGTGCTATAACGTATTTTTCTTTGTAGGTAACTTTGACTTAGAAAAAAGAGCACCCTTGGGTACTTAGAAGCCATGACCATTTGTTGAAGATGAAACCCTCACCTCTTCCACAAACTTTATTTTCATAGAAGTACTATTAAACTCAATAATGCATACATGAAGCTTATACAATGTGTTATTTATAACACCTCTAGCAATCACCATAGCACCTCTAACCATCTTGCATCCTACATTAGAAAATACTACCTACACACATTCACCTATTAGTTTTCTCATAGATAAAAAATTTCATGTTAATCCAGGGTATGCAACACATAATTAATCCTTTTTATTCTACCATCAAGAAACTTGGTTCTAACTTTACCATGACCAAAAATATTTAAATAAGAATTATCACCCAAGTATACCTTACCTCCATCAAATTCTTCATACTCAAAAAACCAATCTCTATTAAAGGTCATATGAAAATATGTACTTGAATCAATTAATCATGCATCATTACCTGCATGAGTTTCCAAAGGTGAAATGAATGCTTCTCCATATTCTTTATCAAATTCAGAATCAGAATCAAATCTCTTCTTTTTCTTCTTATTTTATTTTTTGTAATCCTTATGAATATGTCCATGCTTACCATAGTTCCAGCAAATAACTTTGGACTTTACAAGAGATTTGGATATCCCCTTGGACTTGGATTTATCACATTTATCATTCTTCTTACCTTTCTTCTTAGGTCTTCCACAAACATTTAGGGCCTCCTTGGAATTGATGGATACCTTCCTCCTCATCTCATCAGAAAGAAAAGAACCCACCACATCTTCAATCTTCAATACAACAAAAGTACTCCCAATAGCCATCACAAGAGAATCCCATGAATTAGGCAAAGAAAAAAGTAGGATCTAACATTTATCCTCCTCATCCATTTTGACACCAACTAATGACAATTGAGCCACCAACACATTGAATGATTCCAAGTAGTCTGTAATTCGTCCACCCTCTTCCATTCTCACAGAATATAATTTATTCCTCAAGAAAATCTTGTTCACTAAAGATTTGGCTTGATACATCTCACCAAGATTCTTCCATAGATTATGTGTAGAGGTCTCTTCATGCACATTGTTTAAAATAGAGTCTGCTAAGCACAATCTAATTGTTGATGTTCAATGTAACAGAACAACATTAAAATACAATATTTCTAATCTATTTCTCTTGAAAAAGATAAACAATCTAAAACTACCTATCTTTCAAGGTCCCTATATTTGGTTCTCAATTGTGTTGATGTTGTTCAGTGGCCTATGCAACTATAATGTTCAAGGGGCTTGCTGGTAAAAGGATACAAATTGCATCATACAAATTGGTCTAACATTTGGGGGGTGTAAATAAAAATCAAAAGATAGAATAGAGATTAACATAGAAAAACATAAATGTAAATTTCCTTCAATTTAGACATTCAAACTTCATAATGAGCATTCCTTTTAAACAACTAAACCATAAAATGATACAATCCATAGAGTACTCTATACCATTGGATTCATTCATAGTGAAAATTCAAGACATACAATCATTCATCACTAGACTTCACAATCAACAAGAACACATCATTAGCTCATCATTAAAATTCATAGATCAATAAACACAAAAATCTCATTCACTGATAATTCAATGGAAATAGTCTCAAATTTAGAATCTTCTATTGAATTTCATCAAATAAGAGACATTTATGCACAACATTCACTAGCATACAAATGACCATTGTTCATTGACATCACCATTAAAACTAATTCTGGAAAATAACATAAATTGTATTGAATTATAAAAGATGTATAAGTATATTTGCATAAAACTGTAAAAACTTATAATAATTGTAAAAAATATCCTAAATCTCCTTAGACAACTAATCTTTCTTCAATTAGCCGACCTTTACAACATGAATAGAAAAGCTACATGTAGACAAATCTTAACACTAATTCCTCCAATCAAGGATTGAGATCCACAAATCCAGGAGCAATTGGAGCTGCATGAGGTAACTTTCCATTCTAATCTCTAGTTCAATTGTTGATGACTCTGTATCAAAATCTGGATGCAAAAAGAGAAGGTCGAACTACTGGGGAATCCTTATTTGAAATGGAGTCATGTTCCTAAAAACTATGAGAGAGTTGCCCAACTAGCTGTATCATCTAATGCTTCATTCAAAAAGGATATTCCATAGACACCTCACTCCTCTGTCTTCTTTTCAAGTAAGTATTCATCATAACTATCTAATACCTATCTAAGCATGTCCACATCCGACGCATCTACCCAATTGTCTTCAAATTTTATTCTTTTTAACTCAGCAAAGGTGAACTTTTGCATATCATCCAACTTAGCTAGCTCATTTCGATCAATCTTTACTACCTCTTTGATGTCCATGAACCTGTCAATGAATAAGTCATCACCATAATCTCCTTTCTGCATTGTCTCTTGGAACCTATTATCCCATTTGTTCCTTAGCTCATCAAGAGGGAAACCATACTTGATAGGGACATCTTCATTCACCATCATAGCTATTATTGCTTCTAACTCCACAATTTGGTCTGTTAATCCTTCCTAGCTTGTTGTACCTCATTCCTATGGGAAAAAATAAATGAAGTCTAAAATTTGATAATATTAATAGTTTTATTAATAAAATCCTCATTACGTTATTCAAGGATAGATTGTTATAGGAGTGTTTGTTGAGGTGGCTTATTAATTTATTTCAATTTCCTCGCATGCTCTTTGTATTCCTCTTCTTGCTTCCAAAGGATCTCAACATATGTAGTCATATCATTGGCCGATTCCAATGCTTCTTTATGAACCTTGTGGCTTTCAACAAGCAGTTCCTCCAACTCTTGGTTCAACCTATTAGTCCACCTATATAACATCTTTACCTTACTTCTCATCTAAACAAGATCATCAGTTTCTTTCTTACTTAACAAAATTGGTGTCTTGGGAGCAACATATTGTATAGAAATGGCAGAGGATAGGTCCTTTAAGAACCTATGCAATTGATTCAATTGAGCTTTGAGCTCATCTTTCCTTTTTTTATCTTTTATCATCTTGGACTTAGTGGAAGATGCTACAATATCAATCAAGTCCATTTGTTGGTTCCTTGTAGGCCTTCCTATTTTCACAATGCCCAATTCATAATCACTCAACTGCATCTCTTGTTTGTCCTTGTCCACCATAGTAATGGCACATTCAGCTACAATCTCTCCATCATCTGTCAATTTCATGGAATGAAGGACTCAAGCCTTTTTCTTGGGCCTCTCCTTCTCAATTTATGTCGTCATCTCATCCTAGTTTATAGGTTGGGGTTGGACTATTTGATTATTCTCTAGTTTAAGCTTTAACCATGTTGGGGCAGCAGGAGGAGTAACCACTTGTTGTGAAGAAGAAGTGGTAGAAGAGAGGGGTTGCTAGAGTGTTACCTTTGGTTGAGAATCAACCTCTTGATGATGCTCCTTTTCTGCCATCTCTTTAGCAAGCCTATCAACTTCAACTTTCTCTCTTTCTTCCTCCAACCTCCTCTATTCCAACATGTCATCTCTTTGTTTTTCCAACTACTTAACCCTCTCCCACATTTTGGTTGCTTATTTCTCCTATTTAGCTTGTTCTTCTTCCTCCAACTTCTTTAGCAAGAGCTCTTCTTCATCTTTCTTTATTTGAGCTTCCTCTATAGCCTTGGCCTTGGCCTCAAAGTCTTCCTTCTCTCTCCTTTGTTGGTCCTTTTCCTCTTCAAGGTCATGAATATTTTTTAAGAGGGCCTACTTCTCCCTCTCTGCATTAGCTTTCCATTCACTTTCTTCTTGTTGTTGTAGGAGGTCTTCCTTTTCCTTATGTTGCCTTCCAAGCTCTTCAGTATTTGTTATAGCTTCAGCCTATTGTTTCTTTTCAAGTGCTTAAACTTGTGCCTTGGAATCAACCTCCTTCTTAGCATCCTTAAATAGTTTCCACTAGTATTTTGTAGTTAAAACATGCTCAGTTCCCACATCTTGAATATCCTCAGAAGATGCAGTTAAAAAAGGCTCATGGTTTGATTGTGTGGCCTCTGAATTGGTGTCCACATCATGAATTTTAATCTCTTTTTGCTTATTTTTCTCAACCTACTCATGGAGGTTTCCTATAGGTACTTCCCTAGTTGATTCCTCTGGGAGAGAAGGTTGGGATGAGGCTCCTTCTCTAGCTGTGGTAACTTCTTCACCTTGTGATTCATTGGCTTCTTGAGTAGGTAGTTCTAGATCAACCTCTCCTCAAGAGCTAGGCAGAAAGTACTCCAATTGTTCCTTAGGATCTTTCCTCCTCTTTGTTCTTCTACATCCTTGGGTACCTACTACTTTCCTCTTCTTTGAGGATTGAGCTTTTGGCTCCTTTAGCCTCATGACCACCTATTGAATGCTTCTATCCATCATTTCCCTAGCAAGTTGTTTAATAGCAATGAATTCTTCATCATCCCAATTTATTGGGTTCGAGGTTTTGGTAACTATATTTTCAGCTTCATACCCGAGGTCCAAAACTACTTGATCATTTGATAGTGTATCAAGAATATCTTCCTTTACCCTATATTCAATCATTTGTAGGATGGTAAGCCTTTCTTAATATCTTTTCCTAACATCATAGTCATCTTGCAAATCAATCCAAAAATCTTCTAACAAGTTAAAATGCTTATAAAAAATGGTAGGAGCTATGCCATTCATCTTATGCTTAGGGTCAAAATGTTTCCTTGTTGTATACAATCCCATGTTTAGATATATTAACTCTTCACATACTGCCTTTGTAGCCAAAATGTGAGCACAATAATATTCTCCCAACTTCATGAGCAATTTGTGGCATCCAAGCTTATGTTTGTTGGAAAATTTTGTATTAACTCTCATAGCCTGATATATGAACTCCATAAGCACAATCCTATCACTGCAACATCTCAGCAATTGATGAGGATTTCCATGCAAGCCTTCCAATCTAAAATAGGAGAACTTTGGGTATTGGATGTACCAATGTCCCCATTTGAAAATGAAAGCCATAGCCTCTCTGCTCATCCTGTATCCAACATCTCATGTTAATCGATTGATGATGAAATAGAAGAATGCATCATTGACCCTTCTATAGTGTAACTCTGAGGTTTGCAAGGTTAGTTGATTGATGAGTCTAGTTTATGGTTTAATTTTGGTAGAATTTATGATCTATTTGTTGAAATTGTCATGAACCTTGATGTTTCAATGTTGATATTTCCTTGAAACCATAGACATTGGGCCTAATTTTATCTCTGCAAATCTTTAATGATATTGACATGTTATATGGACTATCTGTGTTAATTCTACATGTGGATTAATGAATGTTCTTTAAGATAGTTATAGATATGCAATTATTGTGTGTACTAATATTGCCATGTAGATATGATTCAAGGCCACTAGATTGAGAAGATTCCACTAGGTGGTCATTCACCATAATGGCTAACAAAGTGGTCATGCAAAGGTCAACGAAGGGAATCATTCAAAGAGGTCGATGATGGGAGATTCCTCATGAAAACTGTGTTGTAACCGTCTTGTAAATGATCTTTATTGTTGTTGAGTGAATATAGGCTTTACTGTTGTGCTAAATCTGCATTGAGGCAAGCACATCTGACCAGATTCCATGCATGTGTAACCGCCTCTCCACTTTCTCTACTTTCCCTAAAGTGGCATCCTACTAGTTCATGGAGTTGACCACCTTGCTTAGTTAGTCACTTATTTTCCTATAAATAAGAGTCAGATGCTCCTTCTTAGGAGGTTGCGTGATCTGATGATGTAGTTTCATTCTTAGGTTTCAGCAATACAGTTACACTACTCTATTGTACTCATATTTTCAAATGAATAAGATGAAGTTATATGTTAGTGCATCTAAGTATACATTAGTTTTAGAGGATACTCATCTAAGGGGGCCCACTTGGTGAGAATTTTTTCCTTTAGTTTATTTTTGTTTAGTTATTACTTTATGTTTAGTAATTAGTTAAGAATTTGGCATTGACTATTCATGCAGCCACTAGAATTCCATTATGTGACTATTCCTACAACCAAAACAAACAGAGTATTTTTATGTTTGTTTGCTCAAATTTTAATTTGTCATGTATTCTAGATTATCATAGTTGTTGGTTGATGTTTAGTACTTATGTTATTTCCTTCTAAGCAATTTACCTTCAACATTATGTTTTTCTTAGTTGTAGAATGAATATGGCTACTTGGGATCCTTAGTGCACATACTGTGCTGACCCATTTCAAGTTCACATCCCTAGGTTGACAAGTTAAATGGACCTTCATGATGATTGAATGGCTATTTAGTTTATATTTCCAATCTTTGAATCATAGTTGTAAGGGCTTAGTTGTTAAATCATTGTAGGAGGCCAAAATTTTTGGTGTTGTTACCAAGGATGGTGTCAAACTAGGGAGTTCTTTGGAGTCATTGGTAGTTTTTTTACTTGTAGTATTTCTGAAATTTGTTCTTAGTATACCCCTCATTTAGGAAGTAATGACCCCCCTTATTCTTTTCCAATTCTTTGTGTGATCTGGCTGATAGTGAGTTGATACCTCATGCATAGAGGAAGGAGAAGAGATGCTTATGGGAGATTCCTTCCTAACAATCTTGATCCATTCTAGCTAGTTGAATATCAGAACCTACCAAGAGAAGAAGAAGAAGATCCACACCCCTTTGTTGATGCATTTCCTAATCTGAATAGTTCTAAAGTTTCCTCTGAAGACCAAAATCAGCTTGAGAATCCCTTTTCTTTGGAACTACATCAAGCAAGCATGGGTGATGCAAATAGAAATAGACCTAACCAATCAGCTTATCATTTCCCCATTGCTCATCAGAATGAAGTAGACAACCTCAAAAATATCCCTACTTCAGTCCTTTGCAAGTTTTATGGACTTGTCACAGAAGATCCTAATACCTTCTTGTTCAATTTTTATATACTCTGCATGATTTATGACTATACCACCAATGCCCATAGGCTTAAGCTATTTCCTACCACTCTGAAAGAAATTGCATTAAGATGGTTCATGAACCTAGGCAGAGATACTGTGGAGACGTGGGATGACATGAAGACAAAATTCCTTGAGAAATACAAGGATTATTGTAGGAGCAGTGACATGAGAGGAGGTAACATTTTTAGGATGCAAAAAAAGGAAGATGAGAGCCTGGAGGATTGCATTGCAAGGTTTTTTTTTTTTCCTACAAAATTCTCCACACCATACACTCAATTAAGACTCACAAAAGCTTCTTTTCCCAAGAGGAATTAATGATAGTTGCACTGATGCTTTGGACCTGATGGGAGGAGGATATATCTCCCAAGTTCCTTAGGAGGATATCAAGAAGATATGCCAAAACTACTCTAGGGAAACTTCAAAGAAAGGGAGAGCTTACCAATATTCCATGGGTAAGTCATCTACCAGTGGAGTTTCAAGAATGGAGATTACTCATTTTGCTGGAAAACTTCAAGAAATATATTATAAACAATCTAGCTACTTAGTTGGATGCACTTCAAGCCAAGAAGAAACAAGAGGAGGCAGAGGCAACATTGGTAGAGTATTTCCCCCATTACAGACAAAAGAAGAAGGACCACAGATGCAAGATGGTAGCTAATATTAAAAGCAAGCAGATTGCACTTGAGTTCAAGCCAATTCAGATTCAAGAAGATCAAGTCGACTATGTTGCACAAAGGAGGCCTTGGGCTCCAAGACAAGGTATGCCACTAGATCCACTCTCTTTTGTTAGGCCATATTTCAATTCTTATTCATCTAGTAACCAATGGAAACCCCCATATCCATCCAACTATGAAAGATATCCACCACAACCTTGGAGTAACCCTCCAAATACCTAGCCTAATCATCAAAACTCTCCACCCCAATGGTAGCAACCTCATGGGAATTGGAAGCAGTTTCAAGGAAATTGGCAGCCACCCCAAGGAAATTGGCAGCAAACAAATCAATGGAGGGGAGGACAGCAATGGCCAAACTAGCCAAATAGCTACATGCATCCACCTTCTCATCCCCAAAAACCTACTACAATTCCTCCTCTTGCTAATTCAAGCTCAAATCCACCTAAACCTACTTAGCTACCAACTCAACCCACACCCAATCCAAATAACAAACCATAGCAACAACCTGTATACTCTGTTGATTCAAATAAATTCCCTACATATGCAATGAGTGTGAGTGATATCCACTTGCATTCAGGAACTACTATACTAGCTCCTTTCACACCCATTATCATTGAGCTTCCTATGGAAGAAGAGGAGCCTCAAATACCCCCATTTAGCCCAGTGCACCTAAAAATCCTGAACTAGACCCAGTCAAGAAAACTGAACAAGAACCACCATTTCCTTAGAGATTTCAAGTTTCCAAGAAGAAAGAAGAAAAGGACACAAATTTTGACATTATAGATCAGTTGAAGCATATATGTGTCTAGATACCCCTATTTCAAGCCATAAAATATGTTCCAATCTATGGCAAGGCAATCAAGGAAGCATGCCTCAAGAAACTAGGAAAAAAGAAGAAAGACCCCACTACGGTTCATGTGGTGGGACAATTAGCTGACATCATTCTTGGGAAAGTGACTGTCCCTAAGTATAATGACCTAGGTAGTCCTGTGGTAGGAGTTGTTATAAATGGGATCCAAATAAAGAATGCTTTGATTGACTTGTGAGAAACAATAAATGTAATGACTAAGGATATCCTATAGAAACTAAATGTTGCAAGCATAAGACCTACTCCTACTATCTTGTAGCTTGTTGATAGTTCTATTGTTAAGCCTGATGGTATAGTAGAGGATCTTGTGGTAATTCTAGACTCATGGGAATACCCAACAAACTTCATGATTCTCTCTCCTAAAGCCACACTAGGCGGGTATCCCATTATTCTTGGAAGGCCATGGTTAGCAACAAAAGATGCATATATTGGATGCAGGACAAGAGATGTGACCATTTCTAATGGAACGAGCACCAAAAAGCTTGCTCTTTATCCTCCTGCTCAGCCATCCCATGATGTGGATAATCTCGTATGGCCACATGTTGGTGAAGAGGTTGAGAAAGTTAATTCTGTGGCACAACTTATGATGTTAGGCAGAAGCTCTTTCATGTAGCTTCAAGATGAAGATGAACTATTGGCTAACATCATTCAGAATCATTATGAAGTGGAGGAAGTATCATCTTCTCATTTTGTTGTTCCAATCAGGACACTTCTCCTGCTCTTCCTGCAATCATTCTTTCTATAGATGCACTTCCTGTAGCCACTCTTCCTACAACCGCTCTTCCTACAACTAGACTTCCTATAGCAATGAGTATGTCCCATATATTTCTTCCATATGAACTCAAGATACCATGTGTTAATAAAGCAGTTATGATAGAGTTAAGTACACAAGTACAGGTGTTAGAAGGAAAATATCTAAATATTAGCATCAAACTGAATGAAGGACATCAGTCGTTGTTGGAAAACTTACTACGGACCCATTAAAATACATTTGTGTGGGAATATCATGAGATGAAGGGATTGGACCCTAATATTTTCACTCATAGAATTTATATCAGAGATGAGTGCACCCCAATGAGACAACCACAAAGAAGAATTGACCCTTCACTAAGAGAAATTGTAAAAGGAGAATTGTAGAAATTGCTAGATGTAGGATTTATCTATCCCATTTCAGATAGCCAGTGGGTGTCTCCATTGGTGATTGTGCCCAAGAAAGGAGAGAAATGGTGAGGTTGTGTTGATTACAAGGAACTTAATGCTGCCACCAAAAATGACCATGTTCCTTTACCCTTCATAGATCAAGTTTTGGACTCACTTGTAGGAAAGCAATATTTTTCTTTTCTAGATAGCTTTAGTGGCAACAACAAGATCCAAATTGCACCTAAGGACCAGGAGAATACTACCTTTACCTATCCATGGGGAACATATTCCTACTTAGTACTCTACTTTGGCTTATGCAATGCACCTGCAACATTTTAGAGGGTAGTCATTAGCGTATTTTTAGACATTTCTCATGATTGCATGGAAATTTATATGGATGATTTCACCACCTATGGTGCTGATTTCAATGAGGCATTGGAGAATCTCAGGAGAGTCCTACAGAGATGTGAGGATGACAGTCTCTCTCTAAACAGTGAAAAGTGTTTCATGATGATGCAGGAAGGTGTAGTTCTTGGACACTACATCTCTCACAAAAGAATTCAAGTAGACCCTCCAAAGATTGAGGTGATCACAAATCTTCCCACACTTGCAAAACAAAAAGATGTTAGGAGTTTCTTGGGACATGCAGGCTATTATAGGTGGTTCATCAAGGATTTCAGCAAAATAGCAGCACCATTGTATACTCTTCTCACCAAAGATGTTGAATTCAATGGACAGAAGACTGTGACAAAGCATTTTCTAATTTGAAAACAATTTTGACTCATGCTCCTGTACTTAAAGGACCTAATTGGAAGCTTCCTTTTCACATCCATAGAGATGCATTAGACTATGCCATAGGAGCAGTTTTAGGACAAAAAGGAGCTATTGAAATTTTCATTTATTTTGTCAACAAAAACTTGCAAGGAGTTGAATTCAACTATACAGTGATAGAAAAAGAAATGTCAACAATGATCTATGCCCTAAACAAATTTAGGCACTACATAACAGTCTATCAAATATTTGTGCACACCGATCATGCATCCATTAGATATCTCATGAAAAAACCCCTGATCACCAGTAGGCTGGCAAGATGGTTATTGTTGATGTAGGAGTTTGACATAACCATTGTGGATAAACTAGGGAAGGTCAATGTTGTTACAGATCTTCTTTCAAGGCTGACTACATCAGAATACAATCAAGCCATATATGACTCCTTTCCTGACGAGCATCTATTCACTTAGCATGCAACACTTGAGCTTCTTGCAGCCGAAGGAAGTGGACCTAGTATCCCTCCTTCTGGCTAATTAAGGTTTGTACTTGTCATAATAATGACTTCCACTTTTGTGGGAGTCCACTTCTTCACCCATCCACCCATCCATCTCCACCTTTCTCTCTCTTCCATCACTTCACTTCATTCCACTCCTCCTCATTCCACCTCCTTTTCATTAATTTCTCAACTTATTTCTTAAAAGATGACCGATACCATCTCCATAATATTTGCAATGAATCTTCCATGAATCTAGGTATGTGCACATTAATTGCTATTTATTAATTGTCTTTAGTGCATTCATTTAATTGTCGTGAATTAATATGGACGTTCACCATAACATTTCATTATTCCCTGTCCCTATCAAATCATCCTTACCACCTCGCATGTGAGGACACATGCTCAAATTTAGGTTGGGGGGAAGATGTGAGTACTTTTCCCACGTGTCAGTCCATACTGGTCTACATCACCAAGTTTAAATCTATCCAATTTGAATTTTGAGTAAGATGACGACTCATACATGTGAGGTGACACCAACTACCACCGCCATTTTTCTCCATCATAACCTTCCTTTATTATTCATTTACTACCATTATTGATCCTGTCAGAATTTTAAGTCGCCAAAAGGTAAAATAGAAAGAAAGAAAAGGTAAAACTGAAAAGGAAAATTCAGGCGACATTGGCATTGGAAATTTGGTAGTATTGTAGGAAGGAAAATTTTCAGAGTGATTGTTGATAGCAGACAATGGGAGGTGGGTTAATCAGGAATGAACCCATGGTTCATGACATATTATTGTAGGATGCACCTTCACAAGCTAAATTCAAAAATTGTGGCTCGTTAGACTATTCTTGAAGCTGAATGGTTTTAATGAAGACATTGCATTAGAATTTTCCCAGACATTGTCTAAGGGAAAAGCCATGGTAAAAGGGCTAGAAGTGTTGGCTACTGAAGAAATAATGGTAGAGGTTAGAGGGTTTCCTACCGACAGTGAAAATTACCCTGCATCTAGAGATGCTAGGTCAGCTAGGGCCAAATTTATAGAACCTAACAACCCTCCATTGAGTCTAGAAAAACAAGGTGCAAAAAGAACCTCTCTGCATGAGCCATGGAAGCAAGTAGTTGTTCATGTCATAAAATATATCACCTGTGAAGGACGCCAGTCAAATATACATTTTGTGCACTTTAAACTTTTGAATCACATAAGGCATGAGAGGAGGATGAATGTGCCAAATTTTATTTACCACCTTCTTTCAATCATGGTAGCTGAGACTCAAAAAGGTAGGGATAATTTCATTTCCCACCAATGTTTGATTAAATTGTTAGTTGAGAAGTCTTTGCATGATGTATCTAAGATGACTTGGGAAGAATTCATAAATATTGATCAAATTAGACCAAATCATTTGTGACCTAGGGTTTGAACTCAACCCCGTAGGTCTAGTAGGAGATTGAGCATGGATGAAGCCACTCTTGGTGCTTCAACCTCTGGCGCAGTCCCTAGTGCAAACCCTCCTACAACAGAACATACCATAGAGATTAGCTCTTCTGAGATAGAGCACTCAGACAAAGAAAGTTCATCCCCAGATTCTATGATGATGTTCCACTTGGCATCCTAATGGAAACTAGGGCATAGAAGAGAGAAGTAAAAATAAGAAAAGGAAAAGCTAAAAAGAAACCAACAAAAAAAGAAGTACCAAGCTTTAGGAAGAAAAATGTTGGCACTATTCATCCTACAACCAAAGAAAAAAATGAAAGCCCTTCCAAGAAATCAAGACCAATCAGGCCAGCCTTTGATATTCCTTTCAACGAAATCCCTAAGTCTAGAGAAATATCATAAGGTGACACAAAAGCTCCAATGGGGCAGGTGAATGTCAAGGAAGAGGATATGTTTGAGAAAGCAACAAACATAACACTGGCAGAGCTTGTTGATATTATAGAAAAAGTTGAGAATCCAGGGTATGAGGAAAATTAGGATTTCCTATAGCAAGAGATCCTGTAGCATGAGCAAAAATAGGAACAAGAGGCCCTACAACCAAAATTGACTGAACAACCTAAATTCCTGCAGCTGGTACTACATGAAGAGCAAGCATTAGTGCCAGGAGAAATGTTGGTAGGAATACTTAACCCCCCTTATTTTTTAATGTACATGGAAGCTATGCATTTATGGAAATATAATCAAAGAAGAGAAGAGGAATGGAAGGAAGAGAAACGTAGGTTGAAGAAAGAAATTCAAAAGAAAGATGGGGAGATTAAAGACAAGGATGCAAAGACTGTTACTTTAAAGAAGAAGGTGGATGATATGACAGCCTTGGTACCCCAAATAGTAGAATTTAGGGCCCCTCCAAGGGTCTATGCTTTGCATTTGAAGGAGAAATATCTTTCTTTTAAGCTGGAAAGGATTGTCTCAGGTTTGAACCCTTCTATTGAGACTCCTATTGAATTTTTCAATGCTTATCGGATTGCTTCCCGTGAGATGAAGAATTTGTTGTGTGAATTTTATTTTCACAATTATGTTGTAACTCAAGACCATGATTGGAATCCACTGTTATATGATGGGGATGTCCAATTAAGCGCATTTATGTCCTAGGTATTGTAGACACATAAAATGTACATACACTCAATCTTGATCTACTAACATCACTTCATCTTGAATTATCCCTCTGTCTAACCATTTAATCTAATAGCCTTATTTGATTAAAGTCATCATAATTCCCCTTTTAATTAAATAAATCCCTTGATTTAATTAAATCACTGTCTTTGTGTAATTAGCTAGGTCATTTCATCTTCCTATCTTTATTTAATTAAGTAATCCATATTATTTGATTAAATCTCTAAAGTTCATTTAATTAAATTAAATAAATCAAACACTTATCTAATTTAATCTAACATCACCCCCTTTTGGTTAAATAAATCAAAAATATTTATTTAACGAAGTCTAAATCATTCTTTTCTCATTTTGAGTTATTTAAATCCTAAAATCTAAGTCAAAATGGTCAAATCAGCTAATCTTCTTTAAATTAATCTAATCCATCAAATCCTCTAGATTTTGCAACTTGCACATGAAAATCAATTTAATTGTTTTATAAATCATCAATTTTCATTCAAAAAAGGAATCCAAGTGGGAATATTCCTCAAATTTAAATTCTCCCCCCAAAAGGACTCGTCCCTTCCAACATGGCATTTAACATCTCTTACAAGTCCTTTTCTTGAGCCATGTGATATTAACTTCACCTTTCACCTCATCCTTCAAGCCATATTTTGAATTTGAATCTCCCCCCTCTTTGCACATTCTTCAAAACTTGCACATCGTCCATCCACTCATAGTTTGACAAGTGGCATCTTGCAATTGGATGAATGTTAGTCCCACATTGCTCAAATTTGGACATTCATCTATCTTGACATTCTATAAATAAAGAGCTCATATCCTCATTTTATCATCCACAAATTATGCAAAGTTACCATGCTCAAATATCTATCAAATTCCATCCATCATCATTGAATCTTAGCTAGGTTATGAAGGTTTTTA
The DNA here is from genome assembly GCA_007258455.2 of Sequoia sempervirens. Lineage (NCBI taxonomy): Eukaryota > Viridiplantae > Streptophyta > Pinopsida > Cupressales > Cupressaceae > Sequoia > Sequoia sempervirens. Next base: position 94,556,183 of record VDFB02049217.1, on the reverse strand, counting down.
TCTTGGAGCATTCACCATCCTTCATCAAAGTGGATCAATTATCATCAACACATCAAGTTGCATCATAGGAGTTGGGAAAAGGCCAATTTTCACATCAAATTGGCACCAATTCCCCCATGGGATCACAAGTTTTCTAGTTCAATTAGGATTCAATCTCTTTTATTGTATTTCATTGTGTTCTTCATTGCTTTTTTCCTAATTTGAGCTATTTTAATGGATTTCATGGGGAATCCTTGTTCTTGCTTGCAATCTTTAACTTAATGTGTTTGTTCTTATTGTTTTGTAGGCATTTGGATTGGGGTTCACACAGGTATAAAATGAGATCAGTTGGGGACAACAATATGGGGCTTATAAGCAATTGGAATCCAACATCCCTCTACCCATCACGGCTAATTTAGGAAATCTAGGGGACATTTATAGGGAGTGGCACAAAATGTTTCTTAGACCTAGCTATGGCAATAGGATTATGCCTTGGATAGAAATAGTTTATAATGAATATGAGGTGGTGGAAAAATCAAAAGAGGAAAAGCCCATCCTAAAATAGAACACAAAACAAGACAAAAAAAAAGACAAAGAAATGGGAGCGGGATCATAACGAAATCCAGACTCAAAAATTTTGCAAAGTTCCGAGTCCATTTTTCGTTTCAGTTTCGCTTCCGCAAAAGGGAAAATAAACGTAAAGGGGAAGAAAAAAATAAACCCAAGGGAGAAAACAAACCCAATAGCACAAGACAAACAAGACAACAAAGAAAAAGACAAGACAAGAGATGGGGCTGGCCTGCATTTTGAACCCGCAAAAATGAAAGAAAAAAGACTTAGGAGGATAAAGAACAACTCCTAGGACCCAAAAAAGAACACCAAGGACAAACAAACACAAGGGGGGCCCATTTTTACCAAAAAAAAAATGGGGTGGTTATGCAAGGCATAACAATTGGCAACTCAACTAGGAAAATGGTTTACCCATTTTCAAGATACTAAAGAATTCAGTCACCCAGAACCTCTAGTTCATGCACATTTTAAACTTTAGTATGATCAGTTATGGAAAAAAAGGTTGAGCTGGAATCTCAAATGCAAATCAGCAATAACCACATTGAATTTGAGTGTGTGCATGTATGGTGTATCTATTCCAATAAAGGTTCTTCTCATCCTAAAATAACTATATTAAAAATTTAGGGTACGTGAGTTGAATTCCTATGACTATCGTGCAATGATATCCTGGGTATTACTCTGTTGCCAGATAGGTGTTCATAGCCCTGATAGAAATACCTCTAGTTCTCTCAAAGCATTGCTCTACTACTAGCCAGACATCCATAGCCCCAATAGAGATACTTCAAATACCCTTCTTGTATTGGGTTTTGTCATCAATTAATGGTTCTCTTTTCTTTTCTTTGTATAGGCTTACTTGAATAATTTCTCTTTTCATCTTTTCCTCAATACTCAGATATATAATTCTAAAATTTGGGGTGAGAACTACAATGGATTTCATGACAGTGTCAGGACTTGGATTTTTCACCTAAATCCAAGATAGAATTATCCTAAGACAAATAGGCCACCATGTAACAAATGTTTCTTTCTATTTTGTGACAAATTCACCTATGGTCTATGAGATTACTTATAATACACCTGTTTGTTCTTAACCTTTTAGGCTGCTACATAGAAAGAACACAAGACATAGGTCTTGAAATGAAAATTTTTCCATAGACATACCTAAAAATACCTAAACCAACTTCTCTCCTAGTACCTGTTGATCGTGTTTTCTACACAATAATAGCCAGACAGAATATGATATCCTATCTCTCTTAAAAGGTAAATCTCTATCGGCAAGCCTCAAGAGATAATCCCAAGGTCTCTAATGTCAGGTCTTGATAGTGCATAAACAACTCAGTAACCAAATGTGAGAATGTTGGTAATCACAATGGGACCTTACTACAAGCAAAATGTTGAATCAATTTTATCAGATCTAACAGTCTGATGAGTGCTTCACTCCTAGATTTAACCCAATAATCAAAGAAATAGAAAAAGGATAAGGGTTTCGAAGAGAGTTCTAAACTTAATACTAAACCTAAGATTAACAATGAAAGTAACTAACACTCGAAATGGACCAATCCCTCAAAACTGATCTCTGCTTGACCAAGATAAATCTACAATCTCACATAAAACAGGGCAATCTTCTAAGGTGTTAAGATTTTAAAATCATGAACATTCATTCAACAACCCTTTTTGTAGTTGAAATGAACAAATCCTCACAATCAAACTAAGCATACGGAATATGAAGTCCAAGCTAACTTAGCAAAGCAACTAACAGTCAGTTGGTTGCGAAAAGTATGGACTGAAGGATTGTTGCAACATTCAAGTATTAAATCACAAACATTATTGAACCCAAATCTAATCTAAACATTAACCCTCTCAAAGCAATTTGAAAGATGAAATAACAAGAACCATGCAAGACAAGAGAAAACAAGTATGGCACCAAATCACAATGTCATTTCTTGTATTCAAATTATCCACTTGCAGCAACAATTCTAGTATTCTGTTACAACATTTGCTTGAGAATACTAACTTGCTAACTTGCTTCTAACTATCTCTACTCTATTCTACTTCTATCTTCTAATTATAAATTCTTAACTATCTAGCTATTCAACCTATTTCTAACCCCTTTCTAACCCTTTACAAATGAGGCCAAATGCCCAATATATAGAAATTCTCCTAGAAAATCCGTCGGCCAGGCAAGGGTTTCACAACATTAATGGCGCAACAACTCGGTCAAGAGAAACCCATGGTTGGTCAAATAAGCATAAATGCATGTCCCCTCCAAGTCGGCCTAAGATCTACAGCTCAGATGATGTGCGGGAAGATAATAGAGAAGTGTAAATCATGCCGCAACCCATCATTAGCTCCCTTCCCTATTATCTCTATTTTGATCTAGCTCTTCATGTACTTTCAAGAACGTCTCATCCAGGCCAGCAACCAGTGGCAAGGGAAAAACCCTAAGTCAATTCTCAATGGACGCAATCTCTTCTCTTGACCATTTGACCGACTTATCCCAGTCTACCTTATACACTAGATGTTTGTCAATAACTACAAGGTAGGTGGCCGTATCATCTAGTTGGTGCTCAGACACATAATCATCATTACTTGGTGCATAAACGTCCTACCACCATTCTCTCAATTGTTCCAAGTTTAGATACTTGGGCGCAATCTTCCTTCTTCTCGTCATTATCTCAAAAAAAGCAATGCAACCATTGTAGACACCAGCTAGGGTGTCATCAAAGTGTCTTCCCTATTTGTAAATCTTTTTCAATACTTTCTGCCTAATCTGCAGTGACTTTGTTCTCAGGGATCCTGCTCTTGATGTCCAGCTTAATCTTCTCTGCATTAGACAATCAGGAACCAACTACTCCTTTGCTTGATTCAGCCTACACTCAACATGAAAACCATAGTAAAAACTACAAGAAAGCAAGGTTAATCCATCAATACATCGTTAGAATGCATCTCCTACAACCAAAGTGCCATTAAATCTTATATGAAATGATCCCACAATTTTTGGTTTCAAGACCATCCGCAGAATCTGAGCTAGAGAGGAATTTTGGGAAATTCCAAACTGATTGGATTCCAATGGAATAACCAAGAAACACCTACTTAACCATCAAACCTAATCATTTTCATCAATAAATCACATGGAAGATCCAAATATGACATGAAATAATCATAAAATGCATCAAAAATTATAAACGAATCCAACTATTCCATGTTCCTTCACATTTCATCAGATTACAGGAAAATTCATCCAAGGAGAACTTCCATGGAGAACAGGCTAGAGAAGGGACTTTAGAAGATTAGGGAGACAATGGATATTGGAGAAATCTTGACTCGACAGAAATCCACAGATAAGGCAAGACTCCAGACCAAACGGTGCAAAGTCAAGTACTTCAGCCAAACAAACTTTATTTGGGATAAGGTCATGCCGTGTGGGGCATGTCCTGCCGACCGGTGATGAGGAGAGTCATGTCGATGATAGATTTTCTTTGGGGTAAAGTCATAGCGAATCCCCCTTGTCTCACTAACCATCAAAGTTTAAGTAATCACTTTGGCCAGACTAAAGTTTATCTATATGATGTCTCAGCGAACTTACAGAGTCTTGCCGAACGTCATTGAGGAACATCTCATGTGACCAATGGGTAGTCGAGGTAAGGTCTCAACGACAGAACAAAAGATCGGCAAGATGAAAGGAGCTCGCTATGAGCTCTTGGCGATGAGGTTTGTCTTGCCGACAGAAAGACTTTTGGCATGAGAATTAGAGTGTCTGGGTGATCAAATACAAACCCACATGGTGAGACACAGAATGACCGATATGACAACTGGGCGACTTCAAAGGGTCATAGCGACTGAAAAGAATAGAGCTTGCTGAAAGCAAAAGTGCTCGATGGGAGGTCTCACCAAAGGACGGATGTCTTGGCGAAGCAAAATGAATATCAGTAAGACCACTGGATCCCGCTATGACCTCTTGCCAACTAGGGCTAGTCTTGGAAAAAGCGAATATGAACAAGCATGTCGATGAGACATTTTCTTACGAAGTGAGGTCTCGGTGAATCTTCTTTGTCTCGCCGATAGAAATAGGAAACTTTATCAGCGTGAAAATGGTACTGTCACAACGATGACATATGAACTCAAGAAGGCTTTCGGCGAAACATTTTGGTGATCGGTATGATGTCTCCACCCCTGAAGAGTCACAGCGATGAAAATTTGGGAGGGATAGAGAGTCACGATTTCACCTAGACACTGAACCAACTATTGATTTCAAAAAATTTAACTTAGGGCAAGTCAGGGATGGACCTTTCATGATTTTTCTTTGCATTCTAGGTCAATTTTAAGACAAAATCACCTAATATGGCACTGCCCTAGGTCCAAAACCCTATTCATCTACCAATAGCACATAGTCAAGCTCAGAATTTAATTGTTTCCATTGTTAAGTCATCACTAGGGTTTACTAATTACTTTTAGGAAAAATTCATTAAAATGCAGATGGACACATGAACTCAAAACTCACCTGGGAGATGACAAAGGATGCAATACTAAACAACCCTAGCATTAAATAATCCAAGAGACCTAGAAACCAAGTTAGATACACACCTCAAAGCATGCACAAATCCAACAACGTAATCAACAAGACAACCAAAGAAGGAATTCGAGAAGCCGACGATAGGGCAGAATCTGGGAAAATCCAACCCACGCGGAAATCTGTGAATACTAAAAATCCCCAAAAAACAAGGGTCTGTCCATAGTCCAAGCAGGATCTGGGAAAATCTGACCAAGGCGGAAAATCCTGAATCCAAGCAAAATCCTGAAATCATCCAGAACTTAAGATTTTCAATGAATAACCTAGGGGAAATACTTAGGCATTCAAAATAAACATTTTAAGCACATGCCTAGGTAAGACAAAACCTCAAAAGAAAGGGCCAAAACACCAAAACCGAAGCGAAAGAGGGTCCCTGCTTCCAACGGTGCGTGTGTGCAAAAACTACACAACAAATGGTGACTTCTGCTAGGAAAATGCTCCAAAGCATTTGATGACGAACAGGAATCGAGAACCCAGAATCTCTGGTTTCAATCTCACCATCAAACAAACAAGTCAGTATGCAAGGATTCAAAGAATCAGAACCAAAGGATAGACCGAACCCTCCATAAACTGAAAATCCAAGTGTGTGCACATGAGTTCATTTCCCTCCTTAAGTTACTATAGGAACCAAGTTCAGTCAAGTCAGGCTACGTAAGGATTCTAACTTCAAAAGAAACCTAGATAGGGCCTCGCTACCAGTCAGGCATCCATAGCCCCAACGAGGTTATCGATGTGACTCTCCTGAACATAGCTCTACTGCTAGTCAGGCATCCATAGCCCCGATAGAGATATTCATGTACCCTTGATAAGTTGAATTTATTCTTTTGATTTTCAATATTTCACTTTTCTTTCTTTTGATATTCTTTATATGTCACTTTCATTTCAACCTGTGAACAATGAAGTTCACACTCAGGGCTGAGAACCATAGTGGTGCTGAAGCAGAAATAGGATTTTTCACTTGACAAGACTTCACAAGGATTCCTATAGTGACACCAGGATTCTTAAGATATATGATGGATATAAGATTTAAGAGCATTTCAAGTTCAAATCCACACCAGTGACTCAATCTTCTATAAATCTGACATTAAGACTATTGGCAATAGCAAAGATTTCAACCATCCTTTCAAGATGCAAGACTAAAGTTCACCAAGGAAATACTTAGAAAAATTCCAGAGAAGATAGATTTTCCATGCAGGTGCAACACATCCAGGCGAAAACAGAGAAACCCCCAAAGCAAGAGCAAAGCAAAACAACAAAACAAACCAAAAGAAAACCTAAACTAACCACAACAAACTAATTCTAAAGCAATATATCCTAACTACGTACAAGAGATTCATAACCACTCATCATCAGACAAGGTGAACTGAGACCCACCCCTACTTGACTCTTCAGGGCATGAATAAGAAACAGGGTGATGGTAATAGTCCTCAAGAATGCAAATTCATCTTTATATTCAACAAAACAAGGCTCAATAATGCAGTATTCAAACTCAACCTCATAATCAGGAATGATCAACAATTGAGGCAACTCATTGAAACCATGATCAATCCATATGCAAGCTGCCTTTCCTAAATTCCCATAATCAAGTTGATAAGACTCATAATTTTTAGTAAAGAAAGAAACAACCTGATTTTGTATTGTTGTAGACTGAGTGTGGTATTCATCATTCTTCAATAGTGAAGATTTGATGTCTATGTCGTCAGGAGGTCTCCACTGATGATGCAATATCCCTCCTTCTTCATGAGGGAACAATGTTGAAAATGTAAAAGCCTCATCATGCGTAGTAACTTCCTCATCATGATGTTTGTCAGGAGGCCTCACAGACTAATCTCCAAGTACATCTTTACTGAATTCATCGACAAAATGTGATGAGCAAAGGGACTCCCTAAATTCCTCCCCTATTGGCATTTGTTCTAGTTCTGGATTGCAATTGTAACCCTCAAGAAAAGCAGCTTCTTTACCCACAATATTAAATCCCACAATTTTCTCTAGGGAACTTTCATTAGCAATTTGTTGAGGCTCCTCAATCAAGAGCTCAACCTCCTCTAGGACTGCCTCAGCATTAACACTGTTAGATTTATGTATAGGCATATCATATAACATAAGGATTTCCTCAGTTTCCCATCCTTGAGGGTCAACTGTCAGTACATAATTTCCCAAGCTTGTTTCAGACAGGAATGCCTCCTTAAAAGTATTCGCATCAATATGGCCTGAAGTATCCTTTTCAAGAGACCCTAGTACTATACCCCTAATGGTAGGATCCTTTAACAACTCATGAGCAGAGAGACTTACTTTGAATTTCTTGAGTTCTGTGATCACATACTCTCCTATTTGCCCTGTAGACATGGTAGAATAGTTTCCCTTAGAGCTATCTATCAATTCATCCCTACCATTTTCAATGCTTCCTCCTTTATTAGCATCAGACTGTCCTCCATTTAGGAAATACTAAGTAGACACATGATGAAATGCTTGAACTTCTTCAGTTGCATATTCTTCCTCATCTGGTGGGCCATTATCATTCTCCTCATTACCTCCAAAGGATTGAACTGTAGATTCTTCACTGTATACATGCCACGTTTCAACACCTTTATCATGTTCTTCTTCAGGGTTCATTCTCATCACTTCTTGGAAATGGGACATGATTCACCACCATGACTGATATGTCATAAGGATTAGATGGCACTATCTCCAGCCCACTCGAACTATAGTTGGCATGTTGAACCTTCAGCTAGAAAATGGACACAGCAGCCTAGAATTCTTGATAGTCTGACTCAGAATGTTGATTAGTATTATGAAGCTTACACCATCCTGAAAGAGCTATTTTTGCCAGATAAACTTCACTAGATTTCTCCTTATTGTTTGGCTGATCCAGAGAAGTTAAGGCTCCTCCATTATTCTAAAGTGGTGATTGCCTTCCATGACCTCTATCAAGATCTTGTTCTCCATCAAAGTTTTGTCTTTGAGCCTGCATCATATCCATGTTGCTTTGATCATAATTGGACTAAATCCCCCTTTGGGTTGCATGGGATTGACTATTTTGGTGCCTTAGGTAAGTGACTTCAGTGTTCAGCCTTTCAACTAGCTCTGTGAGTGCATCCAACCTCTCCTTGTCTACACTGTTTGATGGAGGAATAATACTAGATGAATTCTGTCTATAAACATCCTGCGACCCATGGTTCAAGGGTTGATTAAATATCTCAAATTTTTTTAAGTAACCAAGTATATTAGCTTGTTGATGACAGAATGTAGGCTAGTTCATATTTGGATGGTAATTTGGCATGAATGCAGCCTGACTCAGGGGATGACCTAGGTGTGAAACCAAGGGTGACTGAGGGACTGAACTCATCATAGGTATTTGGTTAACCAAGGGTCCAGACAAGTGTTGTCTCAAATCTATACTCACCTTAACAACTACATCATAAGCTTCAAATAAGCTACTAGGAGGGTTTTCTTTCCATTTGATGAAAGTAGACATTAAACTATCCAAAGCTTCATAATAAACCTCCCTGGCAGAGGCATCATCTATAGCATAAGGGGTTTTCATCCTAGCATAAGCCCTATGGAATCTATTATTGAAAGCCACTATTGGTTCATTTACTTCCCTCTTGATTCTAGTAAACTACAAAAGTAACTCATTTGGACTGATTGGGATCTGAAATTTCTATAAAATGTGGTCTTCAGCTGAAGCCAAGTAGTGATAGACCCAACAAGAAGATGGTTATACCAAAAAAATTCCTCATCTCCAAGGGAATATGGGAAAATTCTGCATGCAACATCCTCATGATTAATTCCCCTATCCTTAAAAGTATTCTTAAAAATCCTAATATGCTCCTCTATAGTCCTATTTGGATCATTGACATGGAATTTTGAACAGAAGTGTTCAGGATTTTTGGCATGACATTGTAAACAGTGAAACTTAGGGGGGATGGGTTGGTTGCCAGCAAAGCCATTGGTGGAGGTGGGGGGTGGTAATGGCTAATTAATGACTGGCTGAGGTTGTGGACTGGGAATTCCCTCAGACTCATATGAACCGATGAAGATGGGGATGATGGAGACGTGGGAGGTGGATGGGATGATGATGATGATTCTTCCCTTCTTTTGGTCCTTCTTGACCTAGTGGGGTCTGGTAATTCCTGAAAATCTTCCTCTCCTGGAGAAGATCTTGTTCTTCTAAATCTCTCAGGAGAGATGGCATTCAAAAATTGATCCAGCTTGCTTATTCAGGGCCCTCCTTCTAGCACCAGTTCCTGTTGATCGTGTTTTCTGCACAATAACTGCCAGACAGAATATGATATCGTATCTCTCTTGAAAGGTAAATCTCTATCAGAAAACATCAAGAGATAACCCCAAGGTCTCTAATGCTAGGTCTTGACAGTGCATAAACAACTCAGTAACGAAATGTGAAAACACTGGTAATCACAATGGGACCTTACTACAAGCAAAATGATGAATCAATTTTATCAGATCTTGATGAATGCTTCACTCCTAGATTTAACCCAATAATCAAAGAAATAGAAAAAGGATAAGGGTTTCGAAGAGAGTTCTAAACTTAATACTAATCCTAAGATTAACAATGAAAGTAACTAACACTCGAAATGGACCAATCCCTCAAAACTGATCTCTGCTTGACCAAGATAAATCTACAATCTCACAAAAAATAGTGCAATCTTCTGAGGTGTTAAGATTTTAAAATCATGAACATTCATTCAACAACCCTTTTTGTAGTTGAAATGAACAAATCCTCACAATCGAACTAAGCATATGGAATATGAAGTCCAGGCTAACTTTGCAAAGCAACTAACAATCAGTTGGTTGCGAAAAGTATGGACTGAAGGATTGTTGCAACATTCAAGTATTAAATCACAAACATTATTGAACCCAAATCTAATCTAAACATTAACCCTCTCAAAGCAATTTGAAAGATGAAATAACAAGAACCATGCAAGACAAGAGAAAATAAGTATGGCACCAAATCACAATGTCATTTCTTGTATTCAAATTATCCACTTGTAGCAACAATTCCAGTATTATGTTACAACATTTGCTTGAGAATACTAACTTGCTAACTTGATTCTAACTATCTCTACTCTATTCTACTTCTATCTTCTAATTATAAATTCTTAACTATCTAGCTATTCAACCTATTTCTAACCCCTTTCTAACCCTTTACAAATGAGGCCAAATGCCCAATATATAGAATTCTCCTAGAAAATCCATTGGCCAGGCAAGGGTTTCATAGCATTAATGGCACAACAACTCGGTCAAGAGAAACCCATGGTCGGTCAAATCAACATAAATACACGTCCCGTCCAAGTCGGCCTGAGATCCGCTGCTCGGATGATGAGCGGGAAGATAATAGAGAAGTGCAAATTGTGCCACAATCCATCATTAGCTCCCTTCCCTATTATCTATGTTCTAATCTGGCTCTTCATGTACTTTCAAGAACGTCTCATCCAGGCTAGCGACCAGTGGCAAGGGAAAAACCCTAAGTCAATTCTCAATGGATGCAATCTCTTCTCTTGACCATTTGACCGACTTATCCCAGTCTACCTTATACATTAGATGTTTGTCAATAACTACAAGGTAGGTGGCCGTATCATCTAGCTGGTGCTTAGACACAGAATCATCATTACTTGGTGCATAAACATCCTGCTACCATTCTCTCAACCGTTCCAAGTTCAGATACTTGGGTGTGATCTTCCTTCTTCCCATCATTATCTCAAAAAAAGCAATGCAACCATTGTAGACACCAGCTAGGGTGTCATCAATGTGTCTTCCCTGTTTGTAAATCTTTTTCAATACTTTCTACCTAATCTGCAGTGACTTTGTTCTCAGGGATCCTACTTTTGATGTCTAGCTTAATCTTCTCTACATTATACAATGAGGAACCAACTGTTGCTTTGCTTGATTCAGCTTGCACTCAACATGAAAACCATAGTAAAAGCTATAGGAAAGCAAGGTTAATCCATCAATACATCGTTAGAATGCATCTCCTATAGCCAAAGTGCCATTAAATCTTATATGAAATGATCCCACAAATTTCAAGTTTCAAGACCATCCATGGAATCTGAGCCAGAAAGGAATTTCAAGAATTTCTAGACCGATCGGATTCCAACGGAATAACCAAGAAACACCTAAAACCTGGTCATTTTCATCAATAAATCACATGGGAGATCCAAATATGACATGAAATAATCATAAAATGCATCACAAATTATAAAAAAATCCAACTATTCCGCGTTCCTTCACATTTCATCAGATTTTGGGAAAATCCATCTAGGGAGAACTTCCGCAGAGAACGGGCCAAAGAAGGGACTTCAGAAGATTAGGGAGACAATGGATATTGGAGAAATCTGGACTCAATGGAAATCCATAGATAAGGCAAGACTTCAGACCAAACGGTGCAAAGTCAAGTACTTCGGCCAAACAAACTTTATTCGGGATGAGGTCAGGCCGAGTGGGGCACATCCTGTCAACCGGCGATGAGGAGAGTCATGTAGATGAGAGATTTTCTTCGAGGTAAAGTAATAGTGAATCCCCCTAGTCTCACTGACCATCATATTTTAATTAATCACTTCAGCCAGACTAAATTTTATCTATATGATGTCTCAGCGAACTTACAGAGTCTTGCTGAATGTCATTGAGGAACATCTCGATGTGACCAACAAGTAGTCGGGGTAAGGTCTCAATGATAGAACGGAAGATCGGCAAGATGAAAGCGGCTCGCTATGACCTCTCGGCAATGAGGTTTTTCTTGCCGACAAAAAGACTTTTGGCTTGAGAATTATAGTGTCCGGGTGATCAAATACAAACCCTCGAAGGGCTTCGACGAGACACAGAATGACCGATATGACAACTCGGCGACTTCGAAGGGTCACAGCGACTGAAAAGAATAGAGCTCGCTAAAAGAAAAAGTGCTTGGTGGGAGGTCTCACCAAAGGATGGATGTCTTGGTGAAGCACAATGAATATCGGTAAGACCACTGAATCCTGCTATGACCTCCTACCGACTAGGGCTAGTCTTGGTGAAAGTGAATATGAACAAGCATGTCGATGAGACATTTTCTTACAGAGTGAGGTCTTGGCGAATCCTCTTTTTCTCGCTGACAAAAATAGGAAAATTTATCGGCGTGAAAATGGTACCCTCACAGCAATGACATATGAACTCAGGAAGGCTTTCGGCGAAACTTTTTGGTGATCGGTATGATATCTCTCCACCCCTAAAGAGTCACAGCGATAAAAATTCGGGAGGGACAGAGAGTCACAATTTCACCCAGAGACTGAACCAAATATGGATTTCAAAAATTTTAACTTAGGGCAAGTTAGGGATGGCCTTTCATGAATTTTCTTTGCATTCTAGGTCAATTTTAAGATGAAATCACCTGATATGGCATTGCCCTAGGTCCAAAACACTATTCATCTACCATTAGCGCACAGTCAAGCTCAGAATTTAATTGTTTCCATTGTTAAGTCATCACTAGGGTTTACTAATTACTTTCAGGAAAAATTCATTAAAATGCAGATGGACACATGAACTCAAAACTCACCTGGGAAATGAAAAAGGATGCAATACTGAACAACCCTAGCATGAAATAATCCAAGAGACCCAGAAACCAAGTTAGATACACCCCTCAAAGCATGCACGGAGCCAACAACGCAATCAACAGGACAACCAGAGAAGGAATTTGGGAAGCCGACGATAGGGCAGAATCTTAGAAAATCCAACCCATGCAGAAATCCGTGAATACTGAAAATCCCCAAAAAATAAGGGTTTGGCCAAAGTCCAAGCAGGATCCGGGAAAATCCCGAATCTAAGCAAAAGCCTGAAATCATCTAGAGCTTAAGATTTTCAATGAATAACCTGGGGGAAACACTTAGGCATTCAAAATAAACATTTTAAGAACATTCCTAGATAAGACAAAACCTCAAAGGAAAGGGCCAAAACAACAAAACCGAAGCGAAAGAGGGTCCCTACTTCTAGCGGGGCGTGTGTGCAAAAACTACACAATAATACCTTCAGCATATAGTGAATAACCACTCCATATTTTGAAATAGAGCAGAACAAAAATCACCCCAAGACACAAGAACACAAACAAAAACCATAAGAGCAAAACAAAACTAACTAACTAACTAACTAACTAACTAATTAAATATATACATCCAAACATAGCATCAAACCCTCATGGGCCAAAAAAGTGTTTGAGAAACTGCCCATTGACAGGAAATGGAACAGGTTCTCTTGTCAAAGTGCTCAACTAAAAGGAATTCTCACCAAGGATCTCAAAAATTTGATACAGACCCAACTAAAGCTTTCCAAAATTTTGATGGTCCCTTTTCTTTTCCCTAGCTTCATCCCACAATAGTACAAGGTCAGATATTCTAAAAGCTTTGATTTTTTCTCTTTTTTCAAACCAATGTTTGATAATAGCTTGATGTTTAGAAAACTGTTGTAAAGAAGTACCTCTTTGTTCTTCTAGATTCAATAAACTAGTTAGCCTAACTTCTATCCTATCATCATTTGAGTATAATTCTTACATAAATCTAAGAATAGGTATCTCTAGATGGATAGAAAAAACTGGGTCTTGGCCATAAACTAACTTGAATGGTAAGTTTCCTAAGGCAGCCTTGATTCGAGTTCATAAGGAAAATCCGAGTTGAGTATTCCAATCCCTAGGATTACTTTCTAACAGCTTCTTAATTACTTCCTATAGATTTTTGTTTGTAGACTTAGCTACTCCATTCCCCTATGGGTAGTAATTAGAAGAATATTTTAACACAATTTTATGCTCATATGCCCATTGAATAAATTATGTAGAAGAGAAAGCAGGGTCATTATCACATACCAAGGTGAACGGTACTCTAAACCTAGTAACGGTGCATTCGTTAAGGAATTTGATGACAACCTCAGTGGTGCTATTCTTACAAGGTTGAGCTTTAGTACAACGTATATAGTAATTGGTTTCCGTCAAAATAAATTTGTGACCTATAGAAGAATTGGTGTTAATTACCCTGACAAAATCTAATGCCCATTGGGGAAATGGTCTTACCTCGTATACTCGTTGTAGGGGAATCATCAGATTGTGTTCCCTGGATGTAGACATATGACATGTATAACATGTCCTCGTATGTTGGTGAGCATCCTAAAATACATGGGGCTAGTAGTAACCTGATCTCAGAATTTGGTGTGCCATGGAATTAGCAAAACCATGTATAGTACCATGTCTACCATGAAATTTTGTTATGGCTTGTTTTGCTTGTTGTTGATCAAGGCAGCATAGATAGACACCCTCAAAGTTTCTTTAGTATAAATCTCCCCCTTTGAGAATTTAGTGGGAGCTCTTCAGCTTAAGTTCTCTTCTCTAAGTGTCGTTCATGCCATTTGGACATTTGTTATTTAGTAACAAAAAGATCAAATCGGGATACCAAGGATCATTTGTAAATGATTGTACCATATACTATTGATAGGTAATCTTAGCATCAATGTCTTCCATTGCCTTGGATAAGCCTTGTCCTTTGACTAGCTTCAACGGGTAGATTTCAAGGTCAAACTCTTGTAATATTTCCATCCACTTTCCTTGTCTCTCCCCTAGTTCACTCTTTATAAGAAGGGACTTTACAGTAGGGTCAAGAACTATGGCAGTGATTTGACTACAAAGGATATAGTGTCAGAACTTCTTGACAGCTTGCACTAGTACAAAAGCTTGTTTCTCTAGAGGTGGATATCTAACTTTAGCATTCTTGAATGGAGAACTCATAAAATCAATTTTCCTTTCATCCCCTTCACCTTTTCGCTATGTCAAAACAGTAGCACAAGAATGGTCAAATGCAAAAGAATATATATAAAAAGGTTTCAAATAATCAGGGATAGTTAAAGTTGGTGCCTCTGAAATAGACTGTTTAATCTACAAAAATGAAGATTTAGCCTCATTGGTCCACTCAATCTTAACATCTTTCTTCATCATTTCATTGAGGGGTTTGATGATCTTCACAAACCCAGTTATGAATTTCCATACAAAGTTTATCTTCCTGAAAAAGGACCTCATTTCCTTTTTGCTACCAGGCATGGTCAGTTTCATAATGGATTCCACTTTGTCTAGGTCAATTGAAATCCCCTTCTTTGATATTATGTGGCCTTATAATTTTCCTTTTGAAACTCCGAACACACTTTTTTGGATTGAGGGACACTATGTAACTTATGCACTTTTGAAGGACCTTCGACAGATCTGCAGCATGGTTCTCTCTATTCTTTGAAAACACCATCAAATCATCCATATATATAATAATACATTTACCTACCAAATCTTCGAATTCCACATACATCGCTCACTTAAAGGTAGCTCCAGGGTTGATAAGACCAAATGGTATCCTTTGATAAGAAAATTTCCTCCACTTGGTAGTGAAGGCGGTCTTCATCTTATCCTCATAGTTGACCATTACCTAATTGTATCCTGAATATCCATCTAGGAATGACATCATTTGCAAACCATTTACTATTTTCAGCACCTCATCCAAAGAAGGAAGAGGATAATTATCTTTTTCTAATGCTTTGTTAAGGTTTCTAAAGTCAATGCATAACCTGATCTCTCCACTCTTTTTATGAACAGGAACCAAGTTAGCAACCCAAGTTGAATGGCTCACTAGAAAGATTATCCTCATAGACAACAACTTTTGCACTTCCTTCTGAATTAAGGGCTCGATTAGGGAATTAACTGGGCATTACTTTTGGAAAAAAGGATTTTCTTCAGGTTTCAAGGGGATAGTATGTGTTATTACCGATGTATTGAAGGTTTTCAAATCTTCGTAACCCCAAGCAATTGCTGCTATATCCACTTTTAATGTTGTCAAGATTTTCTCTCGAATGTGTTTGGGGAAAGTTTTTCCAATGAATACATTCTTCTTAGGGCCTGAATCTACCAAGTTAACTAACTCGTACTTCCCTCCATCAATGTCAGTAGGCAATTTTTCATGGGCTCGAGGATCAGAGTCGAAGATCCTCTCTAATGCTACCATTCCTTTAGGAATGATATTTGTTTTCAGGTTCATTATCCCTTCTACATCACATGTTTCTAAATCCCATTCTCCCTGATCTATGTCTGATTCATTGATAATTTGTCCTTCGAAGACGTTTGAGCTTTCCAAGAAGGCCAGTATATACTAATCATCATTGAAGACCTAGAAGTTCCTGACATTGTCAAGAATTGTTGAGGTCGAGATTAACTCTAGTGAAAACCTTTTGAATTTAGAATCTTGCATAGGTTCTAAGGTACTAGCAACAACAACAAGTGCATCTACAATCTAGTTATATTCTTTGGGAATCAATTTGATCTTGAAGGCATCAAAATCTTCTATGAGATTCCATATTTTGTTCTGGTATGCAACCAACATCTTGTTATGGCATGTGTATTGACTGAGAACCTGCTTGATAATGACCTCAAAATCTCCCATGATTGTCAGAGTTGTAACCTTTTTCTAATGTGCAAACATCAGCCCTCTGGCCAGCGCTTCATACTCTGCCACATTATTGGTATAGCCAAATTGCAACCTGTAAGAAGCAAAGTATGTTTTCCCTTTTGAGTTTGTTAGTTCAATTCTCACTCCACTCCCTGATTTAGACTTAGAACCATCGAATTTGAGGACCCACAATTTATTTGGAGTGGGTATTTCTTTCCTAGGAAGAGTCGGGGGTAATTTTTCACAAGAAATAGGTGGCGGCTCAGACTGGTTTAAGACTTCTAGACATGGGGAGTGATGTGAATGATAATTGTCAGAGATTTCACTCAAATTTAGGACCTGTGTAGGCACTTCTTTCTGAATTTGATCTTGACTAGTGGGTTTACAATTGGTTATTGGTTTCAGAAACCCCCTTGGAATTGGAAGATTGGTAGGGGCTGGTGTATTAGACAGTTCCTGAGATTCTACTATTTCATTTCTCAACAAAGAACATGAAGCCTAAGTCTATCTGATTAGGGGAAGGACTTCTTCATGTGTACTATTGGTCCTTGTCAAGATTGTGGCATCTCTAGCCTCAAAGGAAAATTGATTAAGGGATGTTTCAGGGTGGCATTCGTAGGTTTCCTCGTACTGACAGAAATGGTTCAAAATGTACACACAAGGTTGACACATCAATTTAGAATGACTTTGGTAATGAATCTTGCACCAGTTGGGGAGTAGAAAACTCCATAGATCAATATCTTCTCCTAAAACCAACCTATCTTGTTACAACTTTCTAATTAGAACATGCTAGTTAATAGTGGTCATGGGGTCACTATGCTCTAAAGGTTGCAAGTTATCGGGATTAAACATTGAAGAGGTCATGATTTCCTCTCTCTTATATACTCCTATCTTGGTTTCAAAGTAAGCTACCTTGTTAGGACATTCATACTCAGTGATCATATGTTTGAGACGAGGTTTGCTTTCAATCCTAATTTTTGTTGCTACCCCTTTCCATGGAAACCACATGTGTGAAAATTCTAAAGATAGGTAACCCCCGATACTTTTCATCAAATCCTGACTTAAAAGAATGTCCTATGTCTCAGGAATATCAGCCACCTAGATATCCATATAAGTTTGGATCCATGGGTCTGATCCAACCTACACATGAATATTTTTTAGTTCCCCTACCACGTTAACCTCAGTTTTTTCTAACTGAATTACCTTCTTGTGATTCTGAAGTACTAGATTTAAACCTAACTTTTTACAAATGGAAAAGGGCATGACACTACCTAATGCTCCATAATCCAAGAGGCAATTATGCAAGTTCTTTCAAAAGATTCTTAGGCTTAGAAGGAATGGTGGGGTCCCTATCTTACCTTTGTATAGGGATGCATTCATTTCTTGGTTGGAGTCACCTTATTCTTTCCTTTTGACCGATCTGCTTCTTCCAAAGCTCTCAGCAAGATATCACATTGGGCAAGGAACCACTTTAAAATATCAAAGAATGAAAATGAAGTCTTGTTTTTTCATCTCTGAAATAAAATCAAATTCCATGTCATTTTTCATCTGATATTTAGGAACAAATGATGAGTTACCTTCATTTTGAAATTTAGGTGGGCCTTTCTGCAGAGGCATGTTGTTGTATGCATTTTGATAGGTGGAACTATAGTTCTCAGAGGAGCAGATGTAGTGAACGAGCCTTTATTTTGGTTCCTCAGAAAATGACCCCCTTTGGATTGGAAGGCTTGAGCATCATATAGATATTCTTCAGGCTCATTTTCCTCTTGTCTAGGGAAAGGAGATCCCTCATCAAAGAGTTCATAAGCCATGGCTATATCTGTGTATCCACCACTCTTGTGGGGAGCACCTTGCAGTGGAGTGTTAGCTTGTGCAATCTTAACCATTTTCTCCATTTCAAGATAGTTAACCTCAGAATGTGTTGCAGTGTTGTGCAACCTACACCAATTTTTCATGAAATTAAGGTCTAAAACATTTGTCGTGTATGGTTTATCATCACTAGCTTGATAGTTATGGGAAACAACCCCCATTATTTGGTCCAGTATTCCATTATCTATTGTTATTGGATCTTTGGTTGTATCCCCTATTTTGGTTATGGTAATTTTGATTGGGGGAATTCTAATTTTGAAAGTTCCTTTGGTTTTGATTGGCGTTTTGATTGGAATAACTACCTTGATTGGAATACCCTCCCTAGTTTTGGTAATTTTTATTTTGGTTTTGATTTTGAGGGGGGTTGTATTTGAGTTGTGCCATCTCAGTGGTCACATGAGATAATATTTTATTTAGAATTTCCAGCTCCATTATCAGATGAGTTGTACACTCACTTTTTGTAGTGGTTGTAGCTAATGTATGTATCATGGGATTAGATCCTCCAACTTGATTATGTAAATTTTGAACTTGTTGCGAGGGGTCAGGAGTTGGGTCACTAAAGAATAATTGTTGAGATGGAGATTGTAACTTAGCTAAGGGTCCATATGCAGAATGAGACATTCTTGGGACTGTATTAAACAATGAGGTAGGATTAGGCACTTGGGAGTATCCTAGAGGAGGAAAAACTCCTCCTAGACCTCATGTTTGTGAACTAATCTACTATTGCTATTTAATAGCAAGGTGGTAAACTTTGGAAAGAGAATTAATGTCATTTTCATTGTATGTTCTTTGCAAAAATAGTCCAATCATGGGATCTATGGCCTTTAGGTGGGCTTGGATAGCAATATTTTTAGCCACCAAGTATGGGTCTTGTAACCTCCTGTATGTCCTCTAAAATCTGGTATTAAATAGGGGTAACTGTTCATGTGGCTCTTCCTGATAGTGGCGAATTGATGGTATAAGATTGAGGGATCAACATAAATTCAAAATTGATTAATGAAGGCATCTTCTAAGTTCGTCCAACTCAAGATTGATCTGGTAGGAAGATTCAGATACCAGTTATAAGCCATGTCTCCCAACGAATAAGGAAACAACCTACATGCAACATCATGGTGGGAAATTTGACCATGGGTATAGGCATCTTTGAATTCCTGTATGTGCTCTTCAGCACTTCATGACTCACCATGAGCATACTTGGGGTAGAATTTCTCTGGGTTCTTAGGCATTTTGTGTATGCCACCAGGAATGACTCCTAGTGGTGAAGGATTGTTGGCAAAGAATTCCATATGTGGTGGTCGATTTGGTTGTGCCACCTGTGGTATTGGTGGAAACCTAGATGGAGTAAGTGGTGGTGTTAACGATGGTGGGTACAAAAACCCTACAGGCTCTGGTGAAAAGGACTCGATTCGAGCTAGTTTGTTCCTCTAGGCCCTCCTTCTAGTGCCAATTTTGTTGATGGTCAATGTAACATATCAATGCTAAAATAGAATATTTATATTCTATTTCTCATGAAAAAGATAAACAATCTAAAACTACCTATCTTCCAAGGTCCCTGTAGTTGGTTCTCAACTGTGTTGATGTTGTTATGTGGCTTGTGTAACTGTAATTTTCAAGGGACCTGCTGGTAAAAGGATACAAACTACATCATACAAATTGATCTAATGTTTGGGGGTGTAAATAAACATCAAAATATAGAACAAAGCTTAACATAGAAAAACATAAATGTAAATTTCCTTACATTTAGACATACAAACTTCATAATGAGCATTCCTTTTAAACAACTAAACCATAAAATGATACAATCCACATAGTACTCTATGCCATTGCATTCATTCATATTGAAAATTCAAGACATACAACCAATCATCACTAGACTTCAAAATCAACAAGAACACATCATCAGCTCATCACTAAAATTCATAGATCAATAAACACAATGCAATCTCACTCACTGATAGTTCAATGGAAAGAGTCTTAGATTCAAAATATTCTATTGACTTTCATCAAATAAGAGACATTTATGCACAACATTCACTAGCATACGAATGACCATTGTTCATTGACATCACCATTAAAACTAATTCTGGAAACTAACATAAATTGTATTGAAACTGTAAAAGATATCTAAGTATCTTTGCATAAAATTGTAAAAGATTATAATAACTATGAAAATTATCCTAAATATCCTTAAGCAGCTAATATTTCTTCAATTAGTCGGCCTTTACAACATGGAGAGAAAAACTACCTAGAGAAAAATCTTAACACTAATTCCTCCAATGAAAAATTGAGATCCAAAAATCCAGGAGCAACTGGAGCTGCATGAGGTAATTATCCATTCTGATCTCCAATTCAATTGTTGATGAATCTGTATCAAAATTTGGATATAAAAAGAGAAGGTCGAACTACTAGGGAATCCTTAGTTGAATTGGAGTAATGTTCCTAAAAAGTAGGAGAGAGCTTCCCAATTGGTCGTATCATTTGATGCTTCATTCAAAAAGGATATTCCATAAACACCTCACTCCTATGTCTTATGTTCAAGTATTCATCATAACTTTCTAATACCTGTCTAAGCATGCCCACATTTGGCTTATCTACCCAATTTTCTTCAAATTTTATTCTTTTTAACTCAACAAAGGTAAAATTCTACATATCATCCAACTTAGCCAACTCCTTCTGAGAAATATTTACTACCTCTTTGATGTCCATGAACCTTTCAATTAATAACTCATCTCCATCATCTCCTTTCTACACTATCTCTTGGAATCTATTATTCCATTTGTTACTTACATCATCAAGAGGGAAACCATCCTTGATAGGGACATCTTCATTCACCATCATAGCTATGATTGCTTCTAACTCCACAATTTGGTCTGTTAAATCCTTCCCAACCTGTTGCACCTCATTCCTATGAGAAAAAATAAATGAAGTCTCGAATTTGATAATATTAATAGTTTTATTCATAAAATCCTCATTACCTTCTTCAAGGATAGATTGTTTCAGGAGTTTTTGTTGAGGCAGCTTATTAATTTCTTTCAATTTCCTCACATGCTCTCTGTATTCCTCTTCTTTCTTCCAAAGGATATCAGCATATGTAGTCATATCATTGAACGATGCTGATGCTTCTTTTTGAA
Organism: Sequoia sempervirens; assembly: GCA_007258455.2. NCBI lineage: Eukaryota > Viridiplantae > Streptophyta > Pinopsida > Cupressales > Cupressaceae > Sequoia > Sequoia sempervirens. Next base: position 94,534,617 of record VDFB02049217.1, on the reverse strand, counting down.
CCTTGTGGCTTTCAACAAGTAGTTCCTCTAGCTCTTGGTTCAACCTATCAGTCCACCCATCCAACATCTTTACCTTTCTTCTCATCTCAACAAGATCATCAACTTCTTTCTTACTTAAAAATTGGTGTCTTGGGAGTATCAAATTGTATAGAAATATGAGAGGATAGGTCCTTTAAGAACCTATGCAATTGATCTAATTGAGCTTTGAGCTCATCTTTCCTTTGTTTATCATTTATCATCCTGGACTTAGTGCAAGATCCTACAATATCAATCAAGTCCATTTATTTGTTCCTTGTAGGCCTTCCCAAGTTCAAAGTGCCCAGTTGATAATCACTCAATTGCATCTCTTGTTTTCCTTGTCCACCTTAGGAAGGGCACATTTAGCTACAATTTCTCTAGCATCTATCAGTTTGGTGGAATGAAGGACTGGAGCCTTTTTCTTAGGCCTCTCCTCAATTTCTTTCATCATAGCATCCCAGTTTAGAGGTTGGGGTTGGACTATCTATTTCTTCTCCAGGTTAAGCTTTAACCATGTTGGGGTAGTAGGAGAAGTAACCACTTGTTGTAAAGAAAAAGTGGCAGAAGAGAGGGGTTGCTAGAGTGTTACCTTTGGTTGAGAATCAACCCCTTAATGATGCTCCTTTTCTACCATCTCTTTATCAAGCCTATAAGTTTCAACTTTCTCTCTTTCTTCCTCCAACCTCCTTTATTCCAACATGTCATCTCTTTGTTTTTCCACCTGCTTAACCCTCTCCCACATTTTGGTTGCTTCTTGCTCTTGTTTGGTTTGTTCTTCTGACTCCAACTTCTTTAGCAAGAGCTCTTCTTCATCTTTCTTTCTTTGAGCCTCCTCTACAACCTTAGCCTTGGCCTTAAGGTCTTCCTTCTCTCTCCTTTGCCGAACCTTTTCCTCTTCAAGGCCATGAATATTTTTTAAGAGGGCCAACTTCTCCCTCTCTACATTAGCTTTCCAATCACTTTCTTTTTGTTGCTATAGGAGGTCTTCCTTTTCCTTATGTTGCCCTACAAGTTCTTCAATATTTTCTATAGCTTCAGCCTCTTATTGCTTTGCAAGTGCTTCAGCTTGTTCCTTAGCATCATCCTCCTTAGCATCCTCAAATAGTTTCCACTGGTCTTCTACAGTTAAAAAATGCTTAGTTCCCACATCTTGAATATCCTCACCAGATGCAATTACAAGAGGCTCATGAACTAATTGTTTGGCCTCTGAATTGGTATCCACATCATGAATTTCAATCTCTTTTTCCTTGTCTTTCTTAGCCTATTCATGGAGTGTGCCTATTGCTACTTCCCTAGTGGATTCCTCTAAGAGAGAAGGTTGGGATGAGGCTCCTTCTCCAACTGTGGTAACTTCTTCACCTTGTGATTCATGGGTTTCTTGAGTAGGCATTCCTAGATTAGCATCTCCTCCAGAGCTAGGAGGAAAGTACTCCAATTGTTCCTTAGGATCTATCCTCTTTGTTCTTCTATATCCTTGGGTACCTATTGCTTTCCTCTTCTTTGAGGATTGAGCTTCTAACTCCTTTATCCTCATGACAACCTATTGAATGCTTCTATCCATCACTATCCTGGAAAGTTGTTTAATATCAATGGATTCTTTCTCATCCCAATTTATTAGGTCCAAGTTTTTGGTACCTATATTTTCATCTTCATACCCGAGGTCCAAAACTACACCATCATTTGATAGTGTATCAATAATATCTTCCTTTACCCCGTATTCAATCATCTACAGGATGGTAAGCCTTTCATAATTTCTTTTCCTAATATCATAGTCATCTTGCAAATCAATGCAAAAATCTTCTAACAAGTTAAAATGCTTATCAAAAATAGTAGCAGCTATGCCATTCATCTTATGCTTAGGGTCAAAATGTTTTCTTGCTGTAAGGAAATCTAGGAGCGCATCTAAGGAAAACTCCAAACAGTAGTGCCTTCGGTAACTTTAATTTCAATTAGGTTGCCTCAAAGACATGTACTACTATGTCCTAAAGCAGAAATAGACACAGTTATTTCCCACATTAATCCTTCTGAGAGAAACACAAGTAAATTCAATAGCAAGCAACAACACAGATGAAAGATACTACGAAAATAGAACACAAATATTTTACGTGGGGAAAACCCTTTCGGGTGAAAAAACCCACTCTCCAAAGTTTGAGCCATTGTATTATTCAGTAACAGAAAGTTATAATACAGTTTCAGGCTCTTAGCCTTTTAGAGATTACATCTTGTTCATTTTGAATACAACTGGTAGCAAACTATCCCTGAGAGATCACCCAAAGCAATCATGATCATGAGAGATTCCAGTAGCTTAACTTTTCCTCTCAATCCTCTGCTTCGACCTCATGGCCTCGACCTTTTGGCCAGCCACTCAGTCCTCTCTCTATCATTCTCTCTCTATCGTTGTCTCTCTATCGTTCTCTCTCTAGCTCTCGGCTCTTCAGCTCCTTGGCTTATCAACTCACACTACAGAATGTCCAATGCATACATATATGCATTTGTTCTCATCTTCCAACTGTCAGATCACAATCTCCAGCTTAGCATCATTATCGTCGAAGATGTTTCCATTTCCTCATGTAGATTTTTCCCTTCCACACAGAAACGGTTGCAATGGTCTCATAGCAAACGGTTCACATTCTGCTCTCTGATTGGTCCAAGTCGTGCCATGAAGGACATAACTTCACTTGGTCAAACATCGATCAACTTGTGTCGCATGTTGGTGAGACACTAACTGTGTCTCCTCGATGCCACAGAGCCCATATCGTCTTTATCGCCAAGAGTCTTCACTATCGGCAAGACGTTACACCGAGTCTAGAAAGTTATCGCTTAGACTTCCCCTTGTCGCCAAAACATCTTACCGAAGTTCCCAAGTCACATCGACCCCAACATTTCATCGGCGAGGTAATCTCCATTCAATGAGACAACATACCGATGTTCAAAGGTCACTCTAAAATTCCCAACAGTCAGCAAGACTTACCGCCCTTCGCTGAGACATCACACTGGGCTTTCAAGTCATACCGAACACCAAGTCGGCAAGACTTATCACTTTCACTGAGAGGTCATACCGACATCAAGATTCTCATCGGAAAGACAATCAGGTTCGCCAGGAGTTCACACCGAGCCTTTAAGTCATACTGACCTCAGCAACCCCATCGGCGATACTTTTCACATTCGGTAAGACAACATACCAAAACACATGTGTTACACTGAAGTCTCCTGTCGGCCAGACTTACCACTCGCCAAGAGGTCACATCGAGACTCCTCAAGTTACTCTGAAGTCTTCTGTCGGCCAGACATTCCATATTTGCTAAGACTTCATATCGAGCTTAGGAGTCATGCTGAACACATCCCACATCGTCTGTGAGACAAATGCCCATCACCAAGAGTTCTTACCGAACTCTTTCGTTACCCCGATGACTCCAATTGGTGAGACATCTCCTGATCACCAAGACTACACGCCAATAGGAGCAATTCATGTTGATTTCCACATTGGCCAGACAGACCAAAGTTCATGTTGATATCAGCAAGACTTCCTATCATTGCCAAGACATCATTCTGAAACATGTGAGTTTCCCCGATGACCACGAGCAATATTGGCAAGACTTCACATATTGCCAAGACTTCATGTTGAGACCCTTTGAGTTACTCCGAGTGTATACAGTCGGCCAGACATCTCCCAATCACTAGGACCACATACCGACACACTTGAGTTACCCCGATGGCTCTAGGAGAAAACATATCAGTGAGACAACCCTCCATCGCTAAGACTTCATATCGACACAAATGGGTTACACCGATGACTTCAGTCACTATAGGTCTCCCCGACATCTGCTAGACCAAACTATCAGCCAGAGGTCTCCACTCGACAGAAGGTTATAGTGAAGGCCACAAGTCATAGCGACATCATCAGTCGGCAAGATAGAAGTAAAGTCTCAGTGACATGATCAAAACACAAGGTTACTGAACTGCCAGTTGGCCAGACAACATGAATGTCACAACGACCATGCTTTCTCAAAGGTTTCATCCTATGAGATTGAGGCACATTTTCCAACACTTGCTATATACAATCCCAAGTTTAGATATCTTAACTCTTCACATACTACATTTGCAGCCAAATTGTGAGCATAGTAGTATTCTCCCAACTTCATGGGGAATTTGTGGCATCCAAGCTTGTGTTTTTTGGAAAATTTTGTATTAACTCCCATAGCCTAATATATAAACTCCATAAGCATAATCCTATCACTGCAACATCTTGGCAGTTGATGATGATGTCCATTAAAGCTTGCCAACCTAAAATAAGAGAACATGGGGTATTAGATGTACCAATGTCCCCATTCAAAAATAAAATCCATAGCCTCTCTGCTCATCTTCTATCCAACGTCTTTTGTTAACGGGTTGATGATGACATACAAGAATGCATCATTGACCCTTCTATAATGTAGCTGTGAGGTTTGCAAGGTCAGTTGATCATAATGCTCCCATGCCTTATTTTTCCCAGGAGCCTCTCCTAATGTGCCCACTACATTCAATCCATGGAATATGCCCCTTCTTGCAGTTGAATATGACATAAGAAGTCATGAAGAAATTTTTAGTTTGCCCCACCTTGAGCATCTGGTTGTGCAATTTATCTGAAAAAATCATACCCCAATCAAATTTTTTCCTACCATCCAAAATGGTTTGAATGAATGGAAACATCCATTCCTTAAAGTATGCAAATTCCTTTCCAAACACCCTAGAAAGCATCATGATTAGGTCATCTATTTCCTTCTTGAAATCTCCCCTCTTGGGTTGTTCAAGAACCTTGGTTAGGGACTTCTTCTCAGTTCTAAACCACTTATTATTCATGTGGGACCTATTATCTTCCATGTACCTATTAAAAAAATGCAACACCTCTGCTTCAGTCAATTGCTTGGGGTTCTTGGGGGTAGGTGCATTAAACAAAAACCTCATCATCTGCGGGGATAGATCAATGATCACATTCCCCTAGAGATTCATACATTGTCTGGATGAAGGATTCTATACCCTTGTTGTTGTGAGTATAATTTATGGGCATTGGACTGATAGGGGGAAGAGTGTAACATGTGCCAACCTAGATTGGGCTATTCTTTTAGTCCTTCCAATTACATCCTCAGAGAAAGTATCCACAACCAACTCTTCACAGTTGAACGGGCCTAGATTAGTGTCTATTATGTTTTCCCATTTTGAATCTAGCTTACTAGCTGTAAGAGTAGCACATTGCTCTTTGTATCTCAAAGTGTAGGGAAATTTCTCCACCTTGATCTTCTTTGGTTTTGCTCCCTTCAAGCTTTCTGCAACTTTCCCTTCTTTTGTTGAAACTTCCTTTGATGTTGCAGACATTATTTATTCCTACAAGACAAGCTTGGATTAGACCAATAGAAGGTATGAAAAATCATCATCACAAGTTTTATCCTTTCACACTTCTCTATTCTTCCCTAGGTAACCCTCCTTATTTAGTGAAATTTTAAACCTGTTGTGAGCTAGACTAGGAGAAAATCAGGAACCAGAGAGGTGAAACAAATAACATTAATTAGACCTAGGACCGGAACTTGATCAAAAACTGAAACTCTATAAGTTTCAAACCTCGTAACATTTGATGACTTGATCCCAACAAGTTGGTAGGATCAGAATTAGAGTCAGAACCCGTCGAAGGTAGACTCATTTCTAGAACTGGACTCTCACGCGAAAGTTTGATGGATGATTTCATTTTCGGTTCCAGTTCCCCCATGTATTACAAAGATAAGTAGATTCTCCTGACACATCGACACCAATTTGGACACTAGTTAAAAGGATGTAGGGATGCAAAAATTACGCTCGACTCCACCCAAACCAATGAGATTGGATCAAGCTAGTTGGGGTATTCACGTAAAAAGGGTGCAAAACACAAACGTAATCCATATGACCCGTCGACTTACATTAAAGCTAGGGCACCAAAAACACTATGATAAAACCTATAAGATCAAAAAGAAACAAGACTAGAGGGGTTTGAGAAAAGATTCAAGACAGTTCTAGGCATGAGATCCCTTCAAAAAGAAAGCCCTAATTGAAACTATGGCACGGTGGAATGAAAACGCCATCGAAAATGGCAAAGACGATAGGAGACAAACAAAAAACAACAAAGGAAACAAAAAGAAAAAAAATGGAAGGAAAACGTAAAGAAAACCAAGAAAGACAAATGAAACACTAACAACAAGAAAGGAAACAAGCCAAGATCCATGAGAGAGATCCCGCGAATGCACAAAGAACAACGGGGAAAACAAAACAAATGAGAAAACACAAAATAGAATAGGAGAAGTCCACCCACCTTAAAACGTGCCCAGAAAAGGTTGAAAATTGATAGGGATCTACTCACACACGCTCACCCATAGAAAAATCATGCTCCTCCTCAAGTTCTTTAGGCTCTTTCTTCTTAAAATGCTTCGGGTACTTGTAATGAGCCAAATAACCTTGATTAAGGTTTTTTTTTTAAATTGTACTTGTTAGGAGGCTGCATTTAATGCATTTGGTGGAACTAGAGTGAAAGTGAGTACACAAACAACATGTATGTTAGAGGTAAAATGAGAGTGGAAGAAAAGTCGAGATAGAACCAAAAATTTTGTCAAAGTTCCACATTTCATTACGGATTTGACTCTGGTCCCACAGCAAGGAAAGGACAACAAAGGAATGGGGACAGAATCAGAGTAAATATGGATTCGAAACTTGGAAAATTTCCAAGTTCGGATCCGACTTCAGTTCCACTCTTAACAAAAGGGATAGAACACCAACAGAAAAAAGCAAAACAAAACAAAAGAACAAAGGAAAGCAGAACCAGGACAAAGCCCATCCCGAAATAGAACACAAAATAAGACAAAACAAAAGACAAAGAAATGGGAGCGGGATAAAAAAAATCAAGACTCAAAAATTTTGCAAAGTTTCGGTTCCATTTTCCATTTCGCTTCCACTTCTGCAAAAGGGGAAGAAAACAAAAGAAACCCAAGGGAGAAAAAAAACCCAAGAGCATAAGACAAACAAGACAATAAATAAAATGGCAAGCCAAGAGACGGGGCTGGGACCGGAACAAAAACTAGAATAGGAACTTTGCAAAAGTTTCGAGTTCAGTTTCGGCCCACATTCTAAACTCGCAAAAATGAAAGAAACAAAGACTTAGGAGGAAAAAAAACAACTCCTAAGACCCAAACAAGAACACCAAGGACAAATGAACACAAGGGGGGCCCATTTTGACCAAAAGAAAAATGGGGTGGTTATGCAAGGCATAACACTAATTAGACCCTTGGATTTATGGTCCATTACATCATATTTAGTAGCCAAAGTAGGATCTATAGGCCTTGAAACATTCTCATTGATATCATCCCACAGATCTCAATCTATCAATAGATCTTCCATCTCCATCTTCCACATTTCAAAATTATTTCTAAAAAATTTATCCACCTCTATTCTCCCTAATGAACTTGCCATCTAAAAATTCCTATAGCAAGATCACAAAATATCTTCTACACAAGCTCCCACTCAAATCTAGATTAGTTCAAAAAACCAAACAACCCACAACTAAAACCAAAGGTGATCAGGCTCTGATACCACTTGTAAGGAAGCTAATTTAGCATAAAAACTTCCTACACCAATCTTGAGAGTAGAATAATGCAAAAAGTTATAGATATTTACAATAGTTACAAAACTTAAACAAAAATAAACATAAATAATAGATATTTAAGTGGGTCAACTTTTGATATTAGTTTGATTGGATGGCTAAGCATGTAATGACACAACTTCTATGAACTAAAAACAATTTCTAAGCAAGCCTTTTCCATAGGAGAATAGTTAAGTTCATATCCCACAAGTGTACAACTGATGTAGTAGATGGAGCATTCTTTGGAAGACTCGTCATGTTTGGCTAACAATGCCCCCAATGCAACAAAAGTGGTCAAGATATATAGTAGTAATGGCTTTCCAGGAATGGGAGGCATTAAGATTGGTGGGTTGGCGAGATACTCCTTGATCTTATCAAAGCCTTGCTGACATTGTTGATCCCGTTTGAAAGTTGTATCCTTGTGCAAGAGGTGAGTAAATGACTGAAATTTGTCAACACCTTGGGCAATGAATCACCTAATAGACTGCAATTTCCCTTGTAGGCTTCTTAACTATTTAAGATTTCTAGGTGGGGACATTTCCATTATAGCCTTAAATTTTGTCGGATAAACTTTGATACCCCTTCTGGACACAATGAAACCTAGTAGTTTGTTGGATGTAATTCCAAAAAATACACTTGTTAGTATTTAAGCACAATTCATACTATTCCAACTACTCAAAGATCTATCTCAAAACCTTAGGGTGATCTTCTCTTGTTTTTGACTTCCCAATTAGATCATCAAAGTAGTCTTCCATTATAATGTGAATGAGATAATGGAAGATGACTCTCATTGCATGCTAATATGTTTCCCCCACATTCTTAAGGCCAAAGGGAATGAAATTGTAATAGAAAGTACCCCAAGGGGTAGTGAAAGCAGTTTTGTGTTGGTTTTTAGGTGCAATTTTAATTTGGTTGTACATCCAAAAAATCCATCCATGAGGGATAGCATAGCATGTCATGCTATAAGATCCACTAACATATCAATATTGGGGAAGTGGTAAGTCATATTTTAGACAAGCTTTGTTGAGATCCTTGAAGTCTATATAGATTCTAGTGCCCCCATTGGGCTTGACCGTAGGTACTATATTTGATATCCAATATAAGTAATCAATTGGCCTGATAAATCTAATTGCCAATAGTTTTTATAATTCCATCTTAAAAAGCAAGGCCACTTGTGGATGCATTTTTCAGATCTTTTGTTTGACGAGCTTCACATTTGGATGCACATCAAGATGGTGGAATACTAAAGTGGGATCAAATCCTAGCATATCACAATAAGACCATGTAAATTTGATGATGCCTTCTTTCAGTAGATTGATAATGACAGGATACTCCTCTTCGGATAATGATTTTTCCACAGGTGATTTTAGGTTCTTCTTTTGTGCCTAGATTGACTTATTGTGTCTCCTCAATTAGGATTGAAGACCATTCAAAAAAATGAGTTTTGATGAGGGGAAGATGAACATCCTCATCCTCTAGCGCCTCATCAAGGTTTTCACTAGTGGATACACCCTTTATTTTTACTTTTATCTAGTCAAGAAGCACCTCATAAAGGTTTTCACTAGATGAATCTTTTTGTTTTGTTTTTTCTTATTTTTTCAGTTAGGGTGTTCATCTTCCCCCAATCCATAAGATGTGCATATGCTTCCTCAAAAGGAAATATATCAACTGGTGCACTCCCTCTTAGGTCTCAATCAATGAGGTCAGGATGATGGAGTGAAAGGATAATAGATAAAATGGATGTGGAATCAAAAGGGGAAGGAAGATCCACATCATCATAAGAAAGTATGATAGCCTCTTCTTCGGTATTTCCTCAATAAAATCATCTTTCGAATTAACATTATTCGAAGAACTAGTAGATGTTGTGGATCCCTTTTGTTTCTTTTCATAACCTAGCCCCAAATGTTTAGGAAGCATTGGTGTTTCAATGGGTTGTTTCCTTCCATTTTCTTCAACACCAAGCCCTCCCCCCTAATAATTATATTTCTCTACTAATTTAGAAGCATGAGGATAGACTTCTTGGAAGTATTCAATAAAATGGGTCGAGGGTTCAGGTTCGTCTCTATAAACCAATTGAATAATGTCTTCATTTGTTTGATCTTGTAGTGTTCCTAGGGAATGAAAGGTGGCGGAACCCACATTCTTAGAACTGATGGTTTTGTTCTTTGATTCTTTTTTCTGTGTATAATTAGATGATTGACCATAAGCATGGGGGGATGGAGGCATTGTGGCCACTATTGGCCTCCTACAATGGTTTAATAACTAAGCCTTTAGGACTGTGACATAGAGATTCAACATCTGCACTAAGTAGCTATCTTACTCATCCTGAAGGTGCATTTCACTTGTCAACCCAGGGACATAAACTTGAAATGGGTCAGTGTTGTATGTGCACTAGAACTTCATTGCAATCATCCATAAACTAGGAAAGAAACAATGTTGGAAATAAAGTGCTAGAAAGAAATCAAATGAAATACTAAGCATAAATCAACATCTGCACTAAGCATTAATCAACTGGACTGAAACTGAATGATAGAAATGCAAATTCTAGCAAATAGACAGGAAACTACTTTGTCTTCCATGGCTATAGGAATAGTCACATAATAGAATTTCAGTGGCTGTAGAAATAGACAATTGCTGAAATTGAAACTAACTACTGAACATAAAATGACTTCTAGACTAACAGATGCAATTCTCACCAAGTGGGCCCCCTTGAGTGAGTCTCCCTTACACTAACTCAAATGCAACAACTCAAAATATCATATTATTTCATGAAAGCATAAGTACAACATCTCAACCATAGAACTGTAAAACTGGAAAATGCGAGTACAAACTTAGAATGTCCAACCTTATCAAAAGGAACATTTGACCATTATTTATAGAGAAAAACTACTAGCTAACCCTAACTACCTAGGCAGTCGACTCCATCAAAATAGAAGGATGCCACTTATTAAAGGCATCGAAAAAGATTGAGGAAGTTATGCATGCACTAAATTGGTCAAATCAAACTTGCTTCAATAGGAATCTAGCACAACGCACTACCTAGATTTTCTCAACAACAAATATGACCATTAAAAAAGGTAGTTACATTCTTTTTGTTCAAATTAGGAATTTCCCTCCATGAGAGTTTTCCTGCTTTGACTCTTAATGATTAGCTTCTTGACTTTTTGGTAACCGACCAACTGTTGAGAATTTCTCCCACATAGCACGCTTTGTTGACATCAACATTTTAGTGGAAACCTGCAAAATAGCATTAGCATGCACAAACAAATGTATATCTATAATTACCTTAGTAACATTCATTCAACCACTTGTAAATTCAACATAGGTAATCCACATAGCATGATAATTTCATTAAAGTCATAGAGATAAACTTATGCCCAAGGTCTATGGTTTTAAAGGAATAACATAGAAAATGTCAATATCCTAGTGTCAAAGTCTATGATAGCAACAAAAAATAGATAATAGACCCTATCAAAATTGAGCCATTAAATGAGCTCATCATTCCCCCCAACCTAATGGTTTGTTGTTCCTCCAGTAGAAGAAGCACCCTTATTTTTCTTGGTTAATACCCTGAAGTTAACAACTACTAGTTGTCCCACATCAGTCTCTGCAGTGTCCAAATTAGGATCCCAGTAGAATCCTTGTTTTCTCTCCAACTTGTTCCATCTTCCCCTTTCTACAGCTATGTCATATTGGTAATATCTATAGTTTGGCACAAACCACAATAAAGTAGGTGATTGAAATGTTAATGGAAGCCAAAATTATTGTTTCAACCTTCCCATCTGAATGTACCTGTCAACTCTTTTGCATGTTGCAGCATAGTTCTATAAAGAGTGGGGTTCATCTTGTTGCAACTCTTTAGTCAAACTATTCCACCTCTGTGATAAGTACCCCATTACTTATTTTCTTGTAGTTCTAGCTACCTTCTCATATTCCTTATAGGTCTCCTCCCTAATAGGCATAATCCTTCTATTATGGCTTGGGCGTAAAATAAATATTTGCCATGTTTGGAAAATGTCTGCAGGGTTACTAGATTCAACTCTAATAGGTAAGGGAGCATGGAATTCTCTTTCTATGTGGGTTCTAAACTATTACTCCCAACTAATTTCATTATGAATCTAGGACATGAATGCCCTTAAATGAAGGTTTCCAATATACAGTAATTGGTTCTATTCATGATCATTTGGCACAACATAATTATGCAGGTATAATTCTCATAACAAATTTTTAACATCAGGAGGAGCAATATGATAAGCCTGGAAAAATTCATGTGGAGTATCAAGAGAAGGACTCAAACCTAAAATAATCCTTGAAAATTTAAAGGAAATATTTCACTCCTTCAAGTGCAGGGCATACACTCTAGGTGGAGTTCTACATGCTAGTATTTTGGGTATTAAATCAACCACATTATCCACCTTTTCTTTCAAAGCAATAATCTATGTTTTCTTCTCTTCAATCTCTACATCTTTCATTTTAATCTCATTCTGCAACTTGCGCTTTTCCTTTTTCCATTCCTCTTCTTTTCTCTACATCTCACTCCATAGTTTCAGAGCTATATCATTCCATGAAAAATCAGGAGGTTTATGTACTCCTACCAAAGTCTTCTTTGGCACTAGTTCTTGTTGTTCATACAACACTAGTTGCAATGATTCAGGTTGTTCATCCTAATCTAGCTTCAGGAACTCTGGAATCTCATCTTCTTCTTGCTACAAGGATTTTGGACTTCTGTTTTATTCTTGATTCTCAACCTGTTCTACAATGGCAGCGAGCTCTTCCAATCTAATATTTTCCTGATCCTCAAAAATATCTTTTTCCTCAACATTCACCTGCTCCATTAGGGCTTCTGTCTCCTCCCTAGATGTTTTTCTAAGCCTAGGGATTCTCTTTGGGGGTAAACCAATGGTTGGCCCTACTATTCTTGATCTCTTAGGAGGGTTTTTGTCTTTTCCTTTAGCTATAGGAGGAATAGTGTTATCAATTTTTTGTTTCCTAGGGCTTGGTGTTAGTTTTTTTGCCACTTGCTTCTTGGCCTTTCCCTTTCTCATTTATGCTTCTTTCATTTGTGCCTCTTCTCTCCTAAGGGAAGCCTTAGTTCAAATAAGGCTTTTGGTAGGAACATTATCATCAAAATATGAGCATGAACTTTCCTCACCTAAATATTCTAACTCAGAAGACCCAATTTCAATAGCTTGCTCAACTACAAGAGGGTTTGAACTAGGGTTTGCACCAGAGGTTGATGCTCCAAGAGGAATTTCAGCAGCCCTTACTTCCCTACTAACCCTACAAGGTTGAGACCGACCTCTAGGACATACATTTTCTGGTGCAAATTGATCAATGTTTAAAAAATCCTCCCACTTCATATGAGATACTTCATGCAAATCTTTTTCCACTAGTAATTTGATTAAACAATGGTGAGAGATAGAATTATCCCTACCTTTCTAGGTTTTGTCTGCCATGATGGCAAGGAGATGTTATAGCACATTGGACACGTTCATTCTTCGTCCATGCCTCATATGGTTTAGGAGCTTGAAGTGTATGGAATGGAGGCATGACTGGTGGCCCTCACAAGTGATGTACTTGACAATGTGGACAACTACTTCTCTCCATGGCTATGGAAGAGAAGTTCTCTTCGTACTTTTTTATCCACAACCAATGAGGAGTCATTGGGTTCATTAAATTCAGCTATGGCTGATCTTGCATCTTTGGTAGTAGGGTATGGCTCACTATCAGCAAGTAAACTCATTACCTCTACAATTCTTTCCTCAGTAACAATCACCTTCAATCCTTTTACCATGGCCTTCCCCTCAGAGAATGCTTGTTTAAATTCTTGCTCAATGTCTTCATTGTAGCCATCCAGTTTCAAGAAATAATCTAGCCAGCCACAGTTTCTAAACCCTGCCAAAGAAGGTGCATCTTGCATTACCACATTATGAATCGTTGGTTCATTCCAAATTATCTGACCTCTCATTATTTAGTTGCCTGCAATCAAACAAGCACTCATCTAAATTTCGTTTTCCTACAATCTCTTCCCGAAAACCCCAACTTCTTTTTCCTGCAATTCCTTCTTCTATCGTGCGGATTCCAATGTCATGTAGCTCACCAAATTACTTTTTTTGGGTGACATTTGAAATTATGACTAGGCAATAAAGATTTAATAATGAAGGGTATTATCAAGAGAAATGATAGTAGCTCAATGGAATTTCACACATGCAAGCCATCACATCAATTTATCATTCAAATTGGCTCAATTTAAATTTTTTGATATGGATGACACATAGACTTGTGAGTTGACACTCCCCCCAACCTAATTTATAGCATGTGTCCACACAAGCTAGTTGACAATTATGATTGGACAAGGCAAAGTACAAGTTCATTCTATGTGAAATATCTACATTTAATTATAGTAATTAAAGAAATGCACTAAAGATAATAAATATATAATAAATTACTTTGCATGTACCTAAAATCTTGGAGTATCTTTGCAAAGAATGTGGAGAAAGTACCGATTATCTTTAAGAAGTATGGTTGAGCAATTAATGCAATGGTGAAGATATGGAATGAAGTGATGGTGAAGTGGAGTGATGGTGGAGTTATGGAAGAGAGATAAGATGGAGATGGATGGGCGGATGGGTGGATTAATGAAGTGGAATCTCACAAAAAGTGGAAGTCTTTATTATGAAGTGGTTGCATGTGTACTTGGATTAGTCAGAAGGAGTGACACTAGGTCCACTTCCTTCAGCTATAGGAAGTTCGAAGGTTGGGTGCTAGTTAATTTTTTGCATGAATTCTTCCTTGGACGTTGGCTTGTGATACAATTTTAGATGGTGACCATTGACCAAAAGTTTGAATCTTATAAGGTCAATGGTGGTTAGTTGTATAGCTCCATTAGGAAAGACTTTTGCAACTTCATACAGTCCCAACCATCTAGTCTACAATTTACCCATATTGTCTTGATACCTGGAGTCATAAAGGAGTGCCTAGTCATCAAGCTGGAACTTCTTGTCCTTTATGTTCTTATCATGCCATTTGATCATTTGATTTTGCACTACCTCGGTATGATGTAGGGTTGTCTTTCTCATCTCATCCAAATTATTCAACTGCATAACTTTGTCCTTTTGTGCCTTAGAGATATCCATCCCTATGTCTATGGAAGTCTTAAGAGTCTTATGCTAAAATTCAATGGGCATTATGGTTGTCTTCCCATATAGTAATTCAAAAGGAGTAAAGCTTGTGGTTGTTTCCCAATTGGTCCTATAGGCCCAAACAACTTCTGGCAGCCTATTTTCCTAGTATCTCCTATGAATAGCCATTTTTTTTGTCAAAATTTCCTCGATTTCCCTATTGGTCACCTCAGATTGGCCATTGGCCTAGGGGTGATAAGAAGTATACTTCATGTGTCTCACATTATATTCAATAACCAGTGTTGTGACAAGGGTTGATGTAAATTGAGCCCCTTGATCAGTCATTATCTCCCTTGGAACCCCATAATGAATGAAAATTTCCTCATAAATAAATTTTACAACCTTATTATATCTTGCATGCTTCATTACTTTAACCTCAACCCACTTGGTCATATAATCAGTGCAAACCAAGATGTAGGATTTACCATTTGATGGGGGATCAATGGGTCCTACAAAATCTAGTCCTCGTTTATCAAATGGAGTGATTACTACCTGGGGGTAAAGAGGCATCTCATCAGACTTTGTTGGGCAGCCCATCCTCTGGCATCTATCACACTTCATTGTATATATTCTTGCATCCTTATGAAGTGTGGGCCAGTAATATCCTATATTAAGGATCTTCATTGTTGTCCTCTTGGTTGCAAAATTCCCTCCACAGGGTTCATTGTGATATGCATGCAATATATCATATGTCTCATCTTCCCTTACACATATCCTCATGACATGGTTTGGTCCATTGTAAAACAAACAACCTACAATTCATGAAAAATGAAAGGTTTTCTCAATGAGTACCATTCTCTCTTTTGGAGAGAAATGAGGAGGAACTCTCCCTATAACCAGGTAATTGGCTATGTCAACATACCAAGGTGTATGCATACTGATGGAAAATAAATATTCATCAAGGAAAGAGTCATCAATGACTTGATTATCTTCTGATGTAGTCAGTCTAGAAAGAAAGTCTACTACAAAATTTGCATTTCCTGGTTTATCAAAAATGGTAATGTCAAACTCCTACATCAGCAACAACCATCTTGTCATTCTGCCTGAAATGAGGGGCTTATTCATGAGGTATCTTATCATTGCATGATCTGTATGAAAAAAATTTGATACCCTGTTATTTAGTGCCTAAATTTGTTAAGGGCATAGATGACTGTCAACATTTCTTTTTTTGTCACTATGTAATTGAATTCAGCTCCTTGTAAGTTTTTGCTAATAAAATAAATTAAATTCTCAATTGTTCATTCTTTTTGTCCCAATACAGCTCCTACAACATAGTCTGATGCATATGTATGAATGTGAAAAGGGAGCTCCCAATTAAGACCCTTGAGTATAGGAGCATGGGTTAAAGCTACTTTTAGGTCAAAGAATGCCTTGTCACAATCCTCTGTCCAATGGAATTCAGCATCCTTAGTGAGAAGATTATACAGGGGTGTTTCCATTTTGCTGAAATCTTTGATGAAACACCTATAGTACCCTACATGACCCAAGAAACTCCTAACATATTTTTTCTTTGCAAGAATAGGAAAATTTGTGATCACCTCAATCTTGGTTGGGCCTACTTGAATTCCCTTTTTAGAGATGTAGTTCCCAAGAAGTACTCCATCCTACATCATCATGAAACACTTCTCACTATTCAAGGATAGGTTATGGTCTTCACATCTTTGCAAAACCTTCCTTATATTTTCTAGGGCTTTTGCAAAATCAGCTCCGTAGGTAGTGAAATCATCCATATAAATATCCATGCAATCATGTGAGATGTTTGAAAATATGCTAATGACTACCCTCTAAAAAGATGCAGGTGCAT
Organism: Sequoia sempervirens; assembly: GCA_007258455.2. Taxonomy (NCBI): domain Eukaryota; kingdom Viridiplantae; phylum Streptophyta; class Pinopsida; order Cupressales; family Cupressaceae; genus Sequoia; species Sequoia sempervirens. The sequence continues at coordinate 94,517,978 of VDFB02049217.1, read as the reverse complement.
TACACAAACCAAATGGAAGCACAGAGTAGGCACAAGTCCCCCATGGATATGTAAAGGTGGTCTTCTCTTGATCCTCAGAGTAAATTTGTATTTGGTTGTAGCCACTAAATCCATCTAGAAAAGAAAAATATTGTGTTCCTGCAAGGGAATCCAACACTTGGTCTATGAATGGAAGGGGAAAATGATCCTTTTTAGTGGAAAAGTTGAGCTCCATGTATTCAACACAAACTCTTAACTTCCCTCCCTTTTTGGGAAAAATCACTAATGGGGATACCCACTGACTATCTGAGATGGGGTAGATAAATCCTGCATCCAATAGTTTTTGAAGTTCGCCTTTGACAATCTCCCTTAATGCAGGGTTGATTCTCCTTTGTGGCTATCTTACTGGTGTGCAATCATCTTTGATATATATCCTATGAGTACAGAGCTTAGGTTCCAATCCCTTCATGTCATGGTAGTCCCATGCAAATGCATGTTGGTGGGTTTTCAAAATTTTTGTTAAGGATAGTTTTTGCTTTGGGTTCAACTTCTTGTTAATATTTAGATGTTTTCCTTCTGGCACTTGCACTTGTGTGGTTAACTCTATCATAGTTGCTTCACTAATACTTGGCATTTTTATTTCATGTGGCAGCAATGTATGGAGCATATCGGTTGTTGCAGGAAGTTTCGTTGTAGGAAGAGCAAGCAGAAGTGTCTTCACTAAACTGGAAGAATCAGATTCATGAGTAGATGACTCTTCATGCACCTCACAACAGTTCTGAATTATGTGGTATAGCACTTCATCTTCCTCCTATAGTTGCATGAAAGATATTTTTCCTAACATCATGAGTTGTGCCATAGAATTGACTTCCTTGGCCTCTTCTCCAACATGTGGCCCTATGGTGTTATCCATGTCATGGGATGGTTGAGTAGGGGGGTAGAGAAAAAGATGTTCGATACTCTTCCCATCAAAAATGGTCATGTCTCCTGACTGGCATCTAATGTAAGCATCTATTGTGGCCAACCATGGCCTCCCTAGGATAATGGGGTACCCTCCTAATGTAGCTTTAGGAGAAATAATCATAAAATATACTAGATACTCCCAAGAATCTAGAGTTACCACAAGGTCCTCTACTATACCATTAGGTTTGACAGTGGAACTATCAGCAAGTTGTAGGATAGTAGGAGTGGGTCTCATGTTTGCAACATTTAGTTGTTGCACGATATCCTTAGTCATCACATTTATTGTTGCTCCCAATTCAATCAGAGCATTCCTTATTTGGACTCCATTTATGACAACTACCACCACAGGGTTGTTTGGTTCAGTGTACTTAGGGACTGTAACTTTTCCAAGTATGATGTCTACTAACTATCCTACTACATGAACCATGATGGGGTTCTTCTTTTTCCTCCCTAGCTTTTTGAGGCATGTTTCTTTGATTGCTTTGCCATATATAGGGACATCTTTTATGGCTTGAAACAAAGGTATCTTGACACATACATGTTTCAACTGATCCAAAATTTCAAAGGTTTTTTCCTCCTTTTCTTCCTTTTATTTAGCAACCTCTAACCTTTGAGGAAATGGTGGATCTTGGGTAGTCTGTTAAACTAGGACTGGTTCAGGATTTTTAGGCACACTTGGCTAAATGGGAACATTCAGAGGCTCCTCTTCTTCCACAAGAAGCTCAATGATGATAGGAGTGGAAGGAGCTGGCAAAGTAGTTCCTAAACGTAGATTGATGTCACTTACACTCACAACATATACAAGGAATTGATTAGGATCTGTAGAGTATACTGGTTGTTGCTATTGTGGTTTGTTATTTGGGTTAGGTGTGAGCTGAGCTGGTAACTAAGTAGGTCTAGGTGTGCTTGAACTTGAGCTATTAGGAGGAGGAATTATAGCATGTTGTTGGGGTTGAGAAGGTGGTTGCATGTAGCTAGTTGTCTAGTTTGGGTATTGTTTCCATCCCCTCCATTGGGATGTTTATTGCCAGTTTCCTAGAGGTGCCTACCAAGTTCCCTGAAATTGCTACCAATTCCCCTAAGGTTGTTGCCACTAGGGTGGAGAGTTTTTGTGATTAGTCCAAGTATTTGGAGGTTTATTCCAAGGCAGTGGTGGATATCTTTCCATAGTTGGATGGGTATGGGGGTTGCCATTGGTTACCAGATGCATAAGAATTAAAATAAGGCCCAACAAAAGATAATGGATCTAGTGGCATACCTTGTCTTGGAGCCCATGGTATCCTTTGTGAAATGTAGTAGACTTGATCATCATCACCTTGGATTGGCTTGAACTCAGGTGGGATCTGCTTGCTATCAATGTTAGCCACCATTTTGCATCTGCAATCCTTCTTTTTTCTGCAATGAGGGCAATATTCTATCAACATTGCCTCTGCCTCCTCATGCTTCTTCTTTGGTTGAAGTGTATCCAACTGGGTAGATAGATTGTTTATGTTGTCTTGTTTGAAATATACCAACAAGTGAGTAATCTCCATCCTTGAAACTCCATCGGTGGATGATTTACCCATAGAGGATCGGTAACCTCTTCCTTTCTTTGAAGCTACCTTGGAATAGTTCTAACATATCTTCTTAATATCATCCCAAGGAACTTGGGTGATATCTCCTCCTCCCATTAGGTTTAAAACATCAGTACAGTTGTTATTGATCCCTCTCAGCAAGAGCAACTTTTGAGACTCTTCATTGAGTATATGATGTGGATATTTTTGTAGGAAAAATAGAAACCTTGAAATGTAATCCTCCAAACTCTCATCTTCCTTCTACTGAATCCTAAAGATGTCATATCATCTCATGTCACTTCCCCTACAATATTCCTTATACTTCTCAAGGAACTTTGTCTTCATGTCATCCCAAGTCTCCACATTATTCTTGCCTAATCTCATAAACCATCTCAATGCAGCTTCTTTCAAAGTGGTAGGAAACAACTTAATCCTATGAGCATCAGTGGTGTAGTCATAGCTTCTACAGAGGATATCAAACTCAAATAGGAAGGTGTTAGGATCTTCTGTGACAATTCCATAGAACTTAGGAAGGATTGAAGCAGGGATATTTTTGAGGTTCTCAACTCCATTCTAATGAGAAAAAGGGAATGGAAAAGTTGGTTGGTTAGGTTTGTTTTTTTGTCTATTCTCATTATTCTCATCACCCATGCATTCTTGATGAAGTTCCAAAGCAAAGTGATTCTCAATCAGATTATGGTCTTCAAAGGAAGTGTCAGAACTAGTTAGATTGGTAAATGCATCAGCAAAAGGGTGTGCTTCTTCTTCTTCTTTGTCCCTTGGTAGATTTGGATGTTCAACTAGTTGGAATGGATTAGGGTCATTAGGAAGGAATCTCCCATGAGCATCTCTCCTCCTTCCTCTATGCATGTGGTATCAACGCAATATCAGCCAACTCACACAAAGAATTGGTGAAAGAATAGGGGTCATTACTTTCCAAAGTGATGGGTATACTAAGAACAACTTTCAAAAATACTATAGCAAGAAAGAAACTATCAATGACTCCAAAGAACTTCTTAGTTTGACACCATCCCCAATAACGACACCAAAAATGTTAGCCTCCTACAATGGTTTAATAACTAAGTCTTTAGGGTTGTGACTTAGAGATTGAACATCTACACTAAGTATCTATCTTACTCATCATGAAGGTACATTTCACTTGTCACCTAGGGATGTAAACTTGAAATGGGTTAGCACTATATGTGCACTAGGACTTCATTGCAATCATCCATAAACTAGAAAAGAAACAATGTTGGAAATGAAGTGCTTGAAAGAAATCAACTGAAATACTGAGCATAAATCAACATCTAAAATAAGAATTAATCAACTGGACTGAAATTGAATGAAAGAAATGGAAATTCCAGCAAATAGACAGCAAACTACTTTGTCTACCTTGGTTGAAGGAACAGTCACAGAACATAATTTTAGTGGCTGCAGGAATAGACAGTTATTGAAACTGAAACTAACTACTAAACAAAAAATGACTTCTAGACTAATAGATGGAATTCTCACCAAGTGGGCCCCCTTGAGTGAGTCTCCCTTACACTAACTCAAATGCAACAACTCAAAATATCATATTATTTCTTGAAAGAATAAGTACATCTCAGCCATAGAACTGTAAAACTGGAAAATGTGAGTACAAAATCAGAATGTCCAACCTTATCAAAAGGAGCATCTGACCATTATTTATAGAGAAAAACTACTAGCTAACCCTAACTTCCTAGGCATTCGACTCCATTAAAATATGAGGATGCCTCTTATTGAAAGCATCAAAAAAGATGGAGGAAGTTATGCATGTGCTAAATTGGTCAAAGCAGGCTTGCTTCGATGGGAATCTAGCACAATGCACTCCCTAGATTTTCTCAACAACAAATATGACCATTAAAAAAGGTAGTTACATTCTTTTTGTTCGAATTAGGAATTTCCCTCCATGAGAGTTTTCCTACTTTGACTCTTAATGATTAGCTTCTTGACTTCTTGGTAACTGACCAGCAAGCAAGAATTTCTCTCACATAGTAGGCTTTGTTGACATCAACATTTTAGTGGAAAAATTTAAAATAGCATTAGCACGCACAAAAAAATGTATATCTATAATTACCTTAGTAACATTCATTCAACCACTTGCAAATTCAACAAAGGTAATCCACATAGCATGATAATGTCATTAAAGTCACAGAGATAAACTTATGCCCAAGGTCTATGATTTTAAGGGAAAAACATAGAAAATTTCAATATCCTAGTGTCAAAGTCTATGATAGCAACAACAAATAGATAATAGACCCTATCAAAATTGAGCCATTAAATGAGCTCATCAACCACGTTAAGTGTAGTACACATTTCATACTCTCCACAACCTTTGTCAATGATCTAGACCTTGGTGATGGTGGAATTGGATGTGGAGGATGGAGTGGAGGATGTATTGGATGATGGATTAGAAGATGGAATGGATGGTGATGCTTGAGGAGCTCCTACTTCTACTCCTAGAAAATATCGTAAATGCAGGAAGGAGGCTTCAAGAGCATGGTAATATTCAAAAGGTTGGGGGTCGGCATGGACAGTGACCTTGACCCCATTATATGTAAACTTCAGGTATTGATGATATGTGGATGGGATGGCTCATATGGCATGGATCCATGGCTAGACAAGGAGAAGGTTATATGGTAAATCTAGATCAAGGACATGGCAAGTAGTATATTGAACAATTGGGCCAACTTGGATGGGAAGGAAAATAATACCTTCTGAGTCTCTTTTTGCATTGTCATACACCTTGATTGTGATGGTCTGATTATCCAAGTTAGCACGAGTGTATCTCACCTATTTTATGAATTTTAAAGTGCATAGATTCAGGGTAAGACCATTATCTACCAAGACCCTCTTTACCTTATGTTTGGTGACAAGGACTTCAATGTGTCAAGTGTGGTTGTGAGATGGATCAATTAGTGGTATATCATTTTGGCTAAAACCCTGCTAATAGGTAGATGGAAAGTGTCCTACTAGAGCCTAGAATTGAGTAGGATCAATGTTATTTGGTACATGTGTATCCTACAAAGCTTTTGTGAGAATCTCTTGATGAGCTGGGGAAAACCTAAGAAAATCTAGGATAGATATTTGTGTATGGGTCTTGCCAAGGTGATCAAGTATATTATAATACGAACTCATAAGAGCCAGTTGAGATTATGTGGATGGCTTGAGAACTGATATGTGAGTGCAGTGAGTGGTAACATCGCATTGGGGGTCTTTGCCTTTGACACAAATCATGGATACACGTGGGTCCACTTGAGTGATGCATGTAACAATATTCTCATACTTATAGGGAATATTATTATAACTAATATTGTTTGTGTGGTTTTTTTTATTGTTATTGTTGGACCCAATATTTGCATTTGATGTGCTAGGACCTTGGTTATGCTTGGGAAAAGCATTTTGGTATATTTACAACTGAGCATTGGATGAGGTAGACTGGTTTGCATGCACTACAATGTCTCCTCGATCAATGAGATCTTGGATGTAACTTTTAATCCCTTGAAATTTGTTGGTGGAGTGACCCTTAATCTTATGGTAGTCACAATAATCATTCTCTCTATACTAGTTGGGCTTTGGCTTTGACTCATCAAAAGGCTTTGTAATAGGATAAGTGACCACATAATTAGCTTGGAGTAACCTCTTGAAAACTGCATTTAGGGACTCTCCTAAAGGAGTGAATGTACATTCAGTATTCCCTTGATTGGTTTGGTTGGACTATGGGGGAGGATGGTGTGCACCTTGTGGCACATATATGACATTGCTAACTAATGGTGGATAATAGTAGACAAGAGTAGATTTAGCAACATTATTATAATATTATTTCAGTCAAACATCATGATAGCAATGCATCAAGATTATGAGTAATATTGTTCATGTTTTTATGATCATTTGTTTGGTGAGTACTAACACTTGCAGGACCTTCAATCAAGTACTTAGTTCTCCTTACATGAGATGTGCCCATGAATTTAGTCCATCAAAGAGCTTATATTTGAAGTGGTAAGTTGCAACATTTGTTTTATCTATTTTCCCTCTACTCAATTGAGGGTAAGCACTCTTTACATCATCATAGTCATTGTAGGAACCAACCTACAAGAGTCACCAAACCCCTCTTATACGATTTGTGAGTTCCAATCCACTAGAGACATCAATCCCCACAATTGAGAACCTACTTAACAAGTGACTCCAATCTCTTTGGTTTGAGGCACCAACCTCGTTTCATGTGGGACACCAACCTCTACAATATGATACACCTTCATAATATTTCTTCTTCAACAAATGATGGAAATTTGATTTTCTTCACAAAATCTTCTTGTAAATGATATACTTCACAAATTTGATGCACTTGATTTTATATACTTTCCTCTTTCAAGTTTGCATACCCATACTCTCTTGGATTAGATATTCATATAATTCTTTTAAATATATATGTATAAACTCATATCTTTGTTGGTGTATATGCTTTATCTTCAATACTCCTCACTATATACAAAATCTACATTTATTACACTTCAATCTTCATCATAAAATTTTCATTTACTCTTCACAAGGATCTGGGCATATTCTTCATTACTCCACCATTCATTATTTATCTTTCATATATATATGTTTATATCTTATTTACTTCAATCTTCATCACTTATAACTTCTTCATAAAATATTCCTACAAATGCTTCATAGGTCTGCTCAAATATGGTTTCATTGTTTGCCTCATAAGTCTACTCGAATCTACCTCATAAGTCTCCTTAAATCTTCCTTGAATGGTTTATCCTTTTCTCCTCATAATTCTCACATTCATTCATATATGCAAATCTGAGAAAGCATGTATATATGAAGACATATCAATAAATATCATGATGCACACACACACACACACAGATATATACCTTGTTAAATATGTTGTGTATAAGATTTATCCTCAATACTCCACACACCCTTATCCACATTGCACAAACTCCTTCTTTACCAAGATAGGTGACTTTATACAGGGATATATCTTCTCAATTTTACAACCTTTCATTGCACCTTTTAATAACAAACTTTATTAATTTCTATCTTTCCTTTTACTAATATGAATCACTTCTTTTCCTTTATTAATTATTGCATTTCCTCCCAAATATTAATCACTACCCTTTGTAACTTCTATTAATTAAATCAATTTGCACCTTTTCATTTGTTGTTTTTTAAATATTTCAATTGTTGCATATGCAATCATTGATTTTAACTAATCTATTACTATGGCCCTTATTCGATTGTTTCCTTTTAGTCAATCACTTTAATCACTATCTTCTTTTGAATTTTGCCTTTTTTGATCTTTTTTCTTATATGAATTTGTCTTTTTCTTAATTTTAATTGTTTTTGTTTATTCTTTTTAAATGCTTCTCTTTAAATAAGGATCACTACCTTATTAACATTTCTATTTTGTCTTATTTAATTTTGTCTTATATGACTTTTGTCATATATGAATTTTTCTTATTACAATTAATAATTCCTTCAAAAATTGTCAAGTGTTTCGTTCACATTATAGATTGTTGTCTACATAACGTTAATTTGTTTCTCTTTTGATATATAATTACTATACATTAATTCTATTTTTATTTTTTTTAATAAAAAGGGGTAAAAACTTTATTGAAAATCAGAAAGGAACATTACAAAGAAAGCAAAGGACCGAAGTCCCAAGAAACAACAAAAACAAAAGAACAGAGCACAACCAAAGTCATCCAACTCCTAAACTGGCCCTATCCTCAACAAGAACTCCCTCCAATTCATAGCGAAGCTCCAGAGGAATAAGATCCCACTCCTCAACTCTCCAACCACCGACACACTTAGAAGTCCATTTAGCCAAGCAATTAGCAGCTCTATTCCACTCCCACAGAATATGAACAAAAGTCACCATTTCCATCAATGAACTAACCTGCAGAATCTATTGCACAATCATAGCCAACTACCAACTGACCCCCACCACTTTTCGCTCAATGAGAAAATTGATCAAGACCTAGGAATTAGATTCACATATAATCCTTCACCACCCCAAAGCATGAGCCCTCTCAAAGGCACAAAGGATTGCCAAACCTTCCACAACTTTGATAGTCTTCAACCCCTCATGGATTGAAAAGAGGAAAACCACCGAACCTAAAGAATCCCTGCCAATCCCCCCAATACTAGCAGGTCCCGAATTTCCCCTGGAAGAGCCATCAGGATTAATCTTCAGAACCCCATTAGGAGGGAACTGCCAACTGCCAATCCTATGATTTTTTTGCTTCACCTTCCACCCTCTCCTGACACAAGAAGAAGTCACAGAAAACCCCTAAATCCCCAATCTCTCCACCACCTCAGCATCCCTTTTCTCTAATGGAAAACTCACAACACACTTAGCCTCCACTGTCTCCTGAATCATGCTCAAAATTCTCTGCCATACTTGCTGCACAAGCTTCTTCTCACCATGAAAAATATGCCTACTATGTTCCAACCAAATCTGCCACAACATAAAGATAGGCCCCATGTACCACACTTCATGTAAGAAAAAATTCATAGAGGGAGTTCTACCCACACTATTCCAAAATTCAATCAAGGAGGAAGCACGAACACAAGGGCTCTGCCAAACACCCCACCAAAAATGCCAAATCTAGATAGCAAAAGGACAACAAAAAAACAAGTGAGAAGACTCCTCCTTGGCAACCACACACAGAACAAAAATAGAAGGGCCATGGAAACCCCTCTTCTTGATATTGTCCCAATTCAAACACTTATTCCAGGTCAACATCCAGACAAAGCAATTACACTTTGGCTAGGAGAACTTGTTCCAGACCTTCTTCCACCACTGAACTTCCTCCCCATTCACCCTGTGGGAAAATAACACCTTATATCTAGAGGAAATAGTATAGACACCCATAGGATTAGGAGACCAAGCAAGAACATCTTCCTTCCGAAGTGAACTACATCATTGACTAGAAAGAACACTTTGTAGCACAACACATTCCTTTTGTAGACCAACATACAGCCAAACATTAGGAGACTTCCATCTAGCCACCTCTAGTTGCCCGCAAGAAGAGGATGATTTAAAGTCACTCACCCATGACCAACCAGCCTCAAGAAACCTCTGGAAAAGATTCAATAAATTAGGATACTGAGAGATGAGAGGAGGAGAGCCATCCCAAGAATCATACCAGAATTGAACCTTGGTCCCCTACTTGCAAATCCAAAATAAACTATCCTTAATAAGAGCAGCCCCCTTTTTGAGAGTCCCCCAAACCACTGAACCCTTCCCAACAAGGGGATAACAAGGAATATCAGTTTGAGGAATCCCTAAGAAGTACTTTTGAGATAAAACCCTAGCCCAAATCTTATCCTACTTAATGCACCACCACCAATACAGCTTCACAGCAAGCACCACCCCAGTCAAAGCCGATTGTCGTAATCCAAGACCCCCATACAACTTTGGGCTACAAACAACCTCCCATCTAACCAAACTCCATTTAGAAGACATAAAACAACCATCCCATATGAACTATCTAGCCATAGAATCAAATTCCTTAACAAAGCTCATTAGGGCAACCTAGAGCATCCATCTATAAATGGGCAAAGCCTACACCACGGACTTGATTAACTGAACATGCCCAGCAAAAGATAACCACCTATGAGTCTAGTGATTAACTTTTACCCAAAATTTATCCAAAATATTCTTCTAGGACTCCCTAGGAAATCTCCCATCTGATATGGGGATACCAAGATAGGTCAAAGGTAGATTCCCAATCTAAAATCTCAAGGTCTGAGTAATCCACTGTTGAATGGGGTCCGGAGTATTAAAAAAGATGGAAGATTTATCTTCATTAATCAATTGTCCCGAGGTAATTAGGTAAACATCCAACACCCTACAAATATTATTAGCTTCTCTCATTGTAGCCTTTCCCATTAGAGCAGTATCATCCACAAACTACAGGTGCGACTATGGAGGCAAGTCACCACCCCACCGCCAACCCTGGATTAGACCAACCTCCACATATCTTCTAATCAACTACCCCAAACCTTCAGCAAAGAGAAGAAACAAATACAAAGAGAGGGGATCCCCCTAACGTATCCCCCTAGATGCACCAAATAACTCAAAGTGCTCTCCATTAATAATCATAGAGAAAGAAACTGAAGTGACGCAACTCATAACCCAATGAATCCAATCTTCCTTGAAACCAAAAGCACTGAGAACCTTTCGAAGGAAGGACCATCTGACCCTGTCATAAGCCTTAGCCATATCCAACTTAATGAACATCACCTTTTCTTTGGAGCTGGCCACAGAATGAATGGTCTCAGTTGCAATAACAATCCCATCCAGAATTTTCCTACCTGCAACAAAACTGCTCTGCTCCTCAAAAATTAGCTCCTTAAGCCCCCTTTTTAACCTGTCAGCAATTAACTTAGAGATAACTTTATAAATAAAATTGAAAGAGAAATGGGATGGCATTGACTTAACCTATCAACCACATCACACTTGGGAATGAGAGCAAGAAAAGTAGAATTTAAAGCCCTTAGCATTTGCTTATTCTGCTGAGATTCCTAAACAGCTGCCAAAAGGTCCAACTTGATAATATCCTAGAATTCTTGGAAAAACTCAACCAAGAAGCCATCAGGACCAGGAGCTTTCCCTTTCTTCATCTGGAAAATATTCCCCTCAAGCTCCTCTAGTGTGATATTACTCATAAAAAGCTCATTCATTTCTCTAGAAACCAGAGGAGGGATACAAGAAAGAACCTAGGATTCTTTATGAGACCCCCCTTACGAATCCTCTTGAAAAAGAGAGGAAGAATAGTGCACCGCCTCACCCAAGATTTCAAGAAAGGAGGAAAGCTGCTCACCCTGGTCATTCACCAGAACCGAAATAGAATTTCCTTGCCTCTTGGATTTCACTGAATTGAAGAAAAAATCTGTGTTATTATCCCCTTCCTGAAGCCACTCTATCCGCACCTTTTTTTTTGCAATACATTTCCTCCCATAGCTCGTACTCCTCTAGAGCTTTCAAAGCCTGAGCCTCTTCTTGAAGCAAATCCTCAGTCACCCCACCCTCCCTTATCATTCTCGTGATGCCATCCAATTCAGCCTGAGCAGCCACCTTAGCATGAAAGATGTTCCCAAAGCAATGAAGATTCTACCGCTTGAGCTAATATTTCACATACTGAAGAAGTTTAACAAAGGTGTACATTGTCATACCAAAAGTAGGTCTACCACTTCTCCACCAGTCGGCCACATAATCATACAAATATTGGTCCCGCAACCACATGAGCTAAAATCTAAAAGAAGGAGAATGATGCACACAACTTGACTCAATAGCCAGCTTGATAGGCCAGTGGTCGGATCCTCTCCAATCCAAAATTTCAAAACAAGAAGACCACAAACCACCAATCCAATAACAGGAAACCAAGAAGCGATCCAATCTCTCAGCAATACAATTATCTCCAGTCCTGCGATTATTCCATGTAAATTGACCATTAATGGGCTTAATATCTGCTAAATTCAAAGCATCAATGTTATCACATAGGAGCATCACAGAGGGCTCCAATCTCACAGTACCACCACACTTCTCAGCCAACTTAGTGATAGCATTAAAATCTCCAGCTAGGATCCAAGGATGGAAAGGAGCCAAACTACGAACAAACCAAATATGGGACCATAGAGACTGCTTACCCTAGAGATCAATAGGAGCATAGATATTAGAAAGGAGCAACATCTCCCTCATCTCAAAGCTAGAAGTAATCATAGACATAGTAGATTTAGAGGACAACCACCAAAGAGTACAAATCTTTCACGGGTTCCACAAACAAGCTATGCCCCTAGAAGACCCATGAGCACCAATGCACTGACACTCCCCCTTCCGACACAACTTAGGAGCCAAACTAAACATAGTCTCCATTGATAGCTTGGTCTCCTACAGAAAAAGAATATCAGGACCATGTTTCCTAACCAAATCATGAACCACTTTTTGTTGAGGGCCGTTTTTCAATCCCCTTACATTCCATGATAAAATAATCATTTCGAGGGGTTCAAAAATGAGAATCCAGAGTCTTTACCGACCCTGACTCCACTAAAGTCTCACCTATCAACTTGATCTTTTCTAGATCCTTCTTTCTACCAAGTTTGGCATATTTATCCGCCCCCCCTTTCTTAAGATCTCTTTGTAAAAGGCTCAACTAAGGAGAGGGTTCTCTTAGCCGCATTCAGACTTATGATTCGCCAAGAAGGAGAAGAATCCCCACCACCTTTCGGTGCCTCGGCTGAAAAAAATGGCACCTCCGAGACCACTAACTATTGATCTGTATCCATGTGCAAATTATCACCACCCGATGGAACCAATGAAACACCAGAGATATTGTCCACCTGAGTTGAACCCACAACCTCTTGAACCAAACTCAACAAACCTAGGTTCACTTCTTGCTGGCTGAGATCATCCAATACCTCAAACCTATTAAAAGTATCGTAATCCTGTCTTTCATTTAAAGTCCTCTTCTAGCCCCGGTTCTTGTTACGAGCCTTGACCTAAACAAAATCATCAGCCCCAACCACCTCACCAGAGGCAAGGCCCTTCCCCTTATCAGCCATAGGGAGGTTGCGAGGAGGTTGTGCAGGCTGAGACTCCATAGGCTTATATCTTGGACATCTATGTTGCAAATGACCATATTCATGACATAGACGACAACAGAAAGGAAGAGTCTCATAATCCAATAGCTACACCCAAGAGAAGGGTCCTGCACACATATCCACAACATCGAGAAAAGGCTTACTAAGATCAATTTAAACACAAATATGAGAAACATTCATTACCTTTTTACCCAAGGTTTGCATTGAAGACCCAACTAGTTTTCCAAGCATCAAATCCAATAGGTGCAAAGCATCCTCTCGACAACATTCCATCAGAAATCAAGGAAAATGAACCCACACAAGGACATGATTTGGCAGCTCCTCCGAAGGGATAAAGCCAACATGCCATGGTTTGATAAACAACCCCACCTGGTTATGGAAATAAGGACCTCCCTCAAATACCCTAGTGCGATCAGCCATGCAATTAAAGGTAACCATAAAGTAACTATTGGCTAGCAACATGATCTCCATTTCTCCCTCTGGCACCCAAGTCCTCTAGGCCCAAGATTCCAAAAATTGAAGTGAAACCCTCATCCCCAAAAAATTGTAATATAATGAGTGGTTCATATAATACTCAACATCTTTAGCAATCATCTCAGGCGGGATCATCAATTTAGGCCTCTCTTGGCAACGCTCGAGACAACTATTAATCTTCTTGAGCCTCGAACCATTAGATGAACCTACTCCAACAAACCCTAAATCCAAAGAAAATAAATTATTATCAAAATATTTCACGCCTTGAGTCGAAGACTTTGAGCCTATTGTTGCGCAAAAGTCCATGTCAAGAGACACCCTAGATGTCTCACCCTTCAAAAAGGCCATCAAGCCCTAGACGAGTATGCAAAAATGCCAAATGGTATTGGGTGGGGGAAACCCGCACCACTCCCTTGGACTACGCTTAGCACAAACACCCACCACACGAGCCCACCCACACCTGCACCAGGCAAGGAGAGTGAACACCACATAGAGAGAAAACAACAGCATGCTTTCTACACCCCGTGCACCCTATAACTTCAACCCACTTCATCTAGAACCAAGCATGCACGGGCATGCACCACCATAGAAGCCCTATAAATAGACCCACAACACAGGGTGACAAAGAGACCCCTAAGCGCACAAAGAAACTCCGATCCAAACAAACATCAGCCGCGCACCCCAGGAACCAATGCAGACAACTGAAAAAAGAGACAACCCCCCCGAAAGCACAAAAATACCCCACTCAAACAACACAGGAACCAATGAAGACCAGTCATGAGTTAGGGCTCGGATGCCCTAGCTTAGCCCATGAAGTTGTAGACCCAGACGCCATCTTCATCGAAAATCATTGGTACCTCTACTATACATTAATTCTATTAGCTATACTTCATTATCATATTTTTCTAACATAGGCAAATAGAAATCATTTATATATTTTTTGAACTTGGGAAATCATAATGTGAATATAGATATTACTTTATTAATTCATACTTGTAATCTAATTTTTCTTGGTCTTGTTTATTTCCAATCTTTCCATTGATTAGTGGCCTATGGCTTTTAATGATATCCTTGAGAGTACTTTGACATAGATCTTATTTGGCATCAATGACAATATTTCTTCCCACCTTTGACATCAATGAAAACTTCCAATAATCTACCCCTTTGTCATTGATGGCAACATAATTCTCTCTTTTCTAACTCTCCCCCTTTAACATTAATGGAAAATGGAAGTTCATGAAACATCTATCCACAAATGGATCATGGGAAACATCTAATCATATTCTTTAATACTTACATCCAATGTAATATGGGTATACTTCTTCCCCTATTGGAGATTCTCTAATTCTCCCCCTTGCTCTAATATTCCTCTTTCTCTAACTCTCCACCCTTTGTTTCTATGTTGTTTGGGTGACAAATTTTGATTATCTTAAATTTACCAACTCAAGAGTTTGTTTAGCTATCTCATTTTTCTCTATACATCTTCAGCTCTTCCTTCTCTACCCATGGCTAGTAAATAAAGGTCATTCATTTGACATCAATGGTGGCATTTTCCTTTTCCTATAGCTCTCTCTTTCTATAAATCTCCCCCTTTTACATTATTGGTAATGTGACTTCTATTCATGTCTTCTATGGCATTATTACATCAATAAGAACTCCTTGAATATAAGAATCAACACAAGCATCCAACTTTCCACTATCACTTTCTTTTTCTTTTTCCAACACTTGTTCTAGAAAAATTAACAAATGCAAATTTACGAGTATACTCTTTAGGAAAAGAACTATTTGGATCGTTTTCATCATTTTGTTATGTTCTTGGAAATTTCTCCCATCAAGTTTCATCTTACAAACATTTATATCATGATTTATTTCTTTTCTCATTGTCTTAATTTTTCTAAGCTCTTTATCATCTTGTCATTAATTATCCTTTACTTAATTACATGGAAACTTTCTAATATGTAGTTTTCTACTACCATATCATTCTCTTTTGTTTTTTTCATGGTATAATCAATCAAAAATTCTTTCACTATTGCTACCATAACATTCTCATTCTTCTCTCCAACCATATCTTCTCTTTCTCTAATATTCTATGAGATTTCATCCTTTGAGTTATCTTCTCTCTGGAGTAGAAAGATAATACGATGATTAGCTCCCCCTAAACTCATACTTCTCCTTATGGACTTAGTGATACCACTTGTGCATGAAGTGCAGTTTGCACAAGTACAAATTCTTCATTCTTCTCATTATTTTTATCTCTAAAGGTAATTCCTCTTTTCACTTCCTTTTTCTCCCTTTTTAATACCTTCTATGGACTATAAAAAATCTATCTCTTGATACTAAATGTTGTTCATATTGAAGCTTTCCCCTTTTTACTACCTTCAAGGAAATATACTCTTCTCTATTGTTATTATGGATCTGAATGACACTTTTATTCTCTCAAATATTCAATCTCATGGAGACATTTGTAAATGTCGTATTATGTGCATGGGTTAAATATATGCAATCTTTCATCATCTAGTATCTTGAACATTTCCCACAATTATCTAGATGTTGATTCATTACTTTCCCTTGATACAAATCTATTAGACAAGTGGATTCTTCTCTTCAAGTTTTGTGATACTTAATTTTTTGAATTATCTTCTCCATGGGGCTAAATAATAATGTTATACTTAGCTCCCCTTGAAATTGTTCTTCTCCTTATGGAGTAGGAGATATCTCTTGTGCATGTAACAAGGTTTGCACTATCATAGGTTTATCCTTCTCATCATCTTGTTCTTGTTTCCTTCTCCAAAATTTTATAGAATTTCCTTTTTGTTTGGTCATGGTATCTGTCATCTTGTGTTGTCTAGGTGATTTCACAAAGTTACTTCTACAATGTCATGCAATATTTCCATAGTTAATGCATTTGTAGCATACAACACTATAATTCACTAGAGGAACATATGAATTATAGTTTCTACCTATCCATCCATAAGAATTTCTATTTGTGTTCCATCCATCATTATATGTCATATGTGTTCTACAGTCTTTTACCTTGTGACCAAAATGATTGCATGAATAGCAATATCCATAGAAATAATTTTGGAATGTGGATGAATGCACTTGGCTCAGGAAAGGACTTCTGGAGATTGTCTTTGTTAGTTATAGGAGGATTCTTTTTCTTCTTGCTACCTGCATTTCTGATAGAGATTTTGAAAGTACCTTTGAGGATTTTTGTCTTTCCCTCATTGTCTTCTTAGAAATCTCTTTGGAATCTTCCCTGAATGTTTGATTTTCTTTATATCCAAGTCTTGTTTTATTTGATGGTGACCTTTTCCCATTAATGATGTCATCTAGGACTTTTCTCTTTTCAAACTTGAGGCTTGTGTTCAACTTGGTGGTTGTCTTCTCCAATTCTTTCCTCGCAGAAACAATTTCACACTCTAACCTTTCACAACTTTCTCTCTTTTCTCTCAATTGGATTTTACATCTTCTTGAATTATTTTCTCTTCTTCAATTTGGATTTTCAAATTGATAATTATTTTCTCTTCTTCCTTTATTTGATCTTTCAAATCAATGATCACCTTTTTGGATTCTTCTTGTATTTTGGCCTTTGATTCACACTCTTCTTGAAATAGTAGCTTGTACTTTGAATTCTTCTTTCTAAGTTTCACAATTTATTATATAGTGTGATAGATTTCTTCCTTAAAATCTTCTTCATAATCATATTCATTATCAAATTCTTCTTCTAATTTCATATCAACATTCTCATCATTTTCTTTTGACTCCTCTTCTAAGTATATTTATTTTCTTTCACTCATAAGATGGTTTTCTCTTTTGAAGATATCATCTTTTGTTTCCAAGTGTGTTTTATTTGTCACTTTATTACTTGCATTTTGTGTTTTTTTATTAACACTTTGCATTTTATTTCCTTTTCCCTTACTTTCTTTACTTTTTCCCTTGTTTTCTTTCAAAATATGCCTTCTAGTGGTTAGGCTATCTTTGAAGGAACTAGATATGATACCAATCAATGAGTACATGATTATACTGAGAGGGGTGTGAATTTGTATAATACAATATTTTTCCAATTAAAACTTAATTATCCACAACAATAACAACCATGCAAGATCTAATACTTAGGAACATAATAAGAACAATAAATTTACGTGGAAACCCTTACCGGAGAAAACCACAGAAAAATATTTATTTCATATAAATATCTTTTACAATATTTGTAGGAACCAACCTACAGGATTCACCAAACCCCTCTTGTATAATTTGTGAGTTCCAACCCACTTGAGACACCAATCCCCACAATTGAGCACCTACTCGGCAAGAGACTCCAATCTCTTTGGTTTGAGGCATCAACCTTGTTTCGTGTGGGACATCAAACTCTCCAATATGATATTCACAATATTCCTTCTTAAAAAAATGACAGATAATTTATTTGCTTCACAAGCTCTTCTTGTAAATGATATACTCTTCACAAATCGGATGCACTTGATTTCATATACTTTCAAGTTTGCATACTCATACTCTCTTAGATCTGCATATACTTCTTTTAAATCTATATGTATAAACTTGTATCTTTGTTGGTGTATATGTTTTATCTTCAATACTCCTCACTATATATAAAATCCAAATTTATTACACTTCAATCTCTTTCATAATATATGCATATACTCTTCACAAGTATCTACACATATTATTCATTACTTCACCATTCATTATTGATCTTCCATATGTATCATGCTTCTATAGCAAGGTCTGCTCAAGTATGGTTTGTTGAATTTGCCAACATCTCCTTATGTGAATTTATCCTTTAATCATATATTCATATATATACTTATATATACATATATATGTATATATATACATATATATGTATATATATATGTACATATAAATATATATGTATATATGTACCATATATATATGCCTTGTCAAATTTTTCAGTGTATAAGATATCTTCAATACTATTTACTCTTCTTTATCTTCAATAGTCCACATTATCCGCATTGCACAAAATCCTTTTATATCTTTACCAAGATAGGTGACTTTATGGAGGGATACATCTCAATTTTACAACCTTTCATTGCACCTTTTAATAACAAACTATTATTTTTTGTCTTTCCTCTTATTAATATGAAATGTTGTTTTTCCTTTATTAATTTTTGTTGAACACATTGTAGTGCTAAGAGGGGGGGTGGGTGAATCAACATATATTAAAACTTAACCATTCCCATTTGCAGATTAAACATCAAATCACATAAACTAAAAGAAGAGCAAAAAATAAAACATGCACCAACAAGGAGACCAAGATTTTTACATGGTAATCCTAATGAGAGAAAAACAATGGTGAGAGTTAACTCACAATATATGAAGCTAACTACTTATAAATATTACAATTTTATTTAACGTTCACTACCTATGGACTTGCAAAATAAGGTGTACAACCTTAGGAAAAGATACAAGGACCTAATGAATAGGATACATGAAAATTATAATGAGAACTATGAATATGAATTGCTCTAAAGAAGCATCCAACATATGTTGATGTTGTAGTTCCGTTTTCACACAATTAATCCTTCACACTGACTTCGCACACTTCATCTTCAACATACTGCTTAGTCTCAATTCTCTACACTTTGTCACTTTCACAAATGAATTTTCCTTCTATATATATCCTCCACAGCAAAACAAAACCTTAATTAGGTCAGATCCAAACATATACAATATGAAAAGAAAAAGAGTTGCAGATCAACACATGACATAACAAGACCAAAATAGATCTCAACATACCCTCCAAAGAAAAATTAATTAATCAAATCCAACTGTAGATGAAGGAACCAAGCTTGTTGGCCTAATTAATGACCACACCATAAAAAATTCCAACTATTCAACTTTACACCACCAGGGAGAGACCAAAAGCATCATGTGGACCAAGATGTGAAAAATGTAGTTCATGCACAATATATTAAATCAACCTTTTACTAAAGTGTCTGATCATCATATGTCAATGCAACTGAAGAAACCCACTCAATATATAGGAACAAAGAATTTTGGACAAACTGTAGCAAACTGTCATTTGAAAACTAATCTTGTGGACCACCAAAACACCAGATACTACAAAGTAGTGTGCATTAAACATTAATTATCATATCTACAAAACCACAAGGTCAACACTTCACTTCTAGAGAAATGTGGAGCCTCCTAATGTGCCTATATCAACACATTACACTATCAAAGCATGTTGGTTTAATTAATTATTTAATTACACTTACATAAGTTTACTTAGGCATTTAATTATATTCCTAGGTATCATTTACTAGGAGGTAGGTTCACATGTTTGCTTAGGATATAAGATTCCTTCTAGAAGGATGAGTTGTCTTTTCTAGAAGTCTTATCTTATCTAGCATCATTTCCTAGGTAGTTAGTTAGTTGTCACATGTCATAAGATTATGACACATGTCAACATCATATTACATACTACATCTCAACCTTGCCTATATAAGCAAGGCTTCATATGTACTTTGCGATATTCAGTTTGGCATTCTTGCATCTTAATGATAGCATGATATTTCTACCATTTCTCTATTGTGGAAGTTATTTTGTCTTGCAAGTGATCCTAGGGTGTTTGAGGAGTTCATCATAAACTCCTACATGGTATCAGAGCTTTTTTGCTGCAGATTTCTTCACAGGTCTATGAGACCAATCTTGGCGTAAATTTTTTGTTGGGTGCAAGTTGGGGTACCTCACCATAGAATCCAAGGCATTAGAGAAAGTCAAAATTGGGTTTTGTTTCGTCAAAATCTGGCATATTTTTTCAAATCTGCAAGGATTTGATGTAGCCATTTTTATTGGAGCCATTTTACTTTTTGCTTTAGAAATCTGGCTTCCACTCATTTTTGAGAAAAACATTTTTTGGGTTTTGCAACCATGGTCAGAATCTTAACTGGGTATCTTAGGTAGATATGGAGAAAATTGTTGTACAAAAAGCGTCATGTGTCATTTTTCTCTTGGCTGAAGGTTAAAAAATTCATTTTTTCATCATTTGCTTGCTGGATCAAAAAACCATGTATGGGTTTCATTCTTAGCAACAAAATATTTTTGGGTTTCATTCTTAGAAATCAAATTAGAAGTAAACTTTTTTTTTTCTAGAAAACCCATTTCTTGGAGGCTAAATTCATCTTTTTTGAAAAATTCATAACTTTTGGCCACATGTCTGTTTTTGGAAAATGAGATATTGACAGAAAGCTAGTTTCAAGCACTTCACAGTGGTGCAGGCTATTTTTCAAATTTTGTCATCTACACAAATTTGAGGCTATTTTTCATCATGGAGGAAGATATGAGCATTCATCAATGGATGCCTTATTTCCTTTTTTGTGTGCATTAGATTTTCATATTCTTTGCAATTCATTTCAATTCTAGATCATTTATCAATCAATTGCTACTTCATAGATTCTAGAGTTGTGCTAGTTTACGATTTTTCCAGTGTTCCTTGGCATCGACTTTGTTGTTATTTTTCATGATTCTAAACTTGAGTCCTTGAGTGACTCTAATGTGGTTTCTAGCAAAAAAAAGTATCTTTCCTTGCTTGTCGAATTGAGGATTCTAGTGTTACTCCAAAGTGTATTTCCAGTGCTTCTCTTATAGCAGGTTATCTCATTATGGGGGGCTAAATGGTCTCTCTTTTCATCCTTTGTGTGGATGGAGATTTATTGGATTTTTGATGGATATCATTATTGTTTTGCATTTCATCTCTTTTCTTGGGAGGATTTTTGTCCCAAGAGGTTTTCTCCTTTTCTCCATTTGTGAGACATTTCATTTGCATTTGTACATGGGACCTAACATGGCCTCGTAGCCAGGATCCATCATTGCATCTTTGCATCATTTGCATAATAATTTTCTGCCTAAGTTGCACTTATGGGGGGATGTTGGCATAATTAATTATTTAATTACAATTACATAAGTTTACTTAGGCATTCAATTATATTCCTAGGTATCATTTACTAGGAGATAGGTTCACATGTTTGCTTAGGATATGAGATTCCTTCTAGAAGGATGAGTTGTCTTTTCTAGAAGTCTTATCTTATCTAGCATCATTTCCTAGGTAGTTAGTTAGTTGTCACATGTCATAAGATTATGACACATGTCAACATCATATTACATACTACATCTCAACCTTGCCTATATAAGCAAGGCTTCATATGTAATTTTCCATATTCAGTTTCGCATTCTTGCATCTTAATGATAGTATGATATTCCTTCCATTTCTCTATTGTGGAAGTTATTTTCTCTTGCAGGTGATCCTGGGGTGTTTGAGGAGTTCACCATAAACTCTTACAAAGCATAGACAGTAGCATTGTCACTTGCAACTTTCACTATAGAAGGTGTGATGACTTGAATCCTTGGATATAGCAACTTCACATCTTTAACATCTTATCTTTTGAACCACAAGAAAAAAAATTGCACTTCAAAGGAATGTGGATTGAAATGCCATGACATTGCCTTAGAGTATATACTATAAATTCCTTAGCAAAATTTTTACAACTTATCTCAATGTGTGGTATACCAAACAGGAATGATATCAAGGTAGGCGTGTAGGAAAAATATTGTAATAGGTGTACCAACCTCTACATCACACATAGACAACATATAGATCATCATTCATTCTTCATACTGCACTACTAACTTGCACTTTACACATCGACTATCTCCAAAGTATGTACAACCTTCAACACATACATTTGGCATCAATGAAAACCAATCTTGGGTTGACATTAATGAAAACACATATTTCCAACAATCTCCCCCTTTTTCATTGATGGAAACACCCATTTATCTACAAGTCTTCTATCCCCCTTTGACATCAAGGGAAAAGGGCATGATACCTTCTATTTGTAATAGCCCAAAATTGTATAAACTCCCCCTTATTGTATGATTTTTACAAATAATACTCTCCCTGAGATAGAGATGCCTCAAAAATAGATGCTATATTCAAACAAAAACCCAAAGAGGATACTAAAATCCTTTGTAAAACTATACAAAGATAAAGTTATCTTATTTACACCTTTGCAACTTCTTTAGAAGGTAAAATATTCTTGTGAATTTCCTTAAGTTACGCCAAAGTTGCAACCCAATTTTCCTTTGTTGAGGTGAGAATGTGATTTTGACATTCAAACTACATAGTTCCTCTACCTCATCCACATTACTTAGAGCCTTCATTTTCTTATTAACATTTTCTACATCTAGAAGCAATCCAAATAGTGAAGCAAGTCTCAAGTTGATTGCTTCCCTCAGCTAACCAAACCGTTTCATTAACTTCTCTCTCTAGTACTAAAGCAATGTCAATTGGAAATGAATATTTTATGTTTGAGCTCTTATTGATCCATCTGTATCCTTTGAAAAATCATAGACTTTGGCCAATTTAGTGATTTGTGACTCAATGGAGTCAATTTGATCTTTGATGTTCTTAGTGGAGCTTGGCCACTTCAAGAAAAAATGATACAAAGAAGTAACTTCATTTATAGACTCTTTAAACATTTTCAAATATTCTTTTAATTTGTTGTGAGCATTGGCACACTAGTCAAATGCACCAGTCATTCTTTTATCTTTTATCTTTCCCAAGGCCTCTAGTTCTACATTTTTCTCCAAGTGAGAGGAGTGATTCTTGAAAGAATCCATCAAAAGCTTTAATTTTTGTTCCAGAGGCAAGGAAGAGTGTATGTTTACCTCAGGTAAACCTTCTTGAATAATCTTCATAGCATCATCAATCAACCCACTCTTCTTCACATGTTCTTGTAGAATTTCCTTCTTTATGGAAGCATGTAGAATATCTCCAAGTTGTAATTTATGGAGAGGAGAAATACTTGGCAAGTCAACTTTTCGTTTATGAGTGGGAATCTAAAAAAGCTAGGGTGTTACCATAGGTTGAAATTGCATCTACATACCTAGTAGGTCCTCGAAAGAATGTGAAGATGAAGACCCTCAACCGATATCCATAGAAGCATCTTGTTTCTCACATGTCTTTTCCTCTACATCTTGAACTTCTTAAGATTTTCTTGTTTCTTTTGTTAATCATTTCCTGAACTCTTTGGAGGGGGAATGTTATGTCCTTCACTAGATACAATGTTCCCTAGAGTAGGGTCACCCACTTCACCTTGATCCCCTACATAGTGTGCATCAGTATTCACTGGAGGAGCAATCTCCTCATTTTACTTATCATTTTCATCTGTCTCATCACCTCCAATCACATTTTCCTCAAGAACTGATGAATCTATGTCATGGGTACACACATCAGAAACATTTGAACTATTTGGAGGAGCTTGAACACTAATTATTTTAGAATTCTTCAATTCTTCCAATACTTTTGTTGCCTTTTCTTTCGTTTCTTTATTCACCCTCTTCATTTCTTATTCATCTTTCCCCATTAGAATATTTATTCTTTGTTTGATTCTAAGTTCTTGTGCCTAATATTGAGATAATTTGACTCTTTCTTCATGAAAAATAGATACACCAATCTTCTCTAAAGCTTGTTGCCTTATCTTAGCTTCTTCTACAACAACTTCAATTCTCTTGTTACTTAGTACATTTTCCAGGCTTGCTAGAAGTTGTTCAATGATTTCATTTAGTGCCATATTAAAACTATTCATATACAGAACTATTGTCTTTTCAATTATGGTCTTTTCAACAAGGGACATCCACTAGTACAAAAACAACAATATATGACTAAATAAACTACTAAAAATTGCATATAAATGACTAATTTTGGTCACGTGACCATTAGTAGTTTATTGCCAGTCATTTATAACGCGACCAAATTTATGACTAAACTATTTTAGTCATTTATCTAGTCATTGATTGTTCTTAATTGGTCATTTATTTAGTCACAGTAGTGATTTATTTATTCATATATTTAGTCATTAATTTAGTCATTGATTATGTTTAACTGGTCATTTATTTAGTCATGGTAGTCATTTATTTAGTCATAGTAATCATTTTATTTAGTAATGGTAGTCATTTATTTAGTCATGGTAGTCATTATAGTCATTTATTTAGTCATGGTTTAGTTATTTATTTAGTCATGTTAATCATTTATTTAATCATTTATGAACTAATGCTTTCATATTTGTATGCAAACTCTTATGTTTGGAGAATGCTATTACAATAACTAGTCTATGAAATTGCAAACCAAGAGAAAATTATGTTGTGATTGAATAATATAAAACTTTAAAGCTCTTATGTTATTAAAACTTCAACAAATTTGGGATTGAAACAACATTGGAAAATAATTCTCTATATATTGAAACTGTATATAAAATATGTTACAAAGAACTCTATATATAGAGTTTTGAATACAAATTTTTTGCAATATACAAACTGCTGATTTATTATACTTTTAAAATTGAAAAAAAACTAAAACTAAATGGTGTGAATGTATGTCTTCAGTGATGCCACTATTGCACATGAGATGGGCAGTAAATGCATCTAGTAAGGCACTCGTTTTGCATTTTCTCCTTGCTCTTTACCTATCCACAATAAAAAAATAAACATATTACTAGGTAGTATAAACAAAGAATATCTTAAAAGCAGATACCCATAAGCATTAGAGTAAGTCTAATAAATAAAAATGCATAGAATTAATGATATTACAAAATAAATGCATTTGCAAAAGAATTATTATCAGAGTAATA
The DNA here is from genome assembly GCA_007258455.2 of Sequoia sempervirens. Lineage (NCBI taxonomy): Eukaryota > Viridiplantae > Streptophyta > Pinopsida > Cupressales > Cupressaceae > Sequoia > Sequoia sempervirens. Next base: position 94,492,690 of record VDFB02049217.1, on the reverse strand, counting down.
TCTTAAATATTACTAGTTTATAAGAGCAATATCTCCTTGCTATGTAATGTCCATAAACATATTACTAAATAGATGTAAACAATGAATATCTTAAATGCAAATACCCATAAGCATTAGAGTAAGTCTAATAAATAAAAATGCATAGAATTAATGATATTGCAAAAGAATAAATATCAAAGTAATATCTTAAATATATTACTAGATTATCAAAGTAAGTCTAATAAATAAAAAATGCATAGAATTAGTGATATTGCAAAAGAAATAATCTCTACTTTTTTATTTTGGATTCAATTATTGTATTATTCTTTAAATCAAATCACCACAATATCTTAAAAAATTAAATTTCATTCTAAATTTAAATTAAATTCTAATTTCTAATTTAACAATTACTAATTTAGATATAAAATCAACCTTTCTTTATTAGTTTTTCTTTTCTAATGAAAAAAAAAACTAAAAAAGAAAGATTGCTTCAAAAAAACTAAGCTAGTAATAAAATTATTTAAGAAATTTCATTCTAAATTTAAATTAAATTCTTTCTAATTTAACAATTACTAATTTAGATATAAAAGCAACCTTTCTTTTTTAGTTTTTCTTTTCTAATGAAAAAGAAAAACTAAAAAAGAAAGATTGCTTCAAAAAAACTAAGCTAGTAATAAAATTATTTAAGAAAAACTAAAAACTTCAATTTTATTCTAAATTTAAATTTCATTCTAAATTTAAATTAAATTCTAATTTCTAATTTAACAATTACTAATTTAGATATAAAAGCAACCTTTCTATTTTCTTTTTTCTTTTCTAATGAAAAAGAAAAACTGAAAAAGAAAGATTGCTTCAAAAAACCTAAGCTAGTAATAAAATTATTTAAGAAAAACTAAAAGCTTCAAAAAACTTAAATGTAGATTATCAGTTCAGTGAATGGAAGATACACTATGAAGCTATGAATGTGCTCGAAATTATTGAAAGCACTGTGAGAATAAAATGGGTTCAAGAATACAAGCCTAGATTATTTACAAAATCTAGTTCAAGAACAAAATCTGAAAATGAATGAAAATAGGCCAGAGATTTCAGGAAATGTCAAAAGTTGTGATATTAAGTGGAAAGAAGCTGAAACAAAGCCCTCTATTAAAATCAAGATTTCCAATAAATATAATAATTTTCTCAGTTATGAAGGCTCTCTATTAAAATCAAGATTTCCAATAAATATAATAATTCTCTCAGTTATGAAGGTGCTCTCTAGGAATTCAAACACACTTTGGCTGCTCCTATCGAATCTGTCATTCATCCCATTCAAAATTAGACACTTTACTTGGATGAAGAGCATAAAAGAAAATTAAAGAAAGAATTCCAGGGCATGTCGTTTATATAATTTTTTGAGTTTCCTTTGTGGAAACGTCAAGTATACAAAATTTTGTTTTATTGAGTATTGGGTCTCTACCACACAACCATGAGGAAGAGAAAATGAACATAAAGAAAAATATCCAGAATGTTATGAAGGTCATGACCATTAGAACACAAAAAGCCCTCAAAATAATGAAAATAGTAAGTTGAGAGTGCAAAGTTTTACATTTTCTATAGAAAGAAAGTAACCCATCAAGATTTGTGCAGGGAAATACAAGGGTTTTTATCATATTGCCTCTATTGAGCTCAAATCAAGCCTATTCTCATAGAAATTTAAGAGATAAGAATAATGAAACTTACACAAGATTGTTGTAAAGGAGACACCCTCCAAATTCTTTATAAATGAGCCTCAAAGATACTCCAATGGCAGTCAAACAAAGAGGAGAGATATCAACAAATGGTAAGCAAAGGAAATACAATAGAAAAATACTCAATCGTGACCAAGTGAACTCGATAAAATGCTTCAAAATGGAGAATAATTTTTAGTTTCAAAACCAAAGACTTACCTCTGCAAGATTTTTTTCAGGAAAATCATCAGAAACAACAGAATGAGTCACCATTCCACTCTCAAACCCTACCTAGGCATGGCGGTGTTGAGTTTTCTCCAAAAATACAAGTGAAAAATGAAATGAGATTAGGGCTCGATTTCTTTTTGATTTAGGGTTTTTTCATTACCTTAGGCCCAATGGTTTATTTTTCACATTGTATTAAAGAAAATAGGTACCTTTTATGATTTTTATTAGAAAAATCAAATACCATCGCCCACTTTCCCGCTTCTTTACTTCATTTGATTTTGATTTCAAAATTAAATCTCCCGCTTTTAAATATATTATAATATTATATTTATATTATAATATAAATATTATATTATATTATATTATATTATATTATATTATTATATAATATATTATATATATAATAATAATATAATATTATATTATTATATAATATTAGTATTTAATATAATATTATATAATAATATATATTATATAATATCATATTATATTATAATTTATTATTATAATATATTGTATTGTAATATAAAATTATTATTATTATATTATATTATAATACAATACACTTCCTCAATTCAATTTTTTTAAATTAACCACATTAATATCATATTGTCTAATTTTTATGTGTGATTAATTATTTAGTCATCTTTATTTGTGTTTTGAAATGAAAGATAGCCCTCAAAATGCAATTGGATTGTTTAAATCATATTTTATTAGAAATTGACCACAATTGCTCTTTGATACATTTGACATGCTAACACAATAGGAAAATCAAATTGGCTTCAAATCATAGTTAAAAACATTAATGATTCATTAACATAATGAGTAATAAAAGTTAAAGAATGTAAATGTTAATTTTTTTTATAAAATATGTGAAGGCCTTAAGACTACACCGAGAGCCAATGCCTTCCACACAATAGGTATTTTTGGTGCATCAAGCAACCTAGATGGCCAAATGGCCCGCTTAGGTAGGGGTCCCATGAGGGGGGCTTAAGCTCTATGACTTATGATCAAATTCAAAAGAAAAAAGAATTAGAGTAATAGTCATTAATTTAGTTAATTATTTAGTCATTTTTATTTGTCTGATATTAGTCATTTAGTTGTGATTTTACCCGATGACCAGATTAGTCACTTATAAATGACCAAATTAGTCATTTATTTGCCAAATTCTACTAGTGTTAGTCATGTGACTAAAAAATTTAGTCACGTAGTCATTTATTTGCCAAATTCTACTAGTGATCCCATCATAGAGATCAACAACCTCTTTCAGTGCATCATGTTGTACAATTGCATTGATAGTAGCCTCAAGCTATAGAGGCCCATGTTTAGGTGTTTTTGGAGGAGTCTCATTTGTTTCCTTTTCCTTTTCTTTTTTTATGGATGTTTCTTCTTCTTTTCTTTTTCTCTTTTTTCTTCTCTTTAATATGTAAGATTTCATTTCTTCTTCTTCTTCCTCTTCATCATCATCCAAATTTACCATACTAAACTTTTTCCTTGTTGCTTTTTGCTTAGTTATTGGCTTCTTTCTATTTGAAGTCTTGGTTTGTGTTGGCACTTTAGTAGTAGCTCTTTTTCTACTAGGAGGAGTTTGAGCAGGTCCATGAGCTATGGTAGAGACAGAAGAAAATCTACTTTTCCTCCTAGGGGCCAGTGTAGTAGTAGTTGCTTGAGATGCATCTGCAAGTCCTTCAGGAGAACCCAACACCTTCTTCAGTTTAGACATCATCTTTTCCACATTATTCTCCACCTTTTCTTCTAATTTCTTCTTGATCTTTTTGTTGGTTATTCTAGCATATGTTCCAAACCTTTCAACAGTGGGATCCTTGGGTTTTTTGAGAAAAATGTTAGCATATGCAATCTAGTTATCTTTGGGAATCTCGTAGGGAAACCTTGGTATCCATGAAGTCCTTGGTTCAACCACTTCCATATAGAAATTATCTTTATCAACCATAAAGGTGATGTCATTCTTATATCTTTCCACAACTTGTGAGGGTATGCTATCCCACTTCTACATTTCATTTTGAAAAGTTTTGAAGAAACTCTAAAACATTGTGTTACATTATTTGGTATCCAGAAAGCTACACATGTGATCCCTAATCTAATGTGCCACATGAATATCCATTTTCCAGACCACATTCTTCAAACAACACATTTTTCATGAAATAAAACATAAGAAAAATAATCAAGGTGCCATACCAGAAAGTGTAGCATGAATCCCTAGTTTTCTACAAATTCTCTAACAATTGTTGCTGCAAAATTTCACAAAGGTCATAATCTTTTCCTTCCTTCACCATCTGATGAGTAATGAAGATGGTGGCAATGGTAGTAGACCCTTCTCTCTTTTCATAGTAAACCATATGCACTGCCCATTATGGAATATTGGACCCCTAGGTCAAAAATATCATCCATTGTTAGGGTTCTTTTGTTGAATTTAGCTCTGGTAAGCTTCATGTCTGCTTCATTCTTTACAGACTTTAGTGTTGACATAGGTTCAGTGGAGCATAATCCAGTCACAACCTTGATAACATCTTTTGTGATTAGGTGGGATTGATCAAGACAAAAGATATCTTCATGAATACGACTCAAGCCAATTCTAACCCATTCATCTTTGAAGCAAAAATTGGGAAAAATCTTCCATACATCTAATCCTTTTGCTTCCACATTTGCATATTTTGGTTTGAGTTGGAAGTGATCACCCAAAACATGATTGTACCTAAATTCTTCCATCTTTAGATGGTTGTACTCACTTAGATGAGAGTGAATGTAGATGTGAATATCTTCAAAATGAATCACATTGATCAGAGCATGAGAGAATGCACCATCCTTTTCGGTTAAAATCAATATGTATGGATGTTTCTTGAATTTTGGCCTTGGTTTCTAGGTCAAGTTAAATTTAGCTCTGGTAAGCTTCATGACAATTCTTTAGACTTTAGTGTTGACATAGGTTCCATGAACCTTGATAACATCTTTTGTGATTAGGTGGGATTGATCAAGACAAAAGATATCTTCATGAATACGACTCAAGCCAATTCTAACCCATTCATCTTTGGGGAAAAATTTCCATACATCTAATCCTTTTGCTTCCACATTTGCATATTTTGGTTTGAGTTGGAAGTGATCACCCAAAACATGATTGTACCTAAATTCTTCCATCTTTAGATGGTTGTACTCACTTAGATGAGAGTGAATGTAGATGTGAATATCTTCAAAATGAATCACATTGATCAGAGCATGAGAGAATGCACCATCCTTTTCGGTTAAAATCAATATGTATGGATGTTTCTTGAATTTTGGCCTTGGTTTCTCAAGAAAATTGATGACAACAGGTGTAGCCATGATAACCTTTCTGAAGACTAGGGTTTTACAAGAAAAACTAGAAAAATACCTATGAATGTTGCTGATAGGGTTTGCACACAACTTGTTGAAAACCGTCTTCACTTATTTAGCTCTTACAAAAACTTGATATGGTTCAAATGAGTTCAATTTTGATCAAACAAGAGCAAAATATGTTTCATACTAACTCTAGTTTCTTTACATTAAATGCATTTTTAACAATAGAAGCTTTTATCTGTGATATCACAAAGATCCATGGTCATTCAACAATATTTCGTAGAAGGTGTATTTGCTTCAAAACTTTGAGCAAAAAATCTATATCATCATTATCCATTATGTTGAAGACTTCAACATTTCATGATTTTCAGGGTTTGAAATGATCTACAATTGCAACTCCCCCTGAGCCAATACTTTCTTTTCAATTACTAGAGGTTTCATTTGCACCATGTTGAGGTACATAATCATTCTTTACTTCACAATCTTCCTTGTTCTACCATACTTTGTTCATTTATCTATTTTTCTAACTAAGGATAGACTTCTTTTGAGGAGCAAAATATCTTACATTCTTTCCCTTGCAAAACCTTGCAATGTGTCTTGGTTTATTGCAATTATAGCAGATGATACTAATTTGCAAAGAAAAGTTACTTTTTTCTCACATTAGATCTACAATTAACAACCCTATGACCAAACTTGTTGCATGTGTAGTAGTAACCATAGAAGGATTGAGAAGTCATATCATTAGTATTCCTTATCATTTTACTTCTACACTCATTAGCCTTATGACCAAATTTATTGTAAGCATGGTAATGACCATGAAATGATTGAGAGTTCATAGTATTGTGCCTTGGAGGTCTAAAATAATGCTGACTCATCTTGCTTCTACACTCAACTGCCTTATGACCAAACTTATTACAAGCATAGAAGTTACCATTGAACTTGATAGGAGTAGTTTGTTTAGGGGTAGGCTTTATGAAATTCTTCTTCTGGACAGGGATGAAACCGCCTTCTTTCTTATTGTCTTGGTTTGTCTCATCTCTGAAGAATGTCTCCTTAGGTTTTTCAATGGAGGCTTTCTCCTCCCTTGTTTTAGGCATTCCTTTTTCTATAAATTTATCATACATGTTTTCAAAAGCATTGTTCATATAATACCTTTCCCTTTTTTAAAACCAAGTCCAGATTTCTCTTTAGATGGCTTTTGAGAGTTAATCAACTCATCAAGAATTACAGAACCTCCTCTTAATTTTACAACCTTGTTAGTTTTCTTTTTTTCTTTTTCAAGTTCTTAAATCTCAAAGATATAATCTCTTCCTCGAGATTTAAATGCTCAACAATTTTATCATTGAGCTTGGTATTCAAGCAATCATCAATCCTCTTGTCTTCTTCAACTTTGACTTTTAAATTTGAGATCACATCTCTAGCTTCTTTGATTTTAGTCTCACATTTATTTCCTCCTATTTGATCTTTTAGTTTTCCAATCTCTTCTTTTGATTCTTTAGATTTTTCCTTCAATTTGTCAATTGTCTCTTTTGATTTTTCTAGTATGCACTCATATTTGATATTTTGCAATCTTGCTTCATCTAAATCTTCAAGAGCAGACCAAAGTTCTCCTTCAAAATTAGCTTCACAATCATCTAGATTAATGTCCCAACCTTCAGGTTCCATTACTTTTAGATTTGGTTCTAAAATGAACATATCATTGATCTTTGCTACATACCCCATGTGTTCAAGTGTAGGATCTACCTTAGTTGTTAAGCTTCTCAAGACACTTGGCTCTAATACCAATTGTTGAACACACTGTAGTGTTGAGAGGGGGGTGAATCAAAATATATTAAAACTTAACCATTCCCATTTATAGATTAAACATCACATCACATAAACTGAAAGAAGAGTAGAAAATAAAGCATGCACCACACAAGGACACTGAGATTTTTACATGGAAAACCCAATGAGGGAAAAACCACGGTGAGAGTTAATTCATAATATATGAAGCTCATTGCTTATTGCCTATGGACTTGTAGACTAAGGTGTACAACATTAGGGAAAGATACAAGGACCTGATGAGACACTATCTCAGAGAAGGATACATGAAAAGAATAATGATAACTATGAATATGAACTTCTATAAAGAAGCATCTAACATATGTTGATGTTTCAGTTCCTTTTTCACACAATTAATCCTTCACACTGGCTTCACACCCTTCATCTTCAACATACTACCCAGTCTCAATTCTCTACACTTTGTCACTTTCACAAATTCATTTGTCCTTCTATATATATATATCCTCCAAAACAAAACAAAACCTTAATTAGGTTGGCTCTAAGATGATTTTTAGGAAGAAATGTATGATATGACATAGGTCATCTCCAAACATATACAATATGAAAAGAAAAAGAGTTACAAATCAACACATGACATAACAAGACTAAAATACATCTCAACATACCCTCCAAAGAAAACTTAATTAACCAGATCCAACCTTAGATGAAGGAACCAAGTATATCATCCTAATTAATGACAACACCATCAAACTACCAACTATTCAATGTTACACAACTAGGGAGAGACCAAAAGCATCATGTAGACCAATATGTGAACAATGTAGTTCATGCACAATATCTTCTCAACCTTTTCCTGAAGTGTTTGATCATCATATGCTGGTGCAACTAAAGAAACCCACTGAATATATAGGAACAAAGCATTATGGACAAACTGCAACAAAATTTCATTTGAAAACTGATCTTTTGAACCACCAAAACACCAGATACTGCAAATTAGTGTGAATTAAACATTATTGATCATATCTACAAAATTGCAAGGCCAATACTTCACTTTCAAAGAAATGTGGAGCCTCCTAATGCACCTATATCAACTCACTACACTGGTAGACCATAGATCGGAGCACTATCACTTATAACTTCACTATAGAATGTGTGATGACTTGAATCCTTGGATATAAAAGATTCACATCTTGACCATCTTATCTTCTAAATGGCAAGAAAAAAACTTGCAATGCAGAGGAATGCAGACCAAAATACCATTACACTACCTTAGATTATATACTATAAATGCCTTAGTAGAATATTTGCAACTTATCTCAATGTGCAGTACACCAAACATGAATGATATCAAGGTAGGCATGCAGGAAACATATTGGAATAGGTGTACCAACCTCCACATCACACATAGAAAACAAATAGATCATCATTCATTCATCATATTGTACTACTGACTTACACTCTACACACCAACTATCTCTAGAGTATTTACAACCTTCAACATATACATTTGGCATCAATGACAACACATATTGCCAAAAAAATTTTGCCTTTCCTCCCAAATATTAATCACTTCCATTTGTAACTTCTATCAAATAAATCAATTCACACCTTTTCATTTGTTGTTTTTTAAAGATTTCAATCATTGCCTATGCAATCATTTCTTTTAACTAATATATTACCATCGCCCTTATTTTATTGCTACCTTTTAGTCAATCACTTTAATTGTTGTCTTCTTTTGATTGTTGTCTTTTGTGATCTTTTTTCTTATATGACTGTCTTTTTCTTAATTTTTATCACTCTTGTTTATTCTTTTCAATGCTTCTCTTTAAATAAGGATCATTTCCTTATTAACACTTCGAGGATGATGGGTGAGAAAGGGACTAGAGGAGCAAGTTTGAAATCTGTTAGAGAAGAGGGAGATGGGGAGAGTGAATTAGACGATGAATATAAGGTTGTTGAGATACATGCATTGGATCTCCAACCCTTCGGTAAGGGCCACTATATGGATTTATTGAGTATGGAGTTGTTTGGGTTCTAGTTGCAGATCTGGAGTAGAGGTGGTGCTATTTCCAATTTTGAAGGGGATGATGGTTTTGGAGTGGCCAAATCTGAGGATGTGGTTGTATTTTTTCCTTGGTCTATTGTGGTGGAAACATTGTTACATTTTCTTCGTCTATGTCCTCTTTTCCCTGTGGATTTTTGTCTTGTGCTTGTTTTCGAGGTTCTTTTCCTCTATCATAGCTGGCACTGCTAGCTCAGTTTGGTTGTGAAGGTTGTTGAATGCACAACTGTTGTCACTATTTTTATAGCTTTAGGGGCTTCTTCCTTGCGGAATTTTTCCCCCTTCACTGGAGTTATCTTCTACTTCATGGGTTTATTGGTCTATGTGGTGTGCATTGCGATTGCCTTGTTTTTACCCTACCATCCCCATTTGATGTTTGGGGGAGGTGACTTTGACATGGTTGTGGCCTTTCTTTTAACCAAGAATGGTTCAAAGATGTTCATTCTCTTGAATGAAGAGCTCAGTGCCTCCAAGTTTATGTTGAGGTGGGCTCTGGAGAGCCCTAAGTTTGTGTTCTAGTTTTTTATTTTTCTTGAATCATTGGGAAACGATGATAGTATGGTGCAGTTGGTCTACTGTCTAATGATCTGGATCATGGAGGTTGTTCTCGAGTTGAAGGGACATTTTTTGGTGGGGCCTTCTTTGGCCATTTTGGCTATCCTATAGTCTTCTGGGTTAGGCTTCATTAAGGGATATTTTGTTACCCTTATTCATGGTTTTATGTTGTTGGGTTGGTGTTCTTCTTGGTTTTTGGTCTGGCCAACCTAGGTGATTCTATTCTTATGGTTAAACTGGTTCTTACGGGTGTTGATGGGGCTCCATTAACCTAGCTTATTATTTTCCTTAAGAGGGCTTTTATTTCTCTTACTCCAGATTCTTCACATGCTTTTCTTATAGAGATGGAAACTTCTCCTATTGAGGTGAAGACTATTCTTATAGGTGAGGTTGGGGTTTTGTATCTTTTTTCCAGTCTTATGTTCTTGAGCCAAAGTATGTTTTGGCGAGTGTTGATGGGGCATCTATGATCCTTTTCTTTGGTTACCACATGTGGGATTTTAATGATCCTTACTTGGCTTCTTCGTTTGCTTCTATTGAGGTGGAGACTTCTCCTATTGAGATGGAGACTATTTTGGTGGGTGAGGTTGGGGTTTGGATCTTCTTCAAATGGCTTCTTCTCCTACATATCCTATTGAGGAGGAGACTACTCCTATTTGAGGTGAAGCTTGTGTTTGGTGGAGAAGTTTGGAGTGGCTACAAGGGGTATTTTGTTGCCCTTTCATCAGTTGTTAATCATTTTTCTCCTATTGAGGTGGAGATCAAGGATGGTGATGGGATCTTAGATGTGCATCAAAGGTAGTGATTGAAAAGTTTATTTTGTTGAAGGCTCTCACTTGTTATTTTTCTTGGGTCAAAATTGTTTTTTTTTATAGCAAGTTTGTTTTATGGTTGTGGCCTTAGTATTGTTTACAGTTTGATTTCTTTTGTGTAGCTTCCTTAAGAATGATGTTGTTTGGTTGTTGGTTGGCTATGTTCTCTCTCTAGGAAACATTTTATGATAGGGTTTCGGGTTCTGTCAAAACCCGTTGGTTTGGACCCAATGTAGTCTTTTGTATAGGGTTTTGAGGTCCTTTCAAAACTTATTTTTCCCCTAATAAAAAACACTTCTTTTTGTCTTGTTTAATTTTTGTCTTATATGACTTTTGTCATATATGACTTTGTCTTATTACACTTAATAAGTCCTCCACAAATTGTTGTGTTGCCTTGACATTATAGATTGTTGTCTTCATAACATTAATTTGTTTCTCTTTTGATATAGTAATCATTGCACACATTAATTTTCTGCTCTTTTAATATAGTAGTCACTACACATTACTTCTATTCACTGTTCTTCATTATCATCTTTTCCTAACATAGGCAATTAGCAATCATTTATATATTCTTTAAACTTGGAAACTCATAATGTGAATATGGAAATTACTTTATTAATTCATACTTATATGATTTTGCTTGGTCTTGTATATTGCCAATCCGTCCATTGATTAGTGGCCTATGGCTTTTTATGATTTCTTTGAGAGTACTTTGACATAGATCTTATTTGACATCAACATATTTGACAACTTCCAACACAAAACTAAATATAAAATAGCATGGTTATGAAATTCTCGCCATTTTAATAATATTATTGTATAATATATTTTCCTCGTTCAAAAATATATCTGACATAGAGATAATTGATTTTAGTTTGTTGATTAAGAATAATTTAGAGAGAGAGAGAGATTATATGATGATTCAAAAAAATAATAATATAATTATGATATATTTTTTAGTAATTTATATTTCATAAATTATAACTCATAAAATAAAACTTAAATACTAAGAAATAATCACATCCTACCTTATTACTTGAAACACTCCATTTTCCCATTATCAATATTAAAAAATTAATTGGCAAATCAATCTTTGCAGCTAGGCCTAGAATTTGATGGCCATCCCTACTTGTCCATCCCTACTTGTCATATGCAAATTTTATGACTATTTTTATCATTTAACTACCTTTCAACAAATATTAGCACGAAAGAGGAGCAGTTTGACATCAAAGTTTGCAAGGACGAGGAGGAGTTTGGGATGAGGAGGATGAGTATGTTGGAGGGCTCCACTCCATTCCTAATATTAGCAAAGTGTAGAAGAACTTGACTTCCCATTCCTCAGGCCCGTTGGACATGGAGCATGTTGATACTGTGAAGGTTGTAGATTATGGGGAGGAGCTTTGTGTTCTGCATGAAAGAATGGAAAAGATGAACAAAAAATTATGTGGCTTGACTTGCTTCACTGTCAAGCTAGTCCATTGTGTTACTAGCGCCCTATCTATGGTTATGAAGGATGAAATGGGCAAGAAGAATGCTAAAGAAGGCTAGGAATGGGTTGGGGATGATGTTGTTAATCCGATGTCTAAGAACTGGGAAAATGTCAGTTAGTCTGCTGTTGGTCCACTTTTTGTCTGTCTATTGTTGGTTCGTTGTGTATGTTTTTTGGCTTGGTCTGTAATGTTTTTTGGACTTGAACTTTATTGGCCCTTGTGGCTCTCTATGTAAAGGGCACAACACCCTGTAAATGCTGCTTATCGTATCAAAAACAAATATTTTAAAATATATATAAATTATCAAAAAAATTGTTCAATTTATTGAAATCAATAAAAGTGAAGAATTTTAAAAGAATTATTTAATACTATTTTTTTTTTAATCAAATCTTAATAATTACCACATTTCCTTATATGAAACCTTTATACTACCCTCATTGCTTACCCTCAAAGACTAGAATATATTAAACTAAATCCAAGCCTTTTTTATAACACTCTATAATGTTGGAGATATATTTATCAAGGCTAAGACTCAGACTCAAAATGAGATATATCTGTATGTTCATGGTTACATAGTAAACGGAAAAAATGGATGGTACAAATGTGTCATGTTGGCACAATGAAGGAAGAATCAAAATAATTTAAACCTAGATTTAGTATGCGGTGCGTAATAAAGGAATAAAGATTAAAAAAATTACCAAGGGACTTATTCATGATAATGATTATACAACGAACTATACGACTACACAAAAATTAAACAATGATTGTACAACAAATTATACAACGAAAGAAAAATTAGCACATGCAATAGTTGTACAACAAATTAGGTATACAACTAAACAATAGTAGAACAAACAATAATTGTACAAAAAACTATACATCCAAAGAAAAATTAAAACATTTAAGAATCAAGATTGTAATGAAAGTTAAAACATATAAATCAAACTTTGGTGCCAACACATTCAATAATATGCAATGATTGTACAAGAAACTATACAACTAAAGAAAAATTAGAACAAACAATGGTCATATGACGAACTATACATTAAAAAAAATTAGAACAAATAATGATTGTACAACAAACTATAAAATTAAAGAAAAATTAGAACAAACAACAATTGTACAAATAAAACAAACAATAGTTGTACAATTAAAACAAATAATATTTTATAATCAAATTTGTAACCAAAGTAAGAAGCCATAAGTCAAACTTTGGGGCCAAGCCCCCTATGGCCAGTATTCGCCCGGGCCCACTCAGAAATAACAAGTGACTCGTACACAATACAAATCCCGAAATCGTAGGCCCCGGCTGCGTTTTAACAGGCACATGGCAGTCAAACATCAGTCCTTGACCAGCTCTGTCGGGAATACACGTTACCCAACACCACCCCACGTGGCACAGGAATCTTAAGCCAATTAAAATCCCCCACATCAGCTCTGCTCTCTGGTCCTCAACTTTACTTCCAGCCGCGTGTCAGCCCCGTAACTATATATCTTGCTTCACGTGTCTTGATCGGGTTGATGTATGTGGGTGCGGGACCCATGCTGACTTATTTTAAAAATGCAGGATACTTGTTAGGTGTGTGGAAATTCCCGTCAGGGGGCCCCACAGACAAATCTGTCTTGGTTAATTAATTATTCACGGCAACTGCTGGCAATTTCTCGACTTATCGCTATTTCAATTTGCTGAGCTTACATTCGTGCAATCCAACAATAAAATGCCTGGAAATAATTGTTTTAGTAAAATTGGTGTTACGTAATGATTGAAACTTCCTTTCTGTTTACACTATTTTGCCTAGGCCTACATTATCATAGAACATACTAGTACATTTCCTTTGATTTTGATTGATTTGGTGCTTTCATATTCATAAATTATAGGTTGGAGATTTTTTAATGGTATTTAAAATTTTAGGTGTAGTTTTTATTGGTTATCTTATTTATTTATTCATGTTTTAGATATATTTCATAAAATTCAAATTTCATTTTATGTTCATGTTAATTTATTATTAATTAGTCATTATTCATCATTTTATATGTTGAAATTTTTAAATTGTGTGTATATGAGAAGTATAAATTTTCGTCATCCTTAGGTTAATATATATTTGAATGGACTAAAATATAGAAATGTTAAAAATGAAGATTTGAAAGTATAAAGAAATAACACGAGTCTTAGTTACTAGCTTTTACTACAAATCTCAAGATTGAGTGTAGTGTGATGACAAGTCTTAGTTATTTATAACTAGTCGTTATTCATCATTTTTTATGTTAAAATTTTCAAATTGTACATGTATATGAGAAGTATAAACTTTCTTCATCTCTAAGTCAATATATCTTTGAATGGACTAAAAGATGGAAATGTAAAAAATGAAGACTTGAAAGCACAAAGAGATAACACAAGTTTTAATTACTAGCTTTCACTATAAATCTCAAGATTGAGTGTAGTGTGATAACTTGCTCGTGAATGGATGTGGTTGCAACTCAACAACATAACACTATGGCGCTTTGATGATGAAACTCAATAGAATAAACTTGCATAAATACTTAATGTTTGGAAGTGATGCAGGAATGAGGTATTTATAGATTTTCCAAAAAAATAAATGAACGTGTGGATATGATCAAAGACCAAGGGTTAACTCAACTAATTATGGAGTTAACTTGAGAAGGTAGAGAAGATAACTTGATTGATTATAAAAAAATGTCATTTTGAACTCCTAGGAGGATAATAATGAATTAAATTAATTCATTAAAGAGATAAATAGAAGGAGAAATTGATTTTAGAAGAATGAATTAACTTGTGATAATAATTAAAAAAATTATTTATTTACTAAAAGTGGATAATTAGCTCACATTTTTTAAATAATAAAATATTATTTAATTAATTGATTAAATTATGGAAAATGGTAATAAATGTTAATTGTGATAATGATCAATAAATAATATGACAATAAATGATGATACATGGTACAATGACAATTAATATTCAACAATTAAAGAAACAATTTTAGTGTTCATATTTTGCCCCTCTTTGACACAATGTTCAAAGTGACGTAGTTTCAAAAAAAATAGTAACTGAGAAGAAAAAATTATAAGAGATGAAGAAAATGGTGATATGCCCCAATTGGATAGGAGAAGCAATGCCAATTTAGAAAAGTGTCACAATTGATGCACCTCCTTCAAGAGTTTATCCATGTGAAAACTACATGGGTGAGCTCTTGAAAGAAGAGATGTGAAGAAAATGTCAAATGGAAGATGGAAGAAAAAGATGGAGAAGAATTAAAAGGTGGATGCAAGAAAAATTATTATGGATGAAATGATGACAATGGATGTATTATGATGATGTGTTATGTTGACTTTGAGTTTGACAAAATTTATTTGATATAGAAATAGATGTTATGCACTAGGTTATATAAGACCAAAGTGACAATGTATCCAATGCATGAAATTGATTCAAAAAGAAAAGATCACCAACAAGCATATGCCTTTAGACACCATGATATAGAAGATCATGATGTTTTTGCGGTGATATATTGCAAGGATCGTGAAAATATAAATAAATGAAAAATTCACACAAGAAAGCAAACAAATATGCATAACAATTTGCAATGTCAAACATGATCTTTCCCCTAGTCAAGCTAAAAATAAATTGATTGATTTATGATAATGATGTTGTTGATGTGGGAAGGAAACATCCCAATAATAATGTAAGGATTGTAAATTCCATATCTTGATGATGATAACATAACCAAAATGGATCAAGATTTGTAGCAAAGCTAGCAAAAAAACCAACAAATGTTTTGGATGATGCACTAGATTACATAGTATGTTTGTATGAATTATGATTATTGCATTTGGATGGACTACTTTTAGAATTGGTTGGATTGTGGGGGATGTAGGATAAGTGGATTGGAAGCTTGAAACCAATAACAATGGAGAACCAAGTCTTGTGATAAGGATGGAAGGATTATTAGGTGGGAGATAGGAGACATGAGGATTATTTAATGTATGATTTAGGATGTGATCTCCAAGGACTATGCAACATAGGAATAATATATTTTCTTTGAGTCATGAGGTTAGATAACAAAGGATTATAATTCCATATTGAATGGGTTGAAGATAAATAAACAAAGGGTTGTACTATTATAACTATGAAAAGGTTCATATATCAAAAATAATATAACTAAATTTGGTTTCCCTAATAGTCTAATAAGTGACCAAGGGAACAATTTTGTGTAAGAGATAAATATGGAACCATTGGATAGATTTATGATCACTCATAGTAGTACTAGTCCTTATCGTCCTCAAGCCAATGGTGCAAGTGAGGAATTGAATAAAATCAAAGGAACCACACTCATTAAGATGTGCAATAACAATGTTATATATTGGGACATCAAAATACTTGCTATTGTATGGGCTTACATAAAAAATTATTAAATATTAACTAAATTTTTCCCATTTGAATTGGTGTATATAACTGATTCCTCATTACACATGTAGTACATATTGTACCATATTTATGAATAGCCACCAATTTTTGGTTGAATGAGTAGGAGCCTCTACATGAAAGTGTGAGAGACTTTAACAAATCAGATTAAAAAAGGAATATAGTGGTTTATGATTAAAATCTAGAGAAAAATTTGTAGAAATCTTGGCATGATAGAAATTATGATTGTTAACACATAGGATTGCACCCGAATGCAAAGTTAGAAGGCTCAATAATCTCGTGTAACATGAAAACACTTTCAAGCTTGTGGGTTGCTCATAGTGAAAGTGAATCTCCAGATTATGGACTGGTTCACCCTTTCATTTTTTTTTATGAAACTAATGACTTATGCAGGAAAAGGGATAGAAAGATTAAGATGAATGGTAAAACTAATAGTAAGATGGTGATGCACCTAAATGATAATGAATATACAATATGATTCACAAGGACCTTTCAATATTCCTATTTGCACAACTTAATTCGAACAGTTAAACCACATAATTGATTCACACAAAGGCTTGATAAATTTACCCTCCTTGAAGGAAAGACAATGCTTTTCACAACTAGAATGATCAAACAAATCATATGCACAATTTATGACCTATGAAATTGAACTAAATTGTGTACATATACTTATGAATGAGAGAAAAAATAGAGGTTTTCAAATTTAAACACAATAAATTTCTATCAAATCAAACATAAAATATGACACTTGATATTTGGGAAGGAAAACACTTGATTTTTATTAAAATGCCAAAAGGAATCCTTCTACAAAAATGAAAAAAATACTAGAAATAAAACTCCCCTATGATAATATGATTGTGATTGTCCTCATGTCAGAGACTATCAATTAACCCCATCCATGGCTTTGTGTTCTCATTGGTTAAGGCAAGATGACTGTCATAAATTGTATTGTCCTGGCATTGATTGACTATCTTAAATGCTTTTAGAGATGATTCCATTTACTTAGACTTGTCATCTTCCCTTCACCATAGGTTTTTCCTCAACACTGACTTGATTGTGCATTATAGCTTCATTAGTTGCCCTTTTATGGTGAGCATGGATTGTCAAAGTGTGGGGAGGTGAAGGTGATTGTCCCTTACTTTAATTCAAAGATCTGAAACACTATTTTAGTTACCACTGTCACCATTTATCACCATGAAGATAGTCTCTTTTTTGACCTTTTATCAATGCATTTATCTTGTATCAATACCTTTATCCCTCCTTCTTGACATTCACTGCCCTTTTCTATTGTCATCCTGGTATACACTTATCATTAAAACAAAAAGAGCATTATTCCCTAAGAGGATAGTGACAGTATGTTGGGCTCAATGCTTGTGGGAGCCACATTTTCCTCCACATACTGTGATGTTAAATGAAAATAATCCATCAATGAAAATTTCACCTATACCTACACAGTGAACAAACATATTAGATAAAGCAATGAAGCTCATAATTTGATGGATATTGATGATGATCTCCTGCTTTTCCTTGATATATGTGATGTTGCAAAACTATTTTAATGCCTTATAAAAGTAGACTATATATTTGTTGATGTAGTATATGTAGAGAATATGGGTCCCGAGCTCTAACACAACTTTTCTCATCTCTTATAGGCATTTCAAGTAGTAGCAAGTCAACTTCTGGAGCAACCAAGTGAGAGGGACTGAAGCAAGGATGTAACAACTCAACTTGGGGTTCGTCATTTAGGCAATGACAGATCCCTACTCTTTCCATATGCTCTTTCTTTTCTGTTTCTTTAAATGTATAGTTTTCATATTATATTGTATTGAAATAGTTATTCCCGCGGCTTGTGTGGGCACCATACATTTGTACTTATCAATAAAATATAGCATTTATGCAAAACTTGTGCAATCTTTTCTCTTGTATACATTTGCATAATGAACTGCAATTCATTTGATAATATTCCTGTGCATATGAATGGAACTTTAGCAGAAAATAATGTGTACCTTTTATCTTTAGTTTGCAACTGCTATCCCAACTCTACCTGATTGAGTTGAAAGAAAAATTAGGTAACAATGATAAAAAAATACTTTAAATTGATGATATGGTATTGTTATGTTATACTATACTTTAAAAAATAGGAAAATTAAAAGTGAAATGACTAGGTCCATATAAAATTGTAGAGATTTTACTCTTAGGATCCATTAGATTGAGAAAATTATAAGAAAAATAATTGGCTAGATATGTAAATCATGCAAGACTAAAAAATTATCATGAAAGAACCTAAGGAGAAAATATTTGAATTTTTTTATTATACACATTATATATTATTGTAACATAAACATAAAGTGTAGGTGAACCAAAATAGAAATAAACTCTTCCAACCAGGAGAACATATGAGAAAAAAAAGGAAGGTAAGCATAACAAATATAAAACTTACTACTATAAGTATGTAAAAGTAGCTCAAAAAGAAGAATAAATCATTCTTAATAAATTTACAAAGTATCAAAATTTTATGTTACAAATGCTAGCATATTTACTAGAATGAGGAGAATAACAACTACTAAGAAAGAAGACATAAAAATAAAGGATGGTAAAACCTTATTTTATGGACACATAAAATAACCTATGACCAAAATATAATAAATACCCATTCAAGGTGATGGAGATAGATCCAAATGGTACCTTATCTAACATGCTAGTTGATGTTTTATATGAATATATGTGCATAAATATATGCATACTACACTCACAAAGATTAAATATAAATTGTTTAAGCCACTATAGAAAATAGTATTGTAGCCATATAAAAATATTATCTTTTGCAATACCAATGAATTACAAACTTGAGGCTAGATATATGAAAATAATTTTCATTTTTTTGCATGCATGAAGGTTGGGTTAGAATCATCTTTAGTAAATTTAATAGTGATTACAAATATATTAGACTGACTCTACCACATCACCAAGGAAGAAAAAGCATGGTGACTAGACTATGGAACATAGGTGATCTCCCTTCTAAGAAAATATTAACAATAAAGAAGTGATAGATCCAATGGGGGCCACATTTGATGGGAAAAATTTGGCAATGGATAAAATCACAACACCCACTATGAAATATGCCACTTTGGGAATCATAAATAAGATTTAATAAAAAAGAGAGAAGGGATACTTGTATGGTGATATTGATGACATACCAAATGGTAGTTCAAGGAAAGGAATTTGACAAATGTGAGGTCCTCTAACACAAACTAATGGGGAACATCACTAGAACAAAAGGAAGTGACCACTACTAATTTAGGTACGATTCACTAATCGTTTAATTGACATTTTCCTTTATAAATTGGCTTCCTGGTTTTTCTAGCAAGATATGGTATTTAAATAACCTAGTAGCTTCCTAAATAAATTACCATGTGAAACACTTTAAAGAAGCTACATCCTATACTAAGGTATAGTGGGGTTTCTTTAAAAAAATTCTAATTCCAAATATAAGCAATGGACCAACTATCCTATGATGTTATGCACCAATATGCAAATGAAATTACATTCATGGTATAAAAATACCACACTTTCAAGGAAGTTTTGGAACCATGCACATCTTGGATACCATAATTATTATATGAAGTAAGTGATGAACTAGTCCATGTAAATTCTAATATACTACTAGCTCTTCCTAAGGATACTAATGTAGAAATATTTGGACCATATTGAGGATTAGTGGAAAATAAACATAAATAAAAGTTTGTAGAGCATGTAAAGAAGAATAATAAGATAATTAGAAATTGAGGAATTACAAAAGATCCTACACCTCCTATAGTAAAATAATTTTTTGATTCACCAGTCTCATTAGAGGTAGGGCTATCTCATACACAATGCACAAAATTACTCAAATTAGAGTCCCTAAGATTTAAAATTATGAATTTAAAAACATATATAGAATTAGGAATAAAAGAATTAGAAAATAGGTCCCAAAAGGTCAGTACAAAAAGAATATTGGCCACCATCCCTCTATAAAGAGCAACTATACAATCACTAGTTGAAGTTATAGAGGCACTCCTCCAAATGAGAATGATGAAAAAGAAAGGAGAGTCCTTTCAACCATGATAAAATTAAAAAAGAAAGAAAATAAACTTCCATAGAGATAGAGGACATATTTATAAGCGAAGAGTTACAAAAAGAGGGAAAATATGTCAAGGAAGATCCCCAACAAAAAAGGAAACAAAGAATATTAAAGAAAAATTACCATAGACTAGATCACGATTAGAAAGAGAAAATAGAGGAGCTTATGGATGCTAGAAAATTATATAAGTCACTACTAACTCCTAGAATGCTCCTAAAAAATATAAAAATGTATCCAATGGTGGGAGAAGAAAATCAAAAGATGATTGATAAAGCCATGGTTGATTATATCTCAAGTGCACCTCATACTTTGGTAGAGGTAATTAAATAATTTTTAGAAACATTGGCATGGATTTTGAAGTAAAGAAGAGAAGAAGTGGTAGAAATAGAGGAAAGGATAAGGAAAAAAACATTATATTAATTTTTAGTGAGCTTATCACCTAAAGGAGAGAAAAATTAATACATATATAGAACATGGAGCTTAGATGCAAGAAAGGGGTGGATACACTCTAACAAATTTTAGTAGCAAAGGAAAGGATCAACTAAGAAACTATCAAGGATACACCAAAATTATATAAATATCTCCTTGAAATAGAAAAATAAACATAAGATAAAGTAATAGAGAATAAAAAGAGATAAGGAAACACAAAAATATGAATCAATAGTCTTCACACCTCCCCAAAACTCCTTTTATTTACCTCCTCATTATCAGTCCACCTACCTTTCACTAGCTCACATCTAGACACACTCCTTGATAATACTTACACTTAGTTACAAGTAGGAGTTTAAGATGAAAATGTATGTAAATAGAATAAAGAGGAGAGTATGTAATATGATGAAATAACAATATATAGAAGAGAGTATAAGGAAGAATAATTATGTATTAATAAAATATTTGTTAGAGTTTGAAACAAAAGAGAATAGGTTCACCAATATGAAATGGTAACAAGGGGGGTATGATGCACACATATTCCTTAGTTCATTAGGAAAGAGAGATACCCTAGGGAAAGATTGAATTTCAACCCTTAGGTGAGTCAATCTTAATGGAGATCTTGTTGATTTCCTTATGACCGAGGATGGGGTAAATCAACTTGAAATGCACTTTTGGGAGAAAAACTAAAAATAGCAAATAAACCCAATTATGCAATGTAGCACTTGATTCATCAATTCAAAACCTTAATCTAGAAGAATCCACAAAGTTTTAAAATATCTGAGAAAGATATGTTTTTATGCACCTGTCACAAAAAGCTCCTGTTGAGTGTCCTCTTGGGACAGATTCACCCTAGGGAAAATGAGTCTTTGTAGGGATTTTCTGCTCAACTTTTAGGGTCCTCTAGAGATGGATTTGAGCTTCTATTTTCCCCAAGTTTCACTGTCAAAATGTTGGAAATAAATTTTGGATCTGAGTTTTTGTGGCTTGACAACAATGTTGACAAATTTGCAAAATTGCTCCTTTGAGATCTTCAATTCTTCTTCCACCTACAAACCTGCACATACCTAGAGAGGGAAAAATTGTTTTTTTTGGTGAATAGGGGTTTGCCTTGGTCAAACCCCATTTTGGTAATTAAACCTTGATATGAAATGAAACATGAATGGAAGGAATGATGAATGAACAATTCCATGTTTCAACTCACTAAACCCTTGAAAGGATATCCTTAGAGTATTGAAATCTAACACATCTCTCCAAGGTCTTGATCTTGCATGAAATGGTTTGATCTTGATGCTTGAAAACTACATCACAATGTTATCTCCAAAAACATGCATGAACACACACAAATATTGACATCATGAAAGGATATTGAATGCTATTGTAGATGAGTGAAAAATATACTCTTCAATGCTCTTGACAATAATATTTTCTCTTGTGGAAGTTGTCCTCTTACTAGATTACTTAAATTGATAAAAAGACCTTGTATTTATAGGTAATTTTCTAATTTCTCGATAATTAAAATTCAAAAGCTGACAATTGCAATTTGAATTTGAATCATAAAAATGTTGCCAAAAACATATTAAAAATTGGGGTACTAAGGTTAAGGGGGGCCCATTCACCCTTGGGTGATGGGTCCTAGGACCTAAATCTAGGACACACCAATTTCAAGGCAATTTAATTAATGTTTGTAATTGTTTAATACAAGTTTCCCTTTCAGAAAATGAGATTAACTAGGCTTTTAAATGTATAATTGGGTCAATTAGGAATAGAGTTTATCAGAGATGGTGATGAGAAATGCATAATGATGATTTGCTCATATCTTTGGATTAGGATTTTTTGTCGTTCCTTATTTTTGATATAACACATAGACACGATGCATCAAGGTATTGATAACTAGGATGGCGTTGACTTTGACTTTGCAAATAGATAGGATAGTTCTTGTTCACACCTTGAAATATGAAAACCTCATTGGAATGTAAGTTAGAAGCTTTAGAATATATCAGACCAAAGCATATGCAATAGTTAACAATGTACTCCAAATAATTTTCCTACACACAACTAAGCAAATATGCACTAAGATTATTTTACAAGAATACCCACAAGCACAATAAATGAAATATAATGATTGATGCCCCACTCCTTTCTCTCTAAATCATTTTGATAGACATCATCGAGAGGTCCTCAGAATGGGTCATTAAGATAAATCATTAGAGAAGATCAAAGACAAACAGTCAATGTTATCCATATCTCTTGCTAGTTTAATATAGCTTAGGTGATTTCTGATATTGATACTCATTGCAGGAAGGATTCATCCTAGGAAATGTTGATAAGATGTTTTGATTAGGATGAGGTTTATGATAATCCGTTGATACAAACTTCACTAACTTGTTTACCTATGATCTAGACTTTAGATTTTGACACTTAGGTTCTCACTTTACAACTTGCAATACTTGTTTTCTATTGGTTTTGCCAAAGGTTGGAGATGACGATTGATTTATTATGGGTGAAGGTTTATTTTGGGTGCAAGTGAAATGGGATGGATGGTTTTGGATTTTTTGGAATATTTCAATGTTTTTTTGGTATTTTGAAAATGTTTTTGAGGCTATTTTTGATCTTTTTGAAAGTTTATGTGGATGTTTTGGTTTTCAATTATTTTGAGGTTGTTTAGGGTTTTTAAGATTTTCTAATGTTTTTATTTTCAAATGTTTTGGTATTTTCTGAGATTTTGAATGTTTAAGGATTTATTGATATTTTACATATGTTTAAGGTTTTTCGATATTTGAATGTTTGGGATTTTTCTGAGATTTTACAAATGTTTAAGGTTTTTCGATATTTGAATGTTTTAAGGATTTTCTGATATTTGAATGTTTAGGGATTTTCTAAGTTTTGACGAAGAACCTAACCTAAAATACTATCCTAGGGGCCTTGGGGGCTGATCAAAGATGAGCCAAGTGCCTACGTTATACACACAAAGACCATGTAGTTCGACTAACTCAACTTATTGAAGATGAAGATGAACGGTTGAGGGGGTGCCACTTTATTATGACGAAATCCTAAAGGACTGACCTAGGGTGTCTCAGGGGCACATCAATGATGGCCTTACCTACATTCAAGCTCAGAGACATGTAGTTCGACATGATACTATTTTTGGATTTTTGATATTTGACCTTTTTAGTGTTTTTTTGATGTGTTTTGGATGTTTTGGATTTTGTCTTTACAATTTTTGAGTGTTTTTGGATTTTAGCTATACAAGATTTTTGCAAATGCTTTTGGATTTTTTGATGAACGTTTTACAAATGTTTTTGGGATTTTTGATGACCTTAAGATATACAAGAACCCAATTTGATCCATAATGGATTGCCCCCAGTGTGATATGACAGACTACCTCAATATAGGTAGGACAAACTGACCTTTGGAATATGCCAAGTAGTACTAAGGGGATACGATACTTCACAACATCAAGCTATGATATGGATGTAGATGGGTGATGAACGAAATAGGATGAAGGATGCAATGCGATGGATGGAATGATAGGAGAAAGAGCCTAGGTAGATGGAGGTACTTTATTTACGCAAGGTTTCTATTTGCTAAGTTTTCACCAAGGTACTTGCCCAAAGTGCCACCAAAGTGGTTTTCAATAGAGGACGATTGTTTTTCTTTACTTTTTTCAATCTTTTTATTTATTTTTATTTTTGTTTTGGATTTTGATCATTTTTTGATATTTTTTGTTTTTTTTTCAGATTTACACCCTTCAAGACTAGGCATAAAACCTTTTAAGATGCAAGTTGTTAGTTGGTTCCTGCAAGGGTTCACCTTCAGGTGTTGACAATTGGTATACTCCTGATCCTTAACTTGTTGTGATGACAAAGGGACCTAACTAGTTAGGCTCAAACTTTCCTTTACTATCCTAATCTGGAAGATTCTTTTGATTTTTCTTTATTACAAGATCCCCTACCTGGAAAGAATGATATTTTCTCTTCTTGTTATAGCTTCATTTTAGTTAGTTTTGATATACTTGCAAGTGATTAAGAGCATCAAGACAATGCTCATCTAAGAATTCTAGCTCATTTAGCCAAGATATTATGTATTCTTCATCAGTGATTAGGTTCTATAGTGACACTTACAATGATGGAAGTTCGACCTCAATAGGAAAGATGGCTTTTGATCCATAGACCAATGAGACTGAAGTTGCACTTGTAGGCATGCAACTACTGGTTTGATAGGCCCAGAGGGCAGGATTCAACTACAGATGCCAGTGATGGCCAACTTCATTGACTGTTTTCTTTAGGATCTTTAGAATGGTCTTGTTTGTAGCCTCAACTTGACTATTTCCCTAGGGGAAATATGGGGTAGAGAAAAGGTGTTGGATGTTGAATCTTTGACATAGCTCTTTCACATCTTGATTCTTGAAGGGTGTTTCGTTGTTTGAGATAAGATTTTATGGACCACCATAATGGTAGATGAGGTAATTTAGGATAAAATTAGCAATTTGCTTCCCTGTTATGTAGGTCATAGGAATGGCTTTGACCCACTTGGTAAATTACTTAGTGGCCATTATGATAAAATTGTGGCCATTAGATGAAGTTGGGGTAATCTTTCCTATGAGGTCAAGCCCCTATTGTGAGAAAGGCCAAGGTTTGACCATTGGTTGCAATTCTTGAGCTAGTGCATGAATCAAATCTCCATGCTATTGACACTAGACACACTTCTACACATACTGATGAGCCTCTCTTTCCATGGTTGGCTAGTAGTATCTTGTCCTCAATAGATTTTTATCTAAAGTCATACCGCTAGAATGGGAACCACATATGCCATCGTGTACTTTTGTTAAAGCGGTCAAGGATTTCTCTTGGTTAAGACATCATAGTAATGTCCCCTCGATGCTTCAATGGTATAAGGTATCACCTACGATCATGAATCGGGATGCCTTCTTAAAAAAGGTCTTCTTAAGGTTAGAGATTATATCATATGGGAGGGTTCCTCTACTTAGGTAGATAAAGATGTCATGGTACCACAAGGATCTAGGACCAACAATGACACACATAAATTTAGATTTTGGGATTTTGAAAGTTGGTACGAGAAGTTTTTCTACTAAGAATTCACTTTGGAGGACGTTGTTTGGCCTGTGTAACAATGACCCAATTGTTGCCATAACATCTGCTGCTCAGTTGTTCATGTGAGGAATCTACTCAAAGGTTATGTCTATGAAAAGGTCCTTGAGATTCTTTACCATCTTCTTGTAAGGAGTAAGCTTATTGTCCTTAGTTTGGTAGTTGTCATTGACTTGGTTGATAACCAACTATGAGTCTCCATAGACCTTCAATTCTTGTATCTAACATTGAACTACTATCATTAGACCTATGATTAGGGCTTCGTAGTCAACAATGTTATTAGTACATGGAAATGATAGCTTGTATGACTTTGGGATGCAATATCCTTGAGGGGTGATGAAGAGAATACTTGCTTCTGATCCATGTTGGGTGAATGATCCATAAAAGTACATCTTCCATTGATTTGTTGTATTGACAAGGAATACTGATTCATCCGAGAATTCAGATATCAATGGATTCTTTGCATAGATAGGTGCCTCTGCCAGTTGGTATGTGATCACTTGTCCTTTGATTGGTTTGCGCTCCACATAATCTATATCAAATTCAATCAAGATCATCACCCATTTGGCCATTCACCTAATAAGAGTTGCTTTAGATAGCAGGTATTTCAATGGGTCGATTTTAGCAATGAGCTTAACTTGATGCGATAGCATGTAGTGTTTGAAATTTTGCGAAGCAAAAACCAATGCTAGGTATGCTTTCTCAATGGATGAATAGTTCATTTCATAGCCCACTAAGGTCTTGTTGATGTAATAAATGGCTCTTTCCTTCCCGTTTTCATCATGTTGTGCCAGAAGAGCACCTAGTGTTGTTGATGTTGCTGAGATATACAAGATCAATGGTTTTTTCGGTATTGGTGGCATGAGCACTAGAGGTTTTAATAGATAGTCCTTGATCTGTTGGAAAGCTTTATCACACTTCTCATCCCACTTGTAAGTTATTCCTTTATGGAGAAGATGCGAAAAAGGGTGGATTTTATTTGATAGCTGTGTTATGAACCTCTTGATGGATTGTGATCTTCCTTGTAACCCTCTCATCTATTTTAGTGTTTGTGGTGGTTCCATGTCTAGGATGGATTTCAATTTTTCTGGATCAATTTCTATACCTCTTTGTGAAATGATATAGCCAAGAAGTTTCCCTGATGTAACCCCAAAGACACACTTTTTTAGGTTTAGCCATACCTTGTACTCTTCAAGCCTGTCAAAGATGGGTCCTAAGACTTGTATGTGCTCACTCCTTTTCTTTGATTTTTCCAAAATATCATCCACATAATCTTCAACTATTTTGTGGATCATGTTGTGAAAGATGAGGGTCATTGTTCTTTGATAGGTTGCTCTTGCATTCTTTAGCCCAAATGGAATCATGCTCCAGCAGTATGTCCCCCATGGACAAGTGAATGTAGTTTTGTGTTGATCCTCCTTGGTGATCATGATTTGATTGTAGCTAAAAAAACCATCCATGAGTTATAGCATTTCATACCCAACTGTTATTTCCACTATGATGTCAATGTTAGGAAGAGGGAAATCATCCTTCAAAAATGCCTTGTTCAAATCTCTAAAATTAGTGCATATTCTGATGCCCCCAGAGGGTTTGGAGATTGGTACTAGGTTTAAAACCCACTCAGGATAATCTATTGGTTGGATAAATCCAACGTCAAGAAGCTTTTGTAACCAAAGTTTGACCAAGAGTGCTATCTAAGGGTGCATCATCCTTAACTTTTGCTTTACTAGTTTGGCTTCAAGATAGACTGCTAGATGATGCACTACCACTTTTGGATCAAGCCCTGGCATATCTATGTATGACCATGAAAAGTTAGCTCTTCAATCTTTTAGGAATTCTACTAGGTTCTTCTGTTCTTCATCCAACAAGGATTCAACATAGAAAGTGATCTTAGGTGCTTCTCTAGTTCCCACATTGATTGGAGTGGCCCTTTCTGCTAAGACTGATGAATTTTTTGGATGCATTACACTAAGGGAAAGTTGAATCCCTTATCCTTGGGAACCTTAGAGAGGTTTTCACCCTCATATAAGTCCTTTCTTTTTACTATTTTAAGATCAGAGAGAGCCATAGTGTCGTTTTCACTCAAAGATTTGCAAGTTAGTTGCATGTTATCCATTTTGCGACTAAAGGATTCAATCGTCTCCCCATAGTATGCCCCTGTGTCAAGCTCTATGTCAAAACCATCCTTGTGATCTACCCAGGGTAAGTTGTTTTGAAGTCCCATGAATTCTGAGATTACTTCATTATTTTTGAATAAATCTACAATTGGTGGTCCTTGTTGGTCCAAGTCAATGAGTTGCAGGTATACCAGGCATATTTCATTTGGTTGGTTTCTTGGGGTGAAGATGGATGTAGATATCATAAAGAGGGAGTTATTCTCAAATAGGTCAGCAATATCAAGGGGGAATTCATCTAGGGTAGTATCACGCGATGTTGGTAACCAAGAAGAAGCCTCAACCCGTTTAGCAGAAGTAACTTTTCCAATAAGGGTAACCTTTCTAACAGTACAACCTAGGCCAAGATTCTTTGGACGTTTCTCAAGAATGATAGGTTCTAGCAAACCATTGTCATTTTGTTGTAGTTTCTTGTTTTTAGTATAGCCCATGCCCTTCATTAGCTATAAGCCTTTATTATCATCTTCCATGGGAAGAACGAGAACATGTCTTTCATCTTGATATAGCAGTTTAGAGACATCCTCCTCATTAACATCTTTGTTCAGGTCCCCCCATTTGGTGAAGGTAGTAGCTGCCATCTTGACATTTTCAGGGACGTTGTAACTTGGTGTGGATTTCCCATGAGATTTGGGAGAAAGAGGTAACTATCCCAGCACAAAAGTATCATTTGTTAGCTTATAGTTTTGATAACCATCATCCTAGATCACTTCTTTGATGTTGGGTATGCTCTGCACAATGGGTGCTTTTGTTTCAAAGGTAGATGCAAATGATGATGTGTCAACAAATAAGGTAGAAGGTGTAGGCCCTTCATCATTCTTGGGTATTTGGGGGATCTTATAGATATTGGCCTCAAGATTCTTGAAGTAGTAAAAAGGCTCAGGATCCCCATGGATGGTAACTTCTCTACCCTTGAAGGGAAACTTTACACATTGATGGTAGGTTGAAGCTACAACTTTTAAGGCATGGATCTAGGGTTGACCAAGTAGTATGTTGTAGGGAAGATCAAGGTCTAACACTTAGCATGTAGTTTCTATGATGAGGGGGCCTACTTGGATGGATAGGGTGATGATGCCTTGTGATACTCGTTCTTGGTCGTCATATGCCCTGATGGTGGTGCTCCTTGTCTTCTCAATAGTATCCTCTGAATAACCCATATTTTTGATCAACTGAAGGGTGTAAATGTTCAAACCAACACCTCCATCTACTAAGACTCTTTTAACCTTATTCTTATGAATGATGAACTCAAGGTGTAAAGCACGATTATGATATGGCTGTGATAGTAGGTGTCATGCCCCAACTTTTTCAACCAATAAAAAACACAACTATCAATTTTTTTTGACTTGCAACCACTACTAAGGCAAATTGAAATTTTCTAAATACTAATCTAAAGTTGCCAATGTCACATTCAGGATACCATCTATCACTTAACTAACCTAATTTTTTTTAATCTAATCATTCCCAAGGTACAACAAATATTACTCATTTAAATTCATCTTCCTTTTATCCTGGTTTCACCCATCCTAATAGATTAATGAAAAAAGAGCATATTATTCTATAGTTGCAACTTAACTAGTGAGAGTTAAATACAAATAAGCTATGTTAAAATAAGAAACCTTACCCTACCAAAAATTTCAAAATGCAATTGAATAAAAACAATTCTAAACACCATTAGAGCATAAATGATAAAACACCCCCATTATCATATCCTTAAATTGTCTTAAAATCAAGAATAGAGTAAAAGCTGAAAGTTTGGCCATTGGTTAGAACTATCAATTCTTGAGTTAGCATTGAATTCAATATTAAGGGGTTTAAGTTCAGGTTGGAATCAAGATTAATTTTCCCATCTAAATATTAGGAATGGACAAATTGTCTATGAGGCTTTTGCCTACCTAATTAGGATAGACTTATTTTAAATTCCACTTCAAGTAATGAGCCACAAATTAAATGCCCTTACCTAATTTACAACTACCACACAAGGTCTATGTTAACTTACTAAATAGTTTACTTTAAAAAGGAATGCATTATTTCACATACGTCAAATTTTAATTAAAGAAAATCTCTCATGTAATTTGCAAGTCCATTTATTTCAAGAAGATCTTGTTATTGCTTTTATTAATCTCATTAAACAATAAATACTTACACCTTTCTATCCAAGTATTTCCCTTATAAGTTCTTTGGTTCACACGATCCCTTTAAAACATACTTTTAATTTATTTCATAGACTTGTTCTCTTGAACGGATGTTATGTTTGTGAAGACATTTTAATTTTTTATTGTAAATAATCTCATACCAATAGATTAAAACTTCTCTACACACACACACATATATACATACATACATATATACATACATACATACTGTGTACCTTGGAATTTTACCCTATTCTAATGTGCAAAATAACTAAAAAAGCAAATGGAAAAATACTAAGAACACTTCAATGATTAGCTTAAAGAGTGATAAAACAAGGAAATAGATGAAATAAGATACAAATTGATTATACCTTCCTTGTTGTTGAAGAATTCTTGGTTGGCCCTTGATTTTGATGAATTTGTATGTTCTTTAGATGGCTTTTGATGTTACTAGATGCAAGATGGATAATGCAAAATGACTAAACGGATGGCTAAATGGTAGCAAAGGCTTGAGAATGCAAATTGGCAGCATAAGGTTGCTCAAAATGAAAGTGTTCAAAATGGCCTTGAGGAGGGGGTACTTATAGAAGAATTTGAATTCTCTAAAAAATTCAACGGTTGAGATTCATTCAACAAGGTCAAGATGAAGGGCTATGGTGGGTTGAGAACTCACAAGCCCTCACATCTTGACATGTGGATGATGAAGTGGCTAAGAGGAGATGAGGTGCAGGTGAGGTGGCCAAAAGGTACATGAGGTGGAGGAAGGACAAGTACCTCCCAAGTACCTTGGGGAGTAAGAAGATCTCCTCAAAATGGAATTTGTTGTCCCCAAGTGAGAGTGAAAGGGACACTTGAGGAATTTTGGAATTCCTCAAAAGTCTCCACGCGAAAAGAAGAGGTGGTTGGAGAAATAAATGTGAATTAAATTCACATTCTTAGGAGAGTCTAAAGGATAAGAGAGGGTCTCCAAAAATGTGGGAATTGGTCACATGTGCATGAGGTGACATGTCAAATATTCTAGAAGCCTTGGAAAGACAAAATGTGAATTAAAAATTCACATGGGGAGGAGAGAGACATAGGATGAATAAATGAGAATTAAAAATTCTCATGGGAAAGAAGGTCAATGTCCAAAAATGAAAAATGGAAGGATTGACTAAAAAGTGGTGCTAAAAATGGTTAATGACTTTGATTAAAGTTGTGCAAATACTTGATTATGATAATTAATGGAAGATTAGAGACAAGTGGAAAATGTAGGAGGATGTGACATTAATCTTTGATTAAGAGGATGCACACCCTAAATATAAATTAATTAAATTAATTCATATTAAAGATGGATTATGGAGGATGTGACAAGGAGTGAGAAAAGAAGAATTTTAAATTAATTTTAATTCAATAGATTAGGATGACTAAATTAAATAAATTGGTGTATTTATTTAATTTAGAGAAGATAAAGGCACCAAATAAAGTATTTAATTATTAAATTAAACACTTTAAGAGTCTTATGTGGGAAGCGCAATATTAATTAAATAAATTAATATTGACAGAATTGATGAATAAAGAGGTAAATTTGATTATATGGGAGTGATCAAATTTGGGTGTCTACATTTTGCCCCTCTTCGAAATATTGTTAAAATAACAATGTTTCAAAGAAAAATAAAATGTTAGGGATGAAGAAAGTGATAAGGATTGATGCCCCAGCCTGAAAGAGAAGGAGAGGGATGCTCGAGTGCCTGGCTTCAAATGGATGGAAGAAAGTGATAGGGTATGCCCCCTCGAGAGGGCGGTTGGGGAAGAAAGAAGGGGGCCCCAGACAACCTCTCGATAGAAAGAAATGGAGGAGACCATTGGATAGAGGGAAAAAAATTAAGCAACTTTTTCTATTGAAGAGAGTTGATTGGATGTACGGTTTGCAAATGGCGGCTCCAAGAAAGAAGGGGATTAATTGGAAGGAAAAAAAGGTAAATAAAAAGTAAAAAATACCTTTTATTTGAAAAGGGGGGAAAAGAGGGGTTAAAAGGTAATTTGAAGAACTACCTTGCTTCATTTTACTGTAGCAAGTGAGCAAAGGGTGAAGAAAGAGGGAGAGGAGACGGAGCAACAATGTTGCGGGATTATGACACCGAGATCATTCACCGAGCAGATGACCTGCGGAGACGCTGGACCCACTTCGCAGTGCTCCGCAAGGTGAGTACGAAAACCCATGCTATTTATTTTAAATATTTAAGCATGTTTTTAAGATAGGTACAAAAATGTACCACATGGGTTTGGCGGGTGGGAGGAAATGGGAAAGTGGGTAGGTCGCAAAATGGTATAAAAAATTGGAAATAAAATTTTGGGGGGAGGGGGGCGAACGGGCGTGCCACTACACAGTGGCTCATATGCACCCCGAGCTGGGGCTTACACGCCCTGGCCACGGGCAGAGTCGCCCAGCCAGGGTGGAGCCGCCCCAGCCATGGGGCAGAGCCACCCCGGCCGCGGGGCGGACACGCCCCAACAGGGGCAGGGGCCGCCCCGGTTGCAAGGCAGACATGCCTCGATAGCCGCGAGGCAGACCCGACCACGGGGCAGACACGCCCCGGCCAGGGTGGAGCTGCCCTGGCCAGCCTGGGGCGGACACGCCCCGACGGGGTAGGGCTGCCCTGGGGAGGGGTGGACATGCCCCGTCAGCCCGAGGTGGAGATGCTCCGGGGAGGGGTAGACGCCCCGAAGGGGGCGAAGCCGCCCCGGGGAGGGGCGGACACACCCCAGGAGGGTGGACAGATCCATCGCAGGAGGGGAGACAGAGCCGCCCCGAGCAGGGGCAGAGTCACTGCGAAAAAATAAGAAAAAGGGGGGAGAGGGATGGGGCGATGGATGTCAGAAAGAAGAGACTACCCCGATGGGGCACAAGATGAGGATGAAGAAAGAATAAAAGTAAAGATGTCCCGGGCCGAGAATATTGTGTACTGATAAATGGTTGATGTGGATGTAGGGTTTAGGGCGGATACAGACACATGAGCGATGTTCAGAGGCACTGACATCGGCTCTAGCAGCGATGACAGGTGTGGATCATGCGACCTTAGAGCATGCGGGGTTATTGCATTTTTTAGAGGTGCCAGTGATGAGGGCGCATCGAGCGATGCTAATGGCCCTAATAGAGAGATGGAGCTCAGAGACATCGATATTTTGGATATCGACAGAGGAGATTACGGTGACACTGGAGGATGTATGGCGCATCCTGAAGCTGCCGATATCAAGGATTTTGTTGAGTGATGTGGTGTCGAGTGGAGCCGAGTTGAGGCAAACTATGACAGTGCTATTTGGACATGTTGCCCTGCCTCTTCAGGGTCAGCAGTTGCATCTAGATAGATGCTTGACAGTGGGAGTACCACCTTTGCCTTTATTCCTAGTTGGGTTGATCAGTGGGATATTGCTGCCAGATTGTAGCAGGTGGTATTGCAGTTTGCGGTTCATGGAGGCGATTCGACACATTGTGGAGTGGCGTGAGGGAAAAATTATATGGGGTGCTTGTGTCCTAGCACAGTTGTATAGGGATATGCATCTGATTTGTTATCGGGAGGTAGTGAGTCTGATACACATGACCCTACTACAGATGTGGGCATGGGAGCATATTAGGGTGACAAGACCGATTGTTGTGAGGGAGGGAGATGTAGATGATAGAGAGCCACTGGCGTGGAGGTATGAAGAGGTGAGAGGTTGGGTTATTTGGCATAGGGGGTTGGGAGATGTGGAGGGATGGAGGATGGTAGATGATTTGTAGGAGGGAGACATAGTGTGGTGACCTTATATGCATCGACGCTTTAGGGGATGGAGAGAGCAGACTGAGAGACAGAGTGGGTACTTAATGGCACAGTGTGTCCTGATTGGGATTTTTCCACGGATAGTGGAGATGCATCGACCAGATGGGGTGATGAGACAGTTTGGGATGACACAGGATATTCCTGGTGCGTCGGTGATGTTTCGGCAGCTCACCAGAGAGCGACCATGGGGGCGTGCGATTAGCCCGAGGGAGGCCAGGGCATCATGGGCAGTGATAGTGTAGGTAGCCTATCCTAAGAGATGTGTGGGAGCAGAGGATGTAGGAGTGATAGAGCGATATGGCTAGTGGTTTCGTAGCCACCTATGGGGGAGGATTACACCCTTGGTGTCAATTGTAGGAGCCGTCAGATTTGGATTAGAGGATGAGCAGCCTGGGGTTAGAGAGGGAGTACGACATGAGGGTGGGAGAGGTCCCAAGCCAGAGATGGGAGGAGAGAGGATGGAGGGAGAGGGAGGGGGAGGGGGACCAAGGGGCAGTGGAGGAGGGTGAGAGAGACGGTACGATAGGAGGGTAGGAGAGATCCGGTGCCAGATGCAGGAGGACAGGAGGAGTTAGAGGTGGAGATGATACACGCAGTGGAGGGTAGAGCGGGCCAGTAGACTGGTATAGGGGGTAGAGTATGACAGAGGAGAGTGTTGGTACAGGTGGAGTAGGGAGGGGAGAGACAATAAGATGGAGGTCAGGAAGAGATGGAGGCTAGGAGTCAGCTAGAGTTGATAGCGGGTAGGAGGCGATTGATGAGGGTACAGACCGTGATAGAGTAGAGGGTGCTTGAGAGGAGATTGAGGGCAGGAGTCAGGCATAAAGGATATAGATTAGGGGACGATAGAGGGGGGCATATGGTATTAGGGTAGGAGCCTCCCGTTGTAGAGATAGGGGAGAGTGAGGATGAGGAGCAGTCGGAGATAGGAGAGCCGAGGAGATTGATGAGAGTGGGGAGGCATAGTCAGCCGCAGAGAGTGCGAGTCCATCCTTCCATAGAGGACTTGGAGGATCAGTAGGAGGAGGATAGGGAGAGTGATGATGCTATGGAGATAGACAGAGATGTGTCAGATATGGATATTTGGGATGCAGAGCCATTGGCAGTGGTTCCTATCATTTCCTTAGGGGATTCTATTGTTCAGCCAAGAGACACTATGGAGAGTCTTCAGAGTATAGATCAGAGGTTAAGGGTGGCAGAGGCAGAGGTGATCAGACTCAGAGTCGAGCTATCGAGAGCACCAGTAGCAAGCCAGAGGGATTATAGATTTATGGTAGAGGTAATGGGGAGAGAGAGGGAGGTACTACTGGCTGACATACAAGGGCTATGAGATGAGTTAGTTACTGTTAGTTGGAACCATGACAGACTACAGGTAGAGACTGTTATATTGCAGGCCAGAGGGGGGTCGGTGGGTATGAATGATCATGTATCAACAGGTAGTGGGTAGCAGGTGGATGATCTCTGGCAGGAGCAAGATGAGCTACGAGATAGAGTGTTTTGCTTAGAGCAGATGGTGGGAGAGATGGGGGTGATGCAGGAGAGGGAGAGATAGGCGAGGGAGAAGGTTCGTATTATGCAGGCAGAGAGAGATGTATTAAAGGCGTGGGTACAGGTAGTGGAGGCAGAGAGGGACACAATGCAGGCATGAGTTTAGGTGCTGCAGGAAGAGAGGGATGGAGCAGTGGTTCAGGCGCAGGCTACACAGACAGAGAGAGATGCTACAAAGAGAGGGATTTAGACGCTGTAGGGGGAGCGGGATGTAGCAATGATTTAGTGGCAGTCTATGTAGTGTAGTGATGTGATAGGGAGAGATCTGCATGGATTACAGGGGGAGAGGGATGTAGCAGTAGCTAGGGCGGTGGCTGCTGAGGAGATGAGAGATTGGATGTAGGCAGAGATGGCCCAGTTACAATTATCCCAAGAGGCCTGGGAGCAGGAGAGGAGGATAATTATGAGGGATCAGGACAAGTATCATCAGGAGCGGAATTCTGCCCGAGTTCAGGTTGCGGAGCGAGAGGAGAATGTGAGAGAGGCAGGATTTTGGATGGACGCATACTATCATTCAGTTCCAGACCCGACCCAACAGATATTTTAGTATATCCAAAAGGCACCCCAG
Organism: Sequoia sempervirens; assembly: GCA_007258455.2. Lineage (NCBI taxonomy): Eukaryota > Viridiplantae > Streptophyta > Pinopsida > Cupressales > Cupressaceae > Sequoia > Sequoia sempervirens. The sequence continues at coordinate 94,456,423 of VDFB02049217.1, read as the reverse complement.
ATGCCAGCACTATCCCAGTCACTGGGGACATGGACTCGAGGTTACAGTGATTCACTGGGTGCTACACCAGATAGGAGATCAGTACCGGATTCCCCATAGAGATCAGATGTGGGTAGCTCATTCAGGAGGTGATAGGTTACTGAGTTTTTGACAGATGCAAGGTGGAGCATGTAGGATTTATCGACAGAAATTAGAGAGGTTCTACATCTCTGGATTTTGTAGTTGATTATGGGATGGATATATGATAGATTTTGATGTATGTGACACATTATATTATTTTGACTATGACATGAGATAGTTCTTATTGGCATTATGTAGTATGTTTCCTTTTGTGATGGGAGATTATATGCACGTGTATATGATATGTCCTGCTTATGTGGATGGGTATTTTGGGTTATTTATGCATATGTGTATGATATTAGATGCTTATGTGGATGATTGGGTGTATGTATTTTATTAATACAGATATTGTGATATGATATGCACACATGTTGCATTTATGATGATTTATATGTATGGATGCCTAGTTAACTTATTTATCATGTACGTATATGTGTATGATGGATTTTGTATGGACATTTTACATATGTAGGATGTGATGTATGATGAGTCTGACACTTTGTAATGCAGGTGGTGATGTATGCATGGATCTAACATTTGGTGATGCAGGTGGCGATGGATGCGTGGTTAATAGAATGATTTTGATATGCAATAGTGCTTTTGTAATTTTATAGGAAGTAACACATGGCCATAAGTGCCAATAAGAACTGACAAGATAATGGAAGGTGGGTATGTAGTGATTGTGAAAATGGGTGTCATTTGGCATCTGTCAAAAATCATGAGTATCCTGAGAAGAATGGGAAAGAGGGGGAGAAAGTATTTGCACAACCAAAATCATAGGGTGAATGCAATGTGACAGATGATGAAATACAATCCTAATATGAGTTGCCATCTTTGGAGCATTGATATTTGCTATAGCATAAGATGCTAGATACCCTGATATATAAGACCAAGGCCAGTCGGCATCCAATGCATGAAACAAACACAGCAAGCAAAAGGGGGCTACCCCAACACCCCAAGGTCACGATGACCTTGGTCGGGCCAAGAATTGGGATAACCACAAACACACAAGAATGCCCCAACGTAACACAAGACCCAATGGATCCTGGTGGGTACTACGTGGGACAACCAAAAAAAGCAGCAACAAAGAAATGACCAAGATGAACCCATATGTCAACTAGTCAAAGCACACCATGATATGATGGATCAAGGTGGCCATGACAAGTGTTGATAATGAGCTCAAATGACAAATAAATTCCAAAACATCAAAAGATCACAATTAAAATCAAAACGTCATTTACCATAGGATTAGGGTGATGGATAGGATCGATGAGGTCTGCTAGGAAGGATGTATCCTGTTGAGACCGATGATGGATACTAAACTAGAATGACCCAGTTTGACGCCAGATGCTTTTTATTAACTAAATATTTTGATATTTTGAGGATTTTATTTGAGAATAACAGGCCAGATGGAGACACAGAATGACACATCCTACAGACCTAGGGGCTCGGGGGTTGATTAGAGATTAGCCTTGCCTATGTGAAAGCACAGTGCCCTCATAGTTCATAAAAATACCATGGATAAAGCAGAAAGAGGATGATGAAGGCGAATGATGGATGAGCAAGACGCGACGATTAGAATACCCTAGGGGCAGATCAAATGATCAACCTTGCCTATGTGACAGTGCAAGGGCAACGTAGTTTGACTAGTGATGCAGAAGGATGAGATCTAGATGGAGAACAACACGATGGATGATCCTATATGGTGACACGGACCGACCAACAAAGGGAATGAATGACATAAGCTCAAAGTGGGATACTGAAAAGCTCAGGATGGGGGATAGGCTAGATGGGTCGTCTAATGCTCAATCAATATATACTAAGTGGCCTAGGGTGAGGTGGGTGAGGATGATAGTGCGGATGAAAGCATAAAATAACTAGGATGTCAAGTAGATAATGATTAAGCCATCTACGGATGATGCCTATTACCAGGTTTTCACCATCCATACTTATCCAAGGCACCACCAAGAGGGGGTTTTCACCATAAGACGAATTTATTTTTCTTTACTATTTTTTTGGATTTTTTGTTACTTTTTTGATTTTTTTTTTTTAATTTTTTGATTTTTAGGTGGGGTTACCAAGTAGACTTAGGCATAGAAATTATTTAGATGCATGATATTAACGGGTTCGTCAAAGGGATCTCCTTCAAGAGTAGTCAACCTGTAGGCCCCAGATCCATATTTGGTGGCTATGATATAAGGCCCTAACTAGTTTGCCTCAAATTTTCCCTTTTTATCATGATCTTGTTGAGTGCGTTGGTTTTCTTTAAGAACAAGCTCACCAACCTGGAATTGTCTAGGACAGACCTTTTTATTGTAATTACATTTGAGGCAATTTTGGTATGCTTGTAGATGATCATAGGCTTTTATTTTTTGTTCATCCAGTAATTCCAGCTGCGCAAGTCGTGCAACACAATCATCTTCTTCACTGATAAGATTCTTAAGAGAAATCCTCAGTGATGGAAGCTCAACTTCAATTAGCAAGACGACTTCAGCACCATATACTAAAGAATAGGGGGTGGCACCTATTGGGGTGCGGATGGATGTGCGGTATGCCCAGAGGGTAGGATGAATATGGAGGTGCCAATCTCATCTAGTGTTATTGACAACCTTTTTGAGGATGCGGATAAGGGTCTTGTTGGTTGCTTCTGCCTAAAAATTGCCTTGGGGGTAATAAGGTGTTGACCAACAATGCTGGATATGAAAGGTGTCGCAGAGGTCTTTCATGGCTTGGTTTTTGAAAGGTTTTCTATTGTCAAAAAGGATGGTGGATGAGATACCATATCTGCAGAGAATATGGTAAAGGATAAATTTTGAGATTTGGACACTGGTGATTTGTGAGAGTGGTATTGCTTCCACCCACTTAGTGAAGTATTCTGTGGCGGTAATTATGAATGTATGGCTGTCAGATGATGGTGGGTAAATCTTTCCAATCAAGTCAAAACCCCATTGGGAAAAGGGCCACAGTGCTAGGAGGGGCTAAAGATCTTGTGCTGGGGCATGAATCAAATCTGCATGTTGTTGGCATGGAAGGCACTTCTTTACAAATTCACAAGCATCATGTTCCAATGTAGGCCAATAATATCCAGCTTGTAGGATCCTTTTGGCCAGAGCCATACCATTTGAGTGAGCTCCACAAATACCACCATGTACTTCCGTTAGTGCCGCACAAGCTTCAGTCTCACTCAGACATCTACGGAGGATTCCATTATACCCACGACGATAAAGCGTATCACCAACAATGATATATCAGGAAGAGCGATGGATAAATGATTTGCGTTGGTTGCATGTAAGTTCTGGGGGTATGATATTATCACAGAGATAAGTGTATATGTCTTGATACCAAGGGGAGGCAGGACCTACAATATCGCACACCATATCAGTCTCAGGAACATCATATGCAGGGATTAAAAGCTGTTCAACAAGAAACTCACATTCTATTCGGTCTTTAGGCATGTCAATTAGGGAACCAATAGTGGCCATTGCGTCTGCCGCTTTATTCTGTACCCGAGGGATTTGGTCAAACTGTATGAAAGTGAAATATTTCTTGAAATCATCCACCATACGCTTATAGGGTAACAATTTATCATCTTTTGTGAGGAATTCATCATTAACTTGTCTAATGACTAGCAAAGAATCACCAAAGACTTTTAGGTGAGTTATATGCCACTGTTTTGCAATTCAGTTGCCGGTGAGGAGGGCTTCATACTCTGTGATGTTGTTGGTACATGGGAATGCTATCCTGAATGATTTTGGGATGTAGTCACCTTGAGGGGTAATTAATAAAATTCTAGCTCCAGATCCATTATGAGTGTATGAGCCATCAAAATATAGTGTCCAAGCTGGTGCTTCTATAGCTGTGTAGACTTCTTCATCTGGGAATTCAGTGTCTAGTGGGTAGGCATCTACTAATGGTGCTTCAGCTAATTGATCAGTGATGACCTGTGCTTTTACGGCTTTTTGCTCTACATATTCTATGTTAAATTCACTTAGGAGCATGACCCATTTGGCCATGCAGCCAGTCAAAGTGGTTCTTGATAAAAAATACTTTAGGGGATCAATTTTAGTGATTAATTTGACTAGATGGCATAGCATGTAATGATGGAGTTTCTGTGTGCTGAAGACTAGCGCCAGATAAGCTTTTTCCATGGGGGAGTAATTTAACTCATAGCCAACCAATGTTCGACTGATGTAGTAGATTGCCCTATCTTTGAATGACTCATCATGTTGTGCCAACAATACCCCTAGCGTGACTAAAGTAGCAAAGATGTAAAGCAAGAGGGGTTTTGCTGGAATAGGTGGTTGGTGGATGAGTTAAATATTCCTTAATTTTATTGAAACCCATCTGACACTACTGGTTCCATCGGAAGGTGGAATCTTTCTTGAAAAGATGGGTGAATGGCTAAGATTTATCTGCTAGCTGGGTTATGAACCGACGGATGTACTACATCTTCCCTTGGAGGCTCCTTAACTACTTCAGATTGCGTGGAGGTGGCATGTCCAGAATAGCCTTTACCTTGGCGGGATCAACTTCAATACCCCTTCAGGGGACTATAAAACCCAACAATTTTCTTGATGTAACCCCAAAGATGCACTTTTTTGGATTTAGCCGCAACTTGTAATGTTCTAACCGTTCAAAGATCTGCTTTAGGACAGTAGGATGTTCTGCTCATGTTCTGGAATTTCCTAGCAAGTCATCAACATAATCCTGCATGATAATATGAATGAGGTCATGGAAGATGACCGTCATTTCCCTCTGATATATTGCCCTTGCATTCTTGAGACCAAAGGGCATAACATTGTAATAGAAAGTGCCCCAAGGTGTTGTGAAGGCGGTCTTGTGTTGGTCCTCAGGTGCGATTCGAATATGATTATAACTAGAGAAGCCATCCATAAGGGAGAGGATCTCATGTCTTGTTGTGAGGTTGACCAACATGTCAATGTTAGGAAGAGGGAAGTAGTCTTTTGGGCAGGCCTTGTTAAGGTCCCTGAAGTCTGTGTAGACCCGAATGTTTCCATTTGGTTTGGCAACTGGTACTATATTGGAGATACACTCAGAGTAGTCAATTGTACGAATAAAACCTACCTCTAGTAACTTTTCCAATTCTTTTTTGACTAACAACGCTACCTACGGGTGCATTTTGCAGAGCTTTTGTTTGACAGGCTTGGTATTTAGGCGAACGTCTAGATGATGAACCATTAAGGCGGGGTCTAAGCCTAGCATGTCTGAATATGACCAAGCAAAGTTGATGATTCCTTCTCAGAGTAGTTGCATGATGACCGGATACTCCTGTTCTGAGAGTGACTTAGCCACATAGGTGATTTTAGGATTTTCAACAGTACCTAGATTAAATTCTTGAGTCTCTTCAATTAGAATGGATGATTGGGCAGATAACTGAGTTCCTACAAGGGGAAGATGAACATTTCCATCATCTGGCACATCTTTGATGTTTTCGCCATCGGATGCGTCTTTTATTTTTACTTTTTCGAGGTTAGGAAGCGCCTCAGGGAGGTTTTCACTAGATGACCATTTTTTACTTTTCTTATTCTTATTTTTGTGACTGGAGTGTTCATCCTCCCCCAATCCCATAAGGTTGACATATGTATCCATAGACATATTGATAGGTGTGGTATTACATAGGTCCCAATAAATAAGCTCATGGTTACAAAGGGATAGGCTAATGGTGCAGACGGATAGGCATTCAAACATGGATGATAAGTCAGTGTGATCGACATCATCGTATGCACGTATGATGGATTCCTCCTCGGGTATGTCTTCCAATGAGTCGTTGTCCATGGTGACACTATTGGAGGTATTAGACGATATTGCAAGGCTTTTCTATTTTTTATCGTCTCTGATGCCTATGTTCTTTGGTAACTTTGGTGTATCAATAGGTTGCAACTGCCCTTATTCTTCTTTACCTAGGCCCCTACCTTGGTAGTTATATTTTTCTACAAACTTAGCTGACCACGCATATGCTTCCTGAAAATATTCCTTTAGCGAAGGATCTAGCTGGGGTTCTTCTCGGTAGACCCATTGGCTTATGTCCTCTTCTGGTGCATCTACTTTGACACTTGGGGATCTGAAAGTGGTGGTAGGGATGTTTTTACCACTGAAGGTGATAGTCTTGTCTTCCTCTTGTGTAGCATGTGAAGGTTGACCATACTCATGTGGTGACGGTGGCATGGTAGCTACATTGAGAGCCATATGCATTTTGTATTCACCACACCCTTTGTCAATGATTTGGACTTTAGTGACCGTAGGATTAGTGATGGAAGATGGAGTGGTTATCGCAATGGAGGGTGGATTTGCTGACGATGACTGGGATGCCCCCATTTCAACCCTGCGACAAAAATGTAAATGGGGAAATGACACTTCTAAAGCATGGCAATATTCAAATGGTTGGGGGTCAGCATAGATGCTGACTTCCTATCCATTGACAAAGAATTTTAGGCATTGATGGTACGTGGAGGGGACGGCTTGCATAGCATGGAGCCATAGGCAGCTAAGGAGGAGATTATATGGAAAGTCCAGATCAAGGACATGACATGTAGTGTATTGAAGCACATGTCCCACTTAGATAGGAAGACTGATGATTCCCTCTGAATTTCTTTTTGCATTATCATAGGCTTTGATTGTGATGATCTGGTTACTTAAATCTGCTTGAGTATACCCCACCTATTTTATGAATTTATGGGTACACAAATTGAGGGCAGAGACATTATCTATCAAGACCCTTTTTATTTTATGGCGAGCAACCACAACTTTGATATGTAAGGGGCGATTATGATTGACATCGATGTTTGGCATATCATTTTGGCTGAAGTGCAGTTGATGAGATAAAGCCAAGTGTCCCACCAAAGCTTGGAATTGCGTGGGGTCGATGTCATTTGGCACATGGGTTTCCTATAGGGCTCTATTGAGGATTTCTTGATGTACAGGGGAAGATTTAAGCAAATCCAAAATGGTTATATGAGCAGGGGTCTTTCTTAAGTGATCAAGGATGTTGTACTGAGAGCTTACATGAGATGATTGGGTGGGTGCAGAGGCTGCAGGGACAGTGATGCGGGCTCGTCGTGTAGTAACAACACATTGAGGGTCTTTGGCTTTAACGTGTATCATGGATACACGGGGTTCCACCTGCTCAATGTAATGAATAACACCCTCGTAATTGAAGGACATATTCTTGTAGCTCACATTATTTGTGCTGTTTCCTTGGGGATTACTATTAGATGTGCTTGGGCCTTGATTATGATTCAGAAAGGCGTTTTGATATATCCGTAATTAAGCATTGGATGACGAAGCTTGACTGGGGTCAACCTTGATATCACCTTGATCAATGAGATCTTGGACGTAGTTTTTCAAACCTTGACACTTGTTTAAAGAGTGTCCTTTGATTTTATGGAACTCACAATACTCATTTTCCTTAAACCATGCGGGCTTGGGTTTGGACTCATCAAATGGCTTGGTGAGAGGGTACATGATGGGGTAGTTGATTTGTAACAACTTATTAAAAACAACACCCAGAGGTTCTCCTAATTGAGCGTATTGACGTTTGGTGTTCCCCTGATTGTTTTGGTTTGACTGTTGAGGAGGATGAGGTGCCCGCTATGGTACAGAGATGGCATTAGGTATAGATGGTTGTTGTTTTTGGGATGCATTAGCCACTTGGACGTGTTTAGTGTCTGTCACGTCATCATTCACTGGATTCTTGTTCTTGTTCCAGAATCGTGGTTTATCGCCAAATGACCTCTCTTTATCATGACTATGTATTTTGATGTGTCCTTTGGCAATAAGGGCACGTTCAAGGATGGGCCCCTTTTCTACTATCTCCACGAAGGTGGTGACACAATGTAACCTAAAATTATGGGCCATGTCAGGATGAGAGTTTTCCATGAAAAGAGTGACCATGTCTTTTTCTTTCAGAGGGGTCTTCATTCGGCTTGCTAATGCACGCCACCTTTGTAGGTAGCTAGTAAAGGTTTCCCCCTCACGTTGTTTCTCTTTGAGGAGATCTAAGGTGTCAGTATCCTTCTCCAAATTGAAAGAGAAGTAGGATACAAATTTTTTTGACAAGTCTGCAAAAGTTTTTATGGACCCTTTTTCGAGAGTCATGAACCAATCTAGGGCGTGGCTTGCCAAGCTTCGTGGGAACAGGTGCAAGAGATAGTTGTCATTGTACATAACTTCTTGACACTAGGAGTAAAACTCCTGCAGGTGAGCCTTAGGGTCTTTGTTTCCCTTGTATTTGTCAAACTTTGGTATCTCAAAATGTTTAGGAAACAGGATTAATGAGATGGAGGGATCAAATGGATATGGGCATATCTCTTTAAATTTGAATGATTTTTTGGTAGCCCCAGCTTGAAGGTCCTTCAGACCGTCTTTTATTTCCAACAGATCTGAGCTAGCGTGTGGCGGGTTGGGGGGATATTGATGATAGGATGATAAAGGATCTTGCTAAAAGGGCGTCAGATTGTTGAAATACAGATTTGGATGATTGGATGATGATATACCTTGCTGGTAAGACAAGGGATTTTGTTGATACGGGGGCTATTGTTGTGGGGTATAGTACGGATTTGTTTGATAAAGTGTGGGGTAGGTTGTTGAGAAGCTTGGATGGGATGTTGTGTATTGGTTTGTTGGTGTTGAAGGTACTATTGTGATTGTTGGGAGGTCACATAGGACGGTCGTTGGTGAAATTGCTATTGATTGTGATAGTAGTAGTGTTGAGGGGGTTGTTGTTGTGATGTCAATTGTTGTATGGGTCGAGATGGGATGTTGTGTTGTGGTTGAGCCTGTGGACGCAAAATGGATGCGAGAAAGGGGGATATGGTCTGAGCGATAGGTCGAGATGGATTGCCTTGTGGTTGGTATGGTGGTTGTTGTGAAGAGACCAAAGCATTGTGTATAGGTGGTTGCTAATGAGATGGCTGAGGTGGTGTAGAAGCATTTTGTAAAGAGGGTTGTTGGGTACCACCTAAAACGTTCAGCTGGGGTGTGCCTTGTGGAGGTAATTGAGGTGAAACATTGGATTGGTGAAGCTGTTGAGATGGTAGATTTGTGGTCCCAGGAGGTGGGAGTGATGTGGTAAAAGGGGTGCCCCCAGTGTTGACTGTAGGTTGATTTGAAAAAGGGGGTACTGTTAACGTTAATGGCGCAGTTTGTGGAACATTTTGTGGCATACCATAGGCAAAAGGATTATTGGGATCAAGCACTTGAGGACCTCCTATAACTGAAGTTGAAGCATGTGGGGGATAGTTGACATGATAGAGAACAACATTGCCAAATTCAGGCTGATGCCAACCCTCAACTGGAGGAGCATTGAGGAAGTATGAACCTTCTGGTGCATTTTGTGAACCTTGGAGTATGTTGGATGTGGAACTCCTATATTTGGACAAGTCAACACCCGAGGGGGGTTTGACACCCTTCTCAATTAGGTGGGCCAAAATTTCTTCCCCATGTTTTTCAAGCAGACAGTCAGTCATTTGCACATTGGCAGGATTACTAAAATGTTCCTCAAGTGTGAGTTTAGGTTGATTAGCCATACTCTCTTCACCATGTGGCAAGTTGTTCTGATTCTTAGTGTTGGAGTGTGATGAAGTACCATTATGAGGATCTTGTGGAATGTTCTTAGGATCTTGAGCAATATTTGCACCATTGGTGGGATTTGTATTGTTATTAAGGTCTTGAGACATGTTTGCTTGGGAATTTTGACTGTGTTGTTCCATTTGTCTCTTAGCTTGTGACCTAGTTTGAACGGGCATGCAAATGTGCTATGGGTGGATTACAAAGATGTTTTTGACGAATGACTTGATTGTAGTTGGATGAGATGTGATTTTGATAGGATTTGGATTTTGATAAGATTTTGTTTAGATAGATTGGATTGGATCGGATTTTGATGGGATCGGATTTGGATCGGCAAGATCAGATTTTGATTGAATTGGATTGGATTATTAAGATCAATAGGATAGTACTGGTTGAACGGATGTGATTTGGTTAAGTGAATGATTGGTTTTGATAGATTTGGATGATTGGATGGGTATGATTGGATGATGAAAGATGTGAGAGAGACCTTAAGTTTAACCAAAGGAAGTTACCCTTAATGACCAAGAGCTTTAATTGATTAAGAGGATGATTACAACACCGAATCCACCTTAAGATATGAATGGATTGATTAGGTAGAGGATGATAACTTACGACACCGAATTGAGCTCAAGATGGAAGTGAATTGATTGGGGTCAAAGTTAAAGACTAATAATCAAATTCAAGTGCTATGGTCAATTTGGGTAACCACTTTGTAATATAAGGTTAGGACGGTTTGGATATGGGTGGTGTTTGGCAATGTAAATGGTAAAATTATGGTGTTCAATAGGTGAGGGTATGTACTTTTGAATGGATTATGGGGAAATTAAAATGAACGGGTGGATTGAAGATAATTGTGGAGAATGAATGGGGATTTAGAATGGTTAAACAGAGGTTTGGAATGATAAGATGGAGGTTTAAATGGTCAAATGGAGGTTTTGGGAGACTTAGAGTGACGAAACGAAGGCTTGGGATGGTGAGATAATGGTTGGGAATGGTTAAATGATGGTTTAGAGGCTAAACGGATCCAAATGGGGAAATTTTGGATGTTCAAGAGGGAAAATTTGCTCCTCTACAGTAAATCAGGGGCGTAATCGGCTCACTATGGTAAATTAGGGGCATAATCGCCTCACTACAGTAAATCAGGGGCATAGTCGCCTCACTGCGGTAAATCAGGGGCGTAATCGCCTCACTGCGGTAAATCAGGGACTTGGTTTGATGAAAATGACTATGGAAAGGACTTAAAATGATAATGATAAGGCCAATTTGTCAAAAAATTTACTTGTTTCCCACAAGAAAACACTTTCAAGAAAACACAATCCTATGATTAGTGTTAAGGGTATGGCAAAAGAGGTCTTAATGTAGGATGCACAAGGTGTCTAGGGAGTCCTCGATATACTCTCGGTATGTGAGGCACAACCGTGAACACCAACCCATCACAAGCGTGAGTCGGGAACCCCGGTGAGATACTGAAGGGCTCAGACCAACTCTTCACGTCTATTTAGGTATCACCCTAGCTTCGACGCTCCGCTAATTACGAAGTGACTGGATTGGGGTACAACTTTTGCTCTCCCCCTTTTATATACCCCATCGGTACGCGTGGTTGGAATCGTTCCTTGGGGTGATGAAATCCCCAAGCAAGTCCAACTATAAAGAAAGCACTAACCGTCTCCAACTACTCCCCAGGCTCACACGAAGTGGAAGGGGAAAGCGAAAAGAAGCTAATGCTCCCTTTGGGTAACACAAAAAGACAAGCACAACAAGCAATGAATATTACTCCCTCTAATTAAACTATGTTCTTAGATTAATGCAAATAGAAAGGATAGTTTGAAAAGTTTGAAAGAATGGATAGCCCTGCAAGTAAATGTTAGATGTTTTATCCCTCTTTCTTCATCAACTTCACAAGAATATGCTGCAAAAAGTTAGCAAAAAACACATGTATCCTTGCAAGAACAATGTTAGGGAGAAAATAGCAAAAAAAAAATCAAAGCCAAGATAAATGTTTTACCTTCCAAGGGGCGCAGTTGCCCTTCTGCAGCTAATCAGGGGCGTAATTGCCTCACTGCAGAAAATTAGGGGCGTAATCACCTCACTATGGAAAATCAGGGGCATAGTCGCCCCACTGCAAAAAATTAGGGGCGTAGTCGCCCCACTGTGGAAAAGTGTTAGCACAAATTTCAGCCCGGGGGTGTAGTCGCCTCACTATAGAAAAGGTGTTAGCCAAAAAATAATTTTTAGCCCAGGGGGCGTAGTCGCCTCACTGCAGTAAAGTGTTAGCACATAAAATAATTTTCAGCCCGGGGGGCGTAGTCACCTCACTGCAGTAAAGTGTTAGCACAGAAAATAATTTTCAGCCCAGGGGGCGTAGTCGACTCACTGCAGTAAAGTGTTAGCACAAAAAATAATTTTCAGCCTAGGAGGGTGTTGTCGCCTCACTGCAGTAAAGTGTTAGCACAAAAAATAATTTTTAGCCAAGGGGGGGCGTAGTCGCCTCACTGTAGTAAAGTGTTAGCACAAAAAATAATTTTCAGCCCAGGAGAGGCATAGTCGCCTCACTTTAGTAAAGTGTTAACAAAAAATAATTTTCAGCCCATGGGGCATAGTCGCCTCACTGTAGTAAATCAGGGGCGTAATCGCCTCACTGCAGAAAATTAGGGGCGCAGTCGCCCCACTGTGGAAAATCAGGGGCATAATCACCCCACTGTGACCTGTTCTTGCAAAAATCTCAACAATACCAAATGTGAAATATAAGAACCCATTTGTGGGTCCCACCAGGTGTGCTAGAAATGTGTACCTTGGAATTTTACCCTATTCTAATGTGCAAAATAACTAAAAATGCAAGTGCAAAAATACTAAGAACACTTGAATGATTAACCTAAAGAGTGATAAAACAAGGAAATAGATGAAATAAGATGCAAATTGATTATACCTTCCTTGTTGTTGAAGACTTCTTGATTGGCCCTTGATTTTGATGAATTTGTATGCTCTTTAGATGGCTTTTGATGTTACTAGATGCAAGATGGATAATGAAAAATGATTAAATGGATGGCTAAATGGTAGCAAATGCTTGAGAATGCAAATTGGCAGTATAAGGTTGCTCAAAATGAAAGTGTTCAAAATGGCCTTGAGGAGGGGGTACTTATAGAAGAATTTGAATTCTCTAGAGAATTCAACAGTTGAGATTCATCCAACAAGGTCAAGATGAAGGGCTATGGTGGGTTGAGAACTCACAAGCCCTCACATCTTAACATGTGGATGATGAAGTGGCTAAGAGAAGATGAGGTGCAAGTGAGGTGGCCAAAAGGTACATGAGGTGGAAGAAGGACAAGTACCTCCCAAGTACCTTGGGGAGTGAGAAGATCTCCTCAAAAAGGAATTTGTTGTCCCCAAGTGAGAGTGAAAGGGACACTTGAGGAATTTTGGAATTCCTCAAAAATCTCAATGGGAAAAGGAGAGGTGGTTGGAGAAATAAATGTGAATTAAAACATTTTTAGGAGAGTCTAAAGGATAAGAGAGGGTCTCCAAAAAGGTGGGAATTGGTCACATGTGCATGAGGTGACATGTCAAATATTCTAGAAGTCTTGGAAAGACAAAATGTGAATTAAAAATTCACACGGGGAGGAGAGAGACATAGGATGAATAAATGAGAATTAAAAATTCTCATGGGAAAGAGGGTCAATGTCCAAAAATGAAAAATGGAAGGATTGACTAAAAAATGGTGCTAAAAATGGTTAATGACTTTGATTAAAGTTGTGCAAATGCTTGATTATGATAATTAATGGAAGATTAGAGACAAGTGGCAAATGTAGGAGGATGTGACATTAATATTTGATTAAGAGGATCCTAAATATGAATTAATTAAATTAATTCATATTAGAGATGGATTATGGAGGATGTGACAAGGAGTGAGAAAAGAAGAATTTTAAATTGATTTTAATTCAATAGATTAGAATGACTAAATTAAATAAATTGGTGTATTTATTTAATTTAGAGAAGATAAAGGCACCAAATAAAGTATTTAATTATTAAATTAAACAATTTAAGAGTCTTATGTGGGAAGCGCAGGGTAAGTGCACCAAGATGGTCACACTTTTGTGGCCAAAAAAGAAAAGAAAAGCTCAAAACGCGTTCGCGTTATAACGCGAACGCATTTTGAGCTTTTAAAAGAAAAGAAAAAAAAGCAAACTCAAAATCATTTCTCATTTCCTTTTTGCTGTGTTTTAGCTCCGCTCGCGGCCAAAAACCCTGTCATACGCGCTCACATTTTTGGAGAGGTCAAAATTCATCAAGAGCAATTGAATTTCTTCACAAATATGGCGCCACAACGACGAAAAGTTGTAAGAGGTAAGTATTGTTTGGTATTTGTTTTGAATTTGTTAGTTTTAAATTGATTTTGTTTGTTTTAGTTTAGAAATGAATGTTTTGTTTTTAATTTGTAGGAAATCGTCAACAAGAGGAGGAAAATCCTCAGCCAAATCAACCTGAACCAAATCAACCTCAACCATAAAATCAACCTCCCCCACCATTCTCTCAATACCCTCCTAGCACTCAAAAAAATTTGAGGAGTGAAATTGAAAACAATAGAAAAGAAGTTGAGGATCTTATTAGTAGGTTGAGTGATCAAAATTCTTCAACCACAGAAAGGATACATCTAGCAGATTCATTGAAGGATTTGTTAAAAAATGTGGATGCAATTACCCAACAAATATCTGGATGGTAAAATAGGAGGCAAACATTGAGGGCATATTATGCAGATAAATTATCATATAAACAAGTTAAAGATTTAAAGATTACTAAAGGTGATTTGTGCTCTCTATTCACTGACCCTAGAACAAATCAAAATCTCACCCTCAATGCAAAGAGGTTTCCTATCCATTGGTGCCACCACCTAGAGATTAGGAACCGTTTTTATGACAGATGGTATATGGTCTTTGATTACCCACCATGCAATAACTGTGAAGTCCCCCAATATTTTCTTAGGAAATTATACTGTGAGTTTGTATTGAACCAAATCCTGAATTATTTTGATATGAAGGAGTTTCAGGGGAGAGGTGGGGGGTCAGCACAGGATAGGCCTAGTGCATAGCCGGATCCTACACGACAGGGGAGACGACCTCTCGCTAGGCCTCCTCGTGAGCAGATTACGATGCTGGTAGTTGCAAAGGAGAGTGCTGATGTAGAGACTTTGCAGGAAATCACATCCTTGACTCGGAGTGTCATCCACCACACTAGCCCCATTGTACAACACAATCCAGGGGAGTCTTCAGGTGGTGGCCTTCGAGGCCATGTGTGTCGATCTTGCGGAGCCACTTGTTCGTATGACCCTACCGACCCTCAAGAGGGTGCTACACAGGATCCATATGCTTCTACACAGCCTGATCCGTATGCATCTATGGGGATGGAGAGGGCGGCTGACATTCTACATGATGCATATGGTATTGACAGTCAGGTAAAATTGAACATGATCATTGAATTTAGTTTATTAAATTTTAATTGTCAAATGCAAGATTAACTAATTTAGTTTTATTATTTTAATAAAATTGTAGGGTCATAGTGTTGACCCTGGGTACACCAGTCAATCTACTTATTT